>MNCI01026460.1:297901-319695 GCA_015680685.1 Gnetum montanum
AAGGTTTGATGAGATATTAACCTCATTCCTAATAAAGCTTAAGAAATTGTACAAACAACTCTTTACATAAACTATTTTGTGGGTGGGAAGAGAATAGTTAGAGTAACTCTTTTAGGAATTCTCATATTGAGAGTCCTTTCATATGTTATCTTGGTTGTGATGAATGTTCTTTTCTTCCTCTTGTTGCCTAGTTGAAGCCTCATCTTGATCTTCACTTTTACTTTCTACAACTATTTTTTTCTACTTTACATCCATCTCTTTAGCTACTAATTTTTGAGGTTCTTCCCATTTAGATGCTTCTATGTCTTGAGACATAAAAGCCTCACCTCAAGAATCATCTTTACTAGACTCTCTTTGATCTTGAGTGTTACATTCATGGAAGATGGCCCAAACATTGAAATGTATAGAAAGTCTGCCAGTGAGAAATCTAAACTCATCTAAAAGCCAAAGTAAGAAAGGTATCTTACTTGATGATCCATGGGTAGTTGCCTTACAATAGGCTATCAACACACGTTCTCGACAACATCCCATGACATATGGTATAAATGGCCTTTTCATTGCTCTTTCTCCAACCATTTTTGTACTTCACACTCAAACAGCTCACTTGTTTTCTCCACTGAAGCCTTCTATTGAGAAATGATGCAATTCTAAGCAATCCACATCTCTTTTTATAGTGTAAAGAAATTTTAAAATTTCCACCAATTTCACTAACCAATTTTGCCACTTTGCCCGAATTAATTATCTTTCCATCATTATATGGTAGGCTAATTTGAATTCCACTATTTGGTTGTTGAAATTAATTCACCACTAAGTAATTATCTACCCATCACTTCCACTTACACACATGATAAGTAATGATTACTTAAGATAATATAAATTAAATAATTTAACACTTTAAATTAAATATTATTTAAATTAGTACTCTAACATATACATGTTTTAATAATACTATATAGACTTCTATAAACATACATCTAGGATATATATGTTATGGTTAAATGTTATATAAGACTATATGTATCTCACTTATTATATATATTATTACTAAAAGTTTATTACTTAATGCTATGTATACTAAATATTATTATAGCTATCTACACACATATATATTACTAAACTATATACATATAGATTCAAGTTGTGGGTTGTTGTTCAAAATAATGTTTTATATGAAAAACATTATATGGAAACTACAACTCTATCCTCTCTAGCATCAATAATTTGTATGTATCTCTGAATAATTGTTTCTTGATTTGAAATAGACTTGTTCATATTGCTAAAAACTTATTTAGCTTCTTCGTATTTCATACTAATACAAGATCATCAATCTTAAAAGCTTTTTTGGAGCCTTTCTATCAAACCATCTTTTAACTTGAGAAGCATTCTTTAGTAAATTATCTTTAGATCTCTACATTTCGACTTCCCTTTTGATGAGGAAGGTCATGAAATTTCCATCTTTATTGGTTTTCTTACTACACTTTTGCACAAAATCTAAGCCTGAGCTTATAATCTTGTTCATAATTCTAGTAGGCAAACCATAGATCAAGTTATAATCTAATGTTCCAATAGCCTTCTTAAATCTAATACAGTCAGTCCATAATGCAGATTGCAAGTAATCGATCCAATTTCCTAGATTTCCACCCATCAACTTCTTAATGTAGGAAATAATCTTTTTATTTGTAGATTTAGCTAAGCCATTTCATTAAGGATAATAATTTGAAGAAGCAAATGGAAAACCAACACTTCAGGTAGATCCAAATGACTTAGAATCTGATTTTTCAAAACCATAATCATGTTTGATGCTAAACATTTTCTTAGAGCCTCTACTTTAGACTATTTAGAAAAATAATCAGTAGCTATGAGAATAAACTTGTCTTACTCTTGATGGAGTAATTGTACCAACGAAATCTAAGCCCCGTGTCTGAAATGGTCTATCCTCTAGTACCAGTTTTAAAGGAGCTCTATCCTTTTTGACCTTTGGTCCATGAATTTGACATTTGTAACATCTTTGAATTCTCAAACTAATATCTTGGTACAAAGTAGGCCAATAAAAATCATAATGAAGTATATATTGCATAGTAGACTTAGGAGATTCATAGAATAAATTGGAATGATCATGAAATTATTCTAAGATAGGACCAATTTGATCATTGTAAACACATTCCAACAAAACCCCTCTGAAATTCTTTTTGTATAAAATCCCATATTTAATGACAAATTTGTTTGCTCTTTTGAAGAAAGCTCTCTTTTGACTTGTAGTTAAGTTATTGGAAATTTTTTGTGTATTAAGGAATTTGAGAATCTCATTATACCAATTTCCTTCATGAGTCTTAAGCATACATACTTCATTTTCTCTAGCCATTAACCTGGCTAATTCCATTCTTTTAATGGTTTTGCATATTTCTAACAAAAATTTGAAACCTTGAAGCTTTATGAGCCACTTTTCTCTTTTCAATTCAATTTCATTTTGGGCTAAGAATTGTTTAACTGTAGGCTCTACTAGCATAATGTGAACTAATGAGCTTTCTAAATAATACTTGAAATGCTAAAGTGTCTTAATAAAAGTAAGAATTATAAAAACTTTTATTCAATATCAACTTGAAGATTCCTAAGTGTTTGTTTTTCTAAGTCTAAATAATTAAGCTATGAACCTTTCAATTGATATCCAAAAAATCAAATTGGTTCATCTTGACCTTCATTTTTTGAGTTAAAATGATAGCAACTGAATCATTTGGAACAAAAGCATATAACCAAAAGTGTTCTTTCAATTTTGGTTTTACCAAGTAAGGAGCTTCTTGAACAGTCCTTTTGATTCCTGCTAAGGCTCTCTCTAATTTTGGTGTTTTCACTACTAGGACATCTTTCTTTAGCATATGCATTAAAGGTTTAGTAATTTTGGTGAATCCAGAGATAAATTTCTTAATGAAATTTATCCTTCTAAAGAAAGATTTAAGAGAATTTTTATTTGTGGGATGTTCAAAATTCTTTTCTGCTTGAATTTGAAAGTTATCTATAGAAATTCTTTCTTGATAGATTACATGGCCTAGTAAACTTTGAGATTTAACCCCAAAGATACATTTCTTAGGATTTAATGAAATACCATACTTACAACATCTATCAAAAACTTGTTGAAGATGATCAATATGATCCTCCTTCCTATTTGAAAAGATAGTTATATCATCCAAATAAACCACAATGAACTCACTTATTAAACCTTTATATTCTAAAGCCATTGCTCTTTGAAATGTAGCTCTGGCATTTGACAATACAAATGACATTCTTTGATAAGCAAAAGTTCCCCATTTGGTGATAAATGTCATTTTTATATTCGTCACTCTTATCAACCATAATTCTATTATAGACTAAAAAACCATCTAGGAAAGAATATACTTAACAACCTAAAACTTTGATCAACATCTTATCAATTCTAGGAAGTGGGTATTTATCTTTTTTCGAGGCTTCATTCAAAATTTTGAAATCCACATAGTCTAATATTGTCATTCTTTTTCCTTACTAGAACAAAGTTAGCAAGCCATGTCAAATATTGAACTGGATATATGATTTAGGCTTGTAATAACTTCTTAATCTCAACTTCCATAATAGGATCAAATGATGGAGTAAATTTCCTTTGTTTTTTGTTTTAACTATCTTACAATTGTCTATCAAAGAAATCTTATGTTTCATCACGTTTGGTCTAAAAGTTTTAAGATCATTGTAGGACCAAGAAAAATTTTCCAAATTATTTTTCAAGAGTAATAATAAATTTTTCTTAAAAACTCAATTCTTTTCCTTTGTGACATTTAACATCTTTGGCATCTCAGTAGACCCAAAATTCATTGTTTCATCAGCTTGATCATTTAGATTCTGTACATCCTTTTTGGTGAGAAAATTTTTGCCAAACTCATGTTCATAATGAATCACTTTTTTGGGAATGGAATTTTCCTTAAACCTTGCTATTATTTCAGGTATGATTTGACCTTCAAATTCTTGTTTATTTTTTAAGAATCTATGTAATTGACAATTGTCTTGAAATACTTGTAAATTCTTTATGTTATTTGGTATTGATGGTTGAAGTTCATTCTTGATCATTACACCTTCATAACATTCTATCCTTTTCACATCTACTGATGAAGCTACTTTTGCTAAGTCATCTACTATATAATTATCTTCTCTACCTATATGTTCTATTTGGTAGTGATGAATTTGATCTAGCATTTTGTAGACAGACTATTTATAGGGTCATAAGAATGAACTCTTTACTACATAATTACCTTTAATTTGTTCACAAACTAATCTTGAGTATCCCTTTATGATGATTAACTTGATTTCTTTTTCCAATGCTATTGTAATTCCAATACATAGAGCTTCATATTCGGCCTTGTTATTAGGACAAGGAAAAGATAGATGAATTATCTTGAATATTTTTGGGAAATCATCATTTACTAGAGCTACTCCAGCTCCTGCACCTTTGAAGTTACATGAACCATCAAATTACAGTTTGCACTTGCTCTCATCTTGAGATTTTTCTTTCTCCAAGTTACAAATTTCTTAAAGTGTGAAAATTTTGGTTTTAAAAGCTCTTGTTTCAATGACCTTGTTCTTTCCATTCGAAGTAATGTTTTCAACTGTCAATGGCTCACTATATATGTAAATTTAATTTGGTTCCCCTTTCCAAGGTAACCACATATGTGAATAATCTATTGATATATAACCTAAGAAATTCTTACTCCAATTCTACCTAACAAAAGACTATGTGAATCTGGTATATCTACCACTTGAACAATGTTTTTATTTGATTTTTCTAGAATCATACCAAGTTTTTTGCATATAGACGATGACATAATAGTGGATGTAGCTCCAAAGTAAATTAAACAATTGTGAAGATACTTGTCCTTTAACTTCATTGTTAAAAGGAAAGGAGGAGCTTCCCTATTAGGAGTACAATCATAGCTAGCTTTTGTTTTCTCATCATTGTTGGACACATAGCTTAATTCTAACTCTCCAACCTTCCTTTTACCTTTAATAAACTCTAAAGATTTTCTTTGCTGATCCCTAATTTGTAGTAATTGATATATACTAATATTTTGTTTAATATATTTAAGATCTCCAATCAAATCATATTCTCCATCTCCATAAAAACCTAGTTTCTTCATCCATTTACTAAAAGACTAATTTTGAATAGTTTTCTCTACTTGATCTTCCTTACTTTTATTTTTCTCTCTTCTACTTATTTAAAAAACCTTTCTCTTAGTAGATGAATAAAAAATGATGTTTGGAGGTCTGGAAGTAATTAATCTTTCTTTTGATCGAAGATTATGTCAATTTTCCTCATTGTTATTACACTCTTCATCTGATGATATATCCTCCTTAGAACTTGATATAGTAGACGTATCACTATATCCATTGTTATAATATTTTCTTGCATAGTGAACACTAGATTTCTCATCATCAAATTTAATATTAAGGAAGCTAAACATAACAAGATCACTTTCATCCTCATCCTCTACTAACTTAGTATCTTGATGTTTATGTTTTCTATTTTTCTTTTCTTCCTTGATCTTTACTCTTGTGAAAGCTTTTATTAATTTCACTACTTTTGGGACAAGTCTCTCATCAATTATCATTTTTTATATTCTTTGCTTTCTAACACTTGCTTCATCTTAATATGAGATGGCCTTAGTAATGCTTTAAGTTGAGCAAAATCTTGCATAGGAATTATCATTTTCTCTTCTCTTTTTTAAGTTGTGATAGTTTTTTCATGATTCAAGTTAAAATATTTTTCTAATTATATAGCTTTATTAAAGTAGTCATTCAATGTTAGCAAGGTTGGAGTTCTCCTTAACCAAATTGAAATGTTGGGATTCATAGGCTTAAGATAAGTATCTATAAGTATTTCATCTAATGGTCTATACTATCTTTGAAAGAGTCCACAAATTCATTGAACCTTAATATTGAAATCTCTAATTGACTCTTTAACTCCTTGCTTAGTTTGTACTATCCCACAATATAGTTGATGTTGATCCAATTGATTACCAAACTAGGCCAAGAAAATACTTTTCATATCATCCCAACTTGTGATACTATTGCTTGGTAAGTTTGAATACCAAATTTGAGCCATATCATTTAAATTTTCTATAAACAACCTATAAGCTTGGTCTTGGTGTTGAATATTTGCATGAGCTAGAGCTTAGTCAAATACGTAAATGTATTTTTTAGCCAAGTAAGCTTTTCCAAGAATAAACGGATTAGAAAAATATTTGTAAACTACATTAGGAATATCATTTTAGTCTTGAAATCTTAATGATGTGATTCTTTGCCAAGGATTTGCCATCCTATTAGAATTCCATTTGATCATTAAACTCTTATAATTCTTTGGTCTTCACCTATAGACTAATAAACTAGGCAAAAGAGGTGATCTTCTTATCCTTCTGGTCTTTACTCCACTACTTGTTCCAAATTCAAAAACCTTCTTTTGTTCTTCTTCTGAAGAGTAATCAATCTTATAATCAATAATTTATTTGGATCCTTTAAAATCTTCCAATTTATCAATCTATTTGGTCATGAACTTGAAATAGTATCTAATTTCTTAAACTCTTCTAGCAGCAAATAACTATTGGTGTGCTAGAACTATCAAGCTTATGAATTTAAAGGACAAATTTTCAAGCCCTTCATCTAGCGCTAAAAGAATTATTGGTGACCATTTGTAAGTACCAATGTGGGATGTCCTCACAGTCTCATGACCTTCGAGGTAATGGGATCAAAGATGTTCTTCAAAGAGGATTTAGGTGCTTACTAGTCTCTGGCAACACCAAGGCCTAGATACTTCCAAATAAACTTAGTAGCTATGAAATGTACTAGATGTGAGTATGTGTTTACTATTGTGAATGTTGAAATGGTTAGGCTGTGTATAAAACTGTAATCAACTATTATAAAAGAGATTCATCTATCTTTTTCAAATACTATGAATTGTTTGAGATTCCTATTTTGTTTAATCACTTAGTCTATATGGTCCTTATAATACCTACTTGTAACAAATAAACATTTACAAAAACATTTATACACAATTCTCCCAATATACTCCGAATTTAACCTAGAGAGGGTTCCATAAGAGAACTAGAAATAGAGCGAGATTCAATGGACTTATAAAGAGAAAGAAAAGAAACTAGATTTATGTGAAATCTCAAACATTTAAGCAAGATAAATTAACTCTAGAAAACACTTCATAATAAAGCTATTCCTAATCCAATAACTACGAATTGTTCAAAACTTCCAAGCTTAACAAGAAATTTCATAAAAGACAATCTTATTATACTACCAAAAATGTTGCGTAAACAACAAAGTTTGATCCTCTATTTTGGCTAGTTAATAGTTGTCATAGATTGCATTCAACAGAGCTTTCAAAAGACTTGAAAAATTTCTTGATTGAAATACGAAGGCAATACACTTTAAAAATAAAGAATCTATTTCAGTCCCATCAAAGTACTAAATATTTTTCTAGATTCTCTATGCTCAAAACAAGTAATTTTATTAAGACATTACTATTAAATTTCTCTTGAGGCTTTTCAACAACATAAGCTCTTCTAGGAAAAATCATAATAGAAGTCTAATATTGCACAAAAACATAGCTATAAAAGCAACCTAGAAAAAATCCAAAAATTAAATGCGAAGCATGATACTACCTAAACCATTAGCTAAGTAACTAAAAGAAAAAAATAAGAAATGAACTAATAAGATTAAAATCAAGCAGTCGAATTAATGTCTTTAGTAAGCCGTCTTAAAAGAATTTTTCAAATTTCTTTTCCCAAATCTTCCTTCATCCCCCTCTTTTAAAATTTATCTTTGAAGGTCCTTTTATAGTAACCTTAAGGTAGGTATAATGATCATGTGAAGTTATGGATCTTTCAAATATCTTAGGCATATAAATTTATAACCACCTTAGAAATTATAACTTTCATGGGGAATTATGAGAAATTTAAGTTGTGGTTGCCAAGTGATGAGAGTGGTTACTCTAGCGGTTACTTTAGTAGTTATTCTAATTATTAGAGTGGTTACTCTAGCGGTTACTATAATTATTAGAGCAGTTACTCTAATTATTAGAGTGGTTACTCTAGCAGTTGCTCTAGTAGTTATTCTAATTATTAGAGTGGTTACTCTAATTATTAGAGTAGTTGCTCGCAAGCCTATAAATATAGTGCCCAGGCGCATAATTGGGAGGAAGTTTTTTAGCAATCAAGTAGCGAAAATCTTGTAGTCTGTTTGAAAGTTAGAGTATTTTCCAAGTGCCTACAGCAGGAAGTCTAAGTGTGGACAGATCTTTATTCAAGCATTGATGTACCTGAGCATACCATTGTATTGGCAATAAAGACGAGCTCTGTGATTCATCCTTGCAGCACTTGAGATTTTTTCTTACGCATTTATTTTATTTTATTTTCTTATACATTTATTTTATTTTATGCACTTTACATATATGTTATTAGCACAACAATTCATTTTGATCAATTAAGAAAATCATTAAATTACACAAGCACGACCACTTCGAGCATGCGTGTAATGCTTGGTAACCCATTAACGATTAGCATTTGGTAATTCCAGTAGTGTTGCACTGGTTCAGGATGTGTACGATAAGTGGGAATAGATAATGGTGTTAGGATTAGTTAGAACTTAGTTAATGAGTAGTTAAGTTAAATTAGTCACTTAGTTACCTGTCTCCTTTCCTACTAGCATATGACATAAAAACATAAAAGCTATAAAAATCATATGCCTCAAGCTTACTTAACCATACAATCGTGACATATAGGTAAGCTTGGGAAGACAATGATCAACCAACTCTTCCTAGTTCCATAAGGGTGCATAAGCACTTAGTCCTTGGAATTCAACTGGATCATGCGTGAAACACTTGTATTCGTATGGTTGAACGTAGGGGTACCTCGCTACTCATCATTGGCGTTGTTGCAGGGGACTTAGTTGTTTGTGCACTAACTAGAATGTAGAAAATCATTCACATCTTTGGAATGAATGCTTAGGGTTGGTTGAGAAAATAATAAACAAGAATACATTGCACACTAAATAGACAAGTATGTCTTCTTCTTCATATGAAAGCGTCTGACCACCTAGGTTTGAAATAGAAAACAATTGGCAACATAATACACATGATGTTGATCCGCCAGTCCCTCAACAAGTTCAAGTGGTATATATTCATCTCGATGAGTATATATTAGACTTCACCTTTATCCTTCATGAAGATGAACAACCAAGACTTAGAAGGTAACATAGTGTTACCTCCTGATCATTCAGTCTCAAGCATGCTCCTTCATGCTCTCATACGAATTGGCATGCCACGCTTACATGTAGAGTATGTTGTGCAAGACCATGACTCAAGAGAATACCATCCCACAGAGGCACAACATCAAAGGGACTTGTAACAGGAGAGACATCATAAGTCTTTGAAGGGTAAGTGGTCCTAGGATGCCTCACATGTCTTAAGTGAAAATGAGGGTGGTGAACCTACCTTAGGCAGTCGCCCACATAATGATGTTCTTTCCCTTGACTTTGGCCAAGGGGTTGTGTATCAGACTCTTCATTCCACTATTCATAACCTAGGTTCTGATACCCATGAGCACAAAGGATCTGAAAAAGGGATATGAACTCATGATAAAGGTGGACATTCTGTTCGCAATTGTGATCAGGGCTGAGACCGTAGAAGAGAAGGTAGCAAACACCATCATGGTGACAGTTCTCCTTCTTCTTCACCTTCATCATCTCCTTCAAGGGTACAAGGGCATCCTAGAGAGTCACGACATAGAAGAAGGGAGAGTAGGTAAGAACATAGGCATCATAGACACCATGGATGAGATGATCACGATGAACCCCTCCTTGCTACTCAAAGTATGTTGGACATAATTGAGGCTATTGGAATTCCAACAAGGCATCAAAAAGATAGTAGGATCAAGCAATTAGATATGAAAAACATCCCGAAATTTGAAGGGGGATACAACGCTAATCGTCAGAATCATTTACAAGCATTTCATGATGCGTGTGCCTTACAGAACATAGAGAACGAATGGCAAAAACTTAAGTTGTTCCCACGGACATTAGTTAAAGAAACAGAAAGTGGGTACCGGTCTTTAGAATCGGAATCCATTCGTAGGTGGAGTACTATGTTAGAACTATTTAATGACAAGTACCAAATGTGCTCCTGAGTGTCTAACTTGTGAAAGCAAATCCAAGGCTAGAAACAAGGAGGACATGAACCCTTGGATGCTACCATGGGTTGATACTGTGCACTATTACATCATTGTCCTAGCCATAGTTAGTCAGAAAGGGATCAATTATGCCATCTTGTGGATGGGCGTAGGCATGAAATGAGAAGAACCCTTGGGACTTATGCCCAAGGGGAACTATCCAAGCTTAGGTCCCATCAAATTCAAATACTATTGGAGTAAGTTTCTAAGGAAGAAGGTGAGCTATGGAAAAGAGAAAGTGCGAAAGAGTATAACCGAGATCCTTCCCTTCAGAAGAGGGGAGTAAGATTTTGTGAGGATGAAGAAGAGTCACCACTCAAAGAGATGGTGAATAGGAAAACTATGCCTATCCAAAAGATGAAATCAAAAGTTTTGGTAAAGGTAGATCAAATGTGGGATTCCCTAGACAACAGATTTCAAACTATTCTTAAAATAGTAGAGGAGTCTAGAGAGCAAGGTAGTGAGAAAAGAAAAAATAAAGAGGCTGAACATACACGTAGCAAGGGTAAGGGGAAAGTTACCATCATTGAAGAGGTTGTGGATTTGGAAATAGAAAATGATAGTGGATGTGAGATATGTTAATATGACCATCCTAAGGGATGTTTCCCTATAATCTCACATCTATAGGAGTCTGGGGTGTATGCACTCAACCCATGATTAAACATAAGGCAAACACCCCAAAGGTTACCTTATCCTTAAGGTAACCCAAGGTAGTTCCACCAACCCTTAACATATTATCCTAGTGGAACTCCACCACAACTGATTGAGCAATATCAATAGTGGTAGCACCCACAATCATGGGAAATGCCACCACCAAAGCAATAGTATCCTTACCGGCAACCTGGCCCGTATGGATATTACATGCAGAAGCCAATCTCCCCATGTGACTTTACTGGTCACATCACTCCTCCACCTCACTACCAAGCTCACGAGTATTATGGGACTCCCTATTCTAGAGGTGATATTCTACAAGCATATCAACCTTCTCATTCGGACGCATCTCTTCCACTAATAGCTCCACTACCACCTACTCCTGTGATGCAAGTTGAAATCCCTACCTAGCCAGAGCAACGTAATGCCACAAGTGCTGTTAACTCTCAACCTACTGTTGGTTCTAACAACCAAATGAAGAAAAGATCTCTCTTTAGAACCAATAATCCAACCAAGCCCTTGCAATCACAAGCAGCTAATTCCTTAGATGTCTCAGTATCAATCAAAACTTTGGAGCCCTCTTCAACCCAATCACCACACTCAACACATATGGTCATGCTAGCACATGCTGTCACCGATTGGATCAAAGCTAGTCACCTTTCTAGGAAATTCTCTAATCCTAGGAGTCCTTTGATATACATACAAATCGCTGGAAATGCACTGTGCAAGGTTCTTTTGGATTCTGGTTCTGATGTCAACTTGATTTCTCAAGAAATGTACAAGGCCTGGAACCTGCCTTCATTGAAAAAGAGCAACATCCATCTAGAGTTGGCTGACTAGTCCATCATTGTCCCATTGGAACTAATGGAATACATTGTTACCACTATTTGTGGGTGGTCGTACCCAGTTAACTTCATAGTGATTCATGTAAAAAATGGTAAGGGGGACTTTCCAATCATAATGGGAAGAGCATGGCTAAGCACCATCGACGCACGCGTAGGAATCCATGATCTTTCCCTAGAAATACCAAAGGAAAATACATTCGAAAAGATTGAGAAGAAGAAAGTTCCATGCATCACATATAGTGACATAGGGTGTAATTACGTGTAGAGGTCATGGTTTGTGCAAAGTTTAGCATTGCCTACATGTAATTAGTATGCACAAGTGATTAACATAAAAATATGCCTATATGTAGCAGCCACATGATAGGAAGACACCTAGTGGCTAATAGTTGATCAAGAAAACACTTCACTCATATGCATGGAACCAACTGAGGGTTTGACTTGCACTTACATCGATAGCATAGACGCATTAGAGCAAGTCCACTGCCAACTTCCAAGTCTTAACCTTGAAAATGTCAACTGGGGGAAGTTGGAAATCCCTGAGAAATTTAAGCAAGAGCCCCTTGAGCTAAAATCATTGCCCATTAGTATGGAATACATGTTCCTTAAAAATGGAAAATCAGTAATTATCAACACTAAGCTTACTCCTCAACAGAAAGAAAGATTGCTAAATGTAATCAATAGATGGTCAAAATCCTTCACTTGGTCATATCAAAAATTAACTAGAATAGATCCTATGATATTCCAACATAGGATTTACACTGACCCCTCCATGAAGCCTCGAAGATAATCGCAGAGGCGTTTGAACCCAAAGCTGAAGCAAGTAGTCAAGGAAGAAATCAAATAGCTTCTCAAGCCTGGGTTTATATACCTCATTGTTGATAGTGAATGGGTTAGCCCCTTAGTTATTGTGCCTAAAAAGGGAGGCAAATGGAGTGTGTGCATAGATTTCAGGCTACTAAATATGGCAATATTCAAAGATCACTTTTTGTTGTCATTTGCTGACCAAGTCTTAGAGAACATTGCAGGGCATCGCTACTATAGTTTTTTGGATGGATATAGTAGATATAATCAAATAAAAATAGCCCCAAAAGACCAACCCAAGACTATGTTCACCAGTCCTTAGGGAATGTTTGCATATAAATAGATGTCATTTGGCTTGTGAAATGCCCCTGCAACATCTCAACAACTAGTTCTAAGCATATTCCAACAGTAGATAGGGAATGGCATGGAGGTCTTTATGGATGACTTCTCCACTTATGGAGAAAACTTTGATCAAGCCTTGGACTGATTAGAGCAAGTGTTAAAAAGATGTGTGTAAACCAATTTGAGGCTCAACTGGAAGAAAAGCCATTTGATGGTCCAAGAAGGTGTAGTACTAGGGCACAAAATCTCACACATAGGGATAGAGGTAGACCCAGAGAAAATCAAAATTTTCCAAGGAATTATCCATCAACCAGAAATTGTCAAAGATATTTAATCATTCCTTGGAAATACTGGCTACTATAGGATATTTATTAAGAACTTTTCAAAGGTTGCCAAACCATTGGTGAAATTAACGAAAAAGGACGTACCTTTCGAGTGGACCAGGGAATGTGAATTAGCTTTCCAAACATTGAAGCAGAAGCTAGTAGAAACACCCATTCTACAAGCTCCTGACTATTCCAAACCATTCCATATCATGATTGACATATCCAAATATGCTTTAGGGGCCATACTTACACAGTTAGATGACTAGAAGTGTCCTTATTACATCCACTATGAAAGTAGAAGTATTGCTAGTGCACACAACTTAATTACACTACCACAGAGAAAGAATTAATGGCTGTAGTGTTTGCACTCGATAAGTTTAGACACTATGTATTGGGATATAAAGTATATATACATACAGATCGTAGTGCAATCTAGTTCTTCATGAATAAGCCAATGGTAAGCCCTCGTATCATACGATGGCTTGTAATCTTACAAGAGTTTGATTTAACAATGACCAATCGTAAGGGCACCGAGAATGTAGTTTCTGATCATTTATCTTGATTGCGATGGAACAATAAAGAGGATGAGTATCCAATTTCTGATCATTTCCCTAATGAATTCCTCTTTGCTAGTGTAGTGAATAATCAATTGCCCATAGAGACAAACTAGTATAGAGCATTCTTACCTATCTCCTCACCCAACAAACACCACAAGAATTAAACCTTAAGAAGAAATAGTAGTTTCTTCGACAAGCCAAATACTTTATGGAGATCAATGGGCAACTTTACAAAGTGTGTCCCGATGGCTTGGTTCGATGTTGTGTTGCTAATATAGATCAACTGCGAGTTCTCCAAGATGCTCATGAGGGTCCTTGTGGGGGTCATTATGCTGGGAGATGAATGACCATCAAGATCCTACTTGCAGGATATTACTGGCATACATTATTTTGGGATTCCCATTGTTTCGTCCAATCTTGTGAGCACTATCAACATGATGGGGGAATGACTGCTAGAATGGAGGGTCTGTAATAATGGATTCAACCATGAGAATCCTTTGACATTTGGAGAATTGATTTTATGGGGCTGATTACACCAATGTCCAATGGAAAAGCTTATATTATTGTTGTCATTGATTACTTAACAAAATGAGTTGAAGCAACCACTGTTAAAGATTGTACATGATCTACAACTGCACGATTTTTTCAACAACAAATCATAAACAAGTTTGGTATGCTGCATGCACTTATTTCAGATAATGGTACACACTTCACAGGTGCAAATTTTTGAAAATTAATGCAATGATTAGGGGTTGAGCATAAATTGACTACAGCAAACCACTCCCAAGAGAACAGTCAAGCATAAGTCACTAACAGGGAGATTACGAAGATATTGACAAGAATCATTAGCAAGTTTATGTTAGACTAGAGCACTAAACTAAATGATGCTCTTTGGGCATACCACTCCACATGGAAACTACCTACAAGCTACTCTCCCTATGAGTTAGTGTATGGTAAGTTACCAATGCTTCCCATTCAAACTGAGCTTCGTACACTATCCATGACATGTGACCTCAACCTTAACCTTGATCTAGCATAGAAGCAACGGTTAGTAACTGTTAACTTGCTAGATGAAAATCGATTAGTTGCCCTATCATCTAACGAATTTCACAAGGCCTTGAATAAACAATGTTGTGACCTAGGAATTAGGAAAGTTAAATATCAGCCAGGAGATAAGGTTGTCTATTGGAATCCCACACATATGCAACAACATACTAAATTTCAAACACTGTGGGAAGGACCTTATATTATTTATGCAAATTTTCTTTCAGGGGCCATGAAAATATACAAACCTGATAGCCCAGATAAGAAACTTTTGGTCAATGTGCAACAAACCAAACCTTTCCAGGAGCTTAGGATAGCCAGTACACATGCTACCTCTCTTGATGGACAATCCTACTCACTATTTTGGATCTCCTCCTTCCAAATTAGTCATGGGAGATATGGACACCTATGCTAACTATTTTAGGCCCTCAGTTCTTTTTGAATTTTTGTTTTACACATTTTTATTTTACACATTTTTTTTACACATTCTTTCAAATTTTCTTATTTTTGTTTTACACCATCGTTCATGTTTTTACTATTTCTTTGTTTGCTTGATTTACTTTTATTTGTCATCTAATAAGTGCTCATGATGGTGGATTAAATTATGTGATATTGATTGCTAATGTTTGGTTTTTACCTTTAAATTATGATGCTAATATTAAGGTATGGTTCTTTTGGTAAAACAGGTAATGAGTCCACGCTGTCCACTCATCCATAAAACTCTATGGTCTCCTTTGGCTTGGAACTGTATAGTCCCCTTTTTCTACGTAAACTTGTTAATGAATTTGTGGCTAGGTATTTTTCAAACCAAGGAAAGACTCAAAGGATGAAAAGGGTGTGACTTCAAGGGGATTCGATGCATTGGTGCTGGCCATTATCTTGGGTGCTTGGATGCTTTTTCTTGGGTTTTTTGCCATTCTGACATTGTTCAAATATCATGAAGCTAAGTGAATAAAAATAAGTCTTTACATGGTGTGGTTCTCATGCATCAAAAAAAGAGAGAGAGAGAAAAGAGAAAAAGGTGAGAATTCAAAGCACACCCCTTAGACATAATAAAGCAATATGGGCTACAAGTGCTGGTTATGGAATTGGAAAGAGATCTTACCCATGCCTAAAGGTTCCCTCTAATAAAGGCCCTTTCTTGCTTCCTACTTTTCCATCTCACTCTCCTTGGGATGGTGGTCACTCTTTATGGAAGCATTCTTGTTGCCTCAAGAGGATGGATTAGCCAAGTGTATTTATGTGAGGTCACTGAATGTTGTTGGTTCGAGTTTGGATTTGGGATGATTTCTACTTAGTTATCTTAACCATGAAATACACAAGGAGATTTACACAACCTTATTCTTGGGATTCGATTCCATTTTCTCCTCTCTATCTTTCTTCCCATTTTCCACCTAATTGCTGGTTTTATCATTAGTCCATTCTAGGTTGATGCATTGTTTTTCTTTGGTGAATTCTTATGGGTAAGTTTTTAACTTTTGCTTCCAAATGACATTCCTAGAGCCTACGGACTCTTTGGTTTGTGGGTTTGTCAGGGCATAAAAGGCATGAGCCTCCTTTGGGGAGGACCCACTGGCATTCCTTTTTGATGCAATTGTTAAGTTCTTTTCCTTAAGCATTTCTTGTAATTAATCATCTCTTGTTTTATCCCCATCCATGACATCCATTTTATTGGTGTTTCCATTGTTATTTTTTCCCATCTTTCTTGTTCCTCATATTTTTCCATCTTATAGCTACTAGAGGTTTGCTCTTAGTCATGGGGGCCTTGGCACAAATTTTTCAATTTTCTTCATTTTACTATTTACCTAACCCCTACACCTTGGGTAGTCACCTGTGATAAATCTCCGAACCAGTTTCTTCCATAACTACAACTCAGCCAATGCACTTCATATCGAGGAAAGGTACCAACTGCATTGTGGTTTATCTATCCTTGCTCATTTGCAACTGTGTTGTGTGTGTAGATGGCAATCATACAAACAATGAACTGGGCTTGGAGGAAGCACTCAGGATGGACCAAAATTGGAGCATTTACAAAAGGAGAAAGTCTGGTGGTGTGGCTATGGATAAACAAAGGAAGGCACAATCTTAGCATTGGTAGTAACACGCTTTATTTTGTTTCTCTCTCTTTCTCTGCAAGCTGCCAAATAAAGGATTGGTTGTACAAGTGTTCACCACAATGGTCATGAATACTAATGTTGTAATATGCTTATTGATCTGTTCACTGGGCACGTTGAGTCTGTCATCCCATTCCATCGTCAGTTGTCAATTAGTCAATAATTCCATACCTTCCCAATATTTTGTAAAGAACTTGTTTCTTTTCTTCTATACTCGAGGACAAGTTTTCATTCAGTCATGGGGGTATAATGAGAGGAATTACTCTAATTATTAGAGTGGTTACTCTAGCGGTTACTCTAGTGGTTACTTTAGCAGTTATTCTAACTATTAGAGTGGTTACTCTAATTATTAGAATAGTTTCTCCCAAGCCTATAAATATAGTGCCTAGGCGCACAATTGGGAGGGAAGTCTTTTAGTAGTCAAGTAGCAAAACTCTTGTAGTCTATTTGAAAGCTAGAGTATTTTCCAAGTGCCCGTAATAGGAGGTCTAAGTGTGGATAGATCTTTATTCGAGCATTGTGTACCTAAGCACACCTTGTGTACAACAATAAAGATGAGATCTTTGATTCATCCTTGCAGCACTTGAGATTTTTTTTCTTACGCATTTCTTTTATTTTATTTTCTTATGCATTTATTTTATTTTATGCACTTTACATTTATGTTATTAGCATAGCAATTCATTTTGATCAATTAAGAAAATCATTAAATTATACTTATTACGATCACTTCGAGCATGTGTGTAACAATTGATAACCTAGTAACGATTAGCGTTTGGTAATCCTAGTAGTGTTGGACTGGTTCAAGATGTGTACGACAAGTGAGAACGGATGCTAGTATTAGGATTAGTTAAAACTTAGTTAATGAGTAGTTAAGTTAAATTAGTAACTTAGTTACCTCTCTCCTCCCTTATTAGCACAAGACATAAAAACATAAAAGTTATAAAAATCATATGCCTCAAGCTTACTTAACCATACAATTGTGACATACAAGTAAGCTTGGGAAGACAATGATCAACCAACCTGTCCTTGTTCCACAAGGGAACATAAGCACTTAGTCCTTGGAATTCGACTGCATCATGTGTGAAACGCTCGTATTCGTATGGTTGAGCATAGGGGTACCTCATTGCTCATCAATTGGGCATTGGCCTTTTGGGTGATCGTACAAGCAAACATCACATTGATACTTATGATTTGCAGTTGAGCCCCTATCCTCATTTTCTTTAGCCCTTTTTTTTATTGTTGAATGGTGTTTTGTCCTATTTCTAGGTTTGGTATCCTTTATTTGTTTTGGTTGTCAAAGTTATCTTGCATGGGTCTCCCTCTAATAATGTCTACATGTTCTCCACATTTTTCATGTACCCACTTTGTCATCTTGTTGATCTTTGCCTCTATTTCATCTAGTGATTTTAGTATTGGCAAAGGTAGGGATTGCTTCACCTCCTCGAGGTGAGTTGATTTCTCTTCTTCATAATTATGGACCTCTATTATTTCAAGAGTTTGGTCTTGTTGAGATTTTTTAACATTCTCTCATTTGGATATTTCTCCATCTTCTTTTTCTACCCACTTAATAAGCTCTTAGAATTGATAGATTCGTAGTTCATATAGTTGACATGGGACATACATCCCTAGGGTCTCCCTTGTTTCATTATGGAGCCCATTCATGATGTGATACATTAGCATTTTCTTAGAGAACCCATGGCTTGGACATATGTTTAACAAAGAGTAATATCTTTCTAAGGTCATGTCCAAGGGTCCATGTTGCCCTTGTTTCCACTCTTGGATTTGTCTCCTCAAGGTTGACACTCTTGCATAGGTTTGATATCTTTCGTTGAAAAGGTTTACCATTGTAGGCCAATGGTGAATTGAATTCAGTTTTAAAGACCTATACCACACTTTAGCTTGGCCAAAAAGTGTTATAGAGAAGAGCTTAAGCCTTTGCCACGCATTCTCAATGTTGTTCCATACACAGGCATCATAGAAGGCTTGTAAATGATGTTGTAGATCTGAATCATAACCTACCAAGAACTTAGGAAAGTTGTTTAAATCAAGCCTAGGTAGATGGCTTTCTTTGCAATGCTTGCAGGATATTTGCATGGCCTCTGTTATATGTATTAGGCTCTTAGTGGCCAGTAGGGGTTCATCATCACTAAATAGGTTGTGAGTTCATGAGTTGGGACAATGTTGTCTATGTTCATGTTGCCATTCTTGATTGTGCCTATTGGTTCAATTTTTATTTCTACATCGACCGCTTAAGGAATAGTCATCTGTGTCACAACCCGACATTGAAAGAACAAAAAAAAGAGGGAATTGGAAGAATTGTCATGACTTTTGTAAGTCTCCCAATCATCGCCTAATGTACTCTTGCTACCCATTGAGAAGGTCATAGGCCTTACTGGCCCCTTCATTCTAGGGGATGTCCCATCTTCACTAGAGGTGTATGAGTTGGATGACAAAAGTCCTTGAGTATTGTTGGGATTTCTATGAATATATGAAACTCCTACATAAGATTGAGTACTCCAAACTTATTCTTCATCATAAATTTTGTTGGTTCTCCAATGAATTGCCTTGCTAGATGTTGCATTATCATTGTCTTGTGAAAGAGACGTTGTTGTGAATTGTCTCTGACTGAATTGAATTTGATTTCTTTATTTGAAAGATATATCATTGATACCTTGTTACAACGATCTTGTATGATATAACTAATCTGGATAACTAGCACCGTCCCCGGAAATGGCGCCAATGATGAGCAACAAGGTACCCCCTACACTCAACCATATGAATACAAGCATGTACATGCAACTCGGTTGAACTTCGCAGATGGACTAGTTGTGGCACATAGATGGTTATACGTTGATCGCAGTTTGTTGTCTTCCCACTTGGACTAATATTTTCTTTGTCATGTATGGTTTGGTCCAGAGTGAGGTGTATGATGTGATCCCTACTACTATGTCACTCCTAAGGACAATAAGAGATAACTTAATTAGGCTAATGGGCAATAGGAAATAAGATCTAAGCTAGCCTAAGTGTGATGAGTGTACTGACCTAAATCATCGGTGTAAGGCTGGAAAGGAAACAAACACCGAGAGATTGTCGGGCAGCCACAGTTGACCCTACCTTCGCCCGAGGGCAAGCTGGAAAAGTAAACGAAGGTAGAGTGCCTTGGATGATTTGCACGCAAATCAACCAAGGACTTCCCCGAGCGTAAGCTATGGCTAGCACTAGGGTTATCATAAGCAGGATGTAAACAGAATGTAAACAATGATACGAAATGTAAATAAAGCGTACAGAATTATGAATAAAGCATAAACAAAGCTATATTTGTAAAGCATAAACAGAACTAAATACTATAAATGGGAGGCAATAATGAAACTGTATTATTATTATTTTTTAAAAAAATGTGCACCGGTCAAAGCGTAGTTGCATAAGTGTGAATGGCAAGTCAAATGCCTAGCCCCGGAAAGATATGACACGATGATGTGACGATGAAAAGGGATGAATGTGAGAAGAACTTGGAAGCCAAAAATCGGATGTGCCGAGAGCCCAAGGATTGCAAGTTCTGTCCTCCTTTAGAATTTCCAATCTCTCCAATCTTTGCCTCTTCCAATCTTCTTCTTCTTCTTGTCCTCCTCTTTTGTTTCTTTTGCTTTGCTTCTCTTGCCTCCCCAAATTTGTGTGAATTGATGGGGTATTTATAGGGTTGGGCTAGGTTTTTGGCTAGGGTTTTTCTTTGACCAGGTTCAATGTATTTTACAATTTGTGGGTCATTCAAGCCCATAAAAAAAATACAAATTAGAAATACAAGCCCTCAAGCGATAAAAAAATAAAAAATAAAAAAATTTAAAAAATTTAAAAAGATTAGCTCCAACTCTAGCCCACTTGGAAAAATTATATTTATTTATTTATTTTTTGCTAAATATTTAGCCTGATTTTGCATGGGCTTTCATATCCCTTGGCCATTTTACAGATTTCTTGAAAAAGAAAATCAAGAAGGATTAACACCGTCTCGCTTGTTTAGCATCCAGCGTGACTTGTAGTGTGACCTCCAAAACTTGCAATTTTGGGCTAAAATCTGGAATTTCTGAAGGCTGAGACCCATAGCTATCAATAGTGTACCTTGAGGACGACTTACACCCTTAAAATCAAGTCATTTTGGCTTAGTTTTGGGGCTCTAAAAATTGGTGACGCTAATCCTTATGCTATGCAGCGTTTGAAAAAGTAACCAAAGTGTACTTAGCCAAAACCAAACATTTTGAACCTAAAACTTTTGATTTTGGATGCTGGAAGTTGGTGCATTCGCCTGTGGGCCCTGGGGGAACCTTGCCTGTTGAATCATGGACCATCAGGGGCTGTTTCAGAGGCCTCCAAGTTTGGTTACGTTGTACTCATGTTGGACAACAGCATGACTTAGCTTGATTCTTGTCTAAAAGTGCTAGGCCAAAATTAGTGGTGTTTCAATGAGTGCCCATCCCTAATCATTCGTACACATCTCAAACTTTGTGTACTACTTCTGGGATTACCAAGCGCACATCACTTGAAGCACTACTTGATACGCTATTGAGTTACCATGTAGTTACACTTAAATGTTTGTGATTAAGACATACTCATTCTGTGTTAACAATAGGAATAGTAAATGATGATAAAAGAAATATTAACTAAGAAAACAACAATAAATAATCAACAATTAAAACAATTAAAAGCTAAGTGAATGCTACAATGATGGAGTAATCTCAATCTTTATTGCTGATCGTGTGCGTGTCCAAGTATGTCACACTTGAACAAAGGTTCTATGCAATTACAAGCATCACACTACAAACATGCACTTGGAAAGAACACTAAAACTGACTATAAGAACTGAAAACAAAAAACTGACTAA
>MNCI01026460.1:319805-368774 GCA_015680685.1 Gnetum montanum
CCCCCCCCCCCCCCCCCCCGCACTATGAACTTCTTCTATCGTGCACCTCAATGCTGTATTTATAGGATAACATAGGAATAGTGATATTGGATATCTCACATCATTTCCAAGCCTACGATATCGTGTAGCTCATATCACATACTCGATATTGGGGCCTGGCAGATTGTGACTCTTCAGAAGGTCTCTAAGTCCACTATAAAGAGGTATCCAATAGGTTAGATGAAATATAAGGATGCTTCTTTGGTTGAATCAAAAATTTGTGAAAGAAACAAGAAGTTTAATTTTGGAAAGCCTTAAGAATCTTAGATCGATCACCGTAGAGAAAACTATTAATATTTAGTGCAAACACTAGCTAAATCTAATGACATTCACATAGGGTCATGAAGAACAATGATAAGGTCAAATCTCCATGTTGAACCTAAAAGTGTATGACCCAGAGTATATCCCTTGGGTAAGATGAAGTTCAAGCTAAATAGTAACCTTGACAATAGAGTAGATTACCACATTGTGCTCATTGTTAGGATCATGAGCTTAATGCTATTTGAGGCCAACATGCTAGAGTTATTTTCTAATAATTCATGAAAATGGTTTAGAAAATGCTCACTTGGTTACTTACAAAGGTGTGCAACATGTATCATGGAATAACACCACCAAGCAATGATAAGAGGTTCTATAATAATAGCAAACTTAGGATGATAGTAGAAGAGGATAATTCAACACATGGCCTAGCTCTAAATGACCAGGTTATTACAATTAAACCTTAAAATATGATGAATTCATACAAGGATAATTGGACAAATATAATGACATGATTTTCAGAAGTCAAAACAAGGAAGGTAATGATAAATTAGCTTCACATAAAGTCACATAAGTTTAGAAGAAATAGTTTTAATAATAAAATAGAGAACGCAAGGTGAGTTGAGGTTGGAAAAGATTTAGAAGGCTATAAAAAACACCATATTTTCCATTAACAAACTATAGCTTAAGTTGATTCCTAACTTACTTCATAACTAAAAAAATTTTGTCTTAGTTTTATAAGGCTAACTATGATATACTACTTTATTCACTTCTAAAAAAACTAAGTATACTATTTAGATTAGTTTTAAAAAATGTGGGTAAAACACTTGCATTGGACAGCGATAACTCCAAATCTCTTGTGTAAAGAAAGGAAACATTACACAATCAAAATTTTGTAGTTGGGATGTAGAGTTGTGGGGACTTAAAATTATAATTTAATTAAATTTTAAAAAATCAGTAGGAATAGCCTTCCACCCTCGCACCAGTGGTTTAGTGCGAAAATAGTACCCTGCCATGGTACAGACTCGAGTTTGATTCTCGACTAGTGCATATTAATATTTTTTATTTTATCAAGTATAGCAAAATCAATTTAATATAACACATATATATTTCACATTACAGCATTAGCAACTTCACATGTTTCGTTGGATGCTATGTTCTTTGTTTCTTAGTGGCGCTCGATTTTTCTTCCACGTTCTGCAACAAAGCATCAAACGAAAATTAACAATTCCATAGTAACACATTAAAATTATATAGTGCCTTTTTAAATGGTATAAAATAGAATTGAGTGGAAGACACATTTTTTGAATTCATGTCTATCTAAGAAATGTTATTAGGCTAGTAATATATCAACAATTAAGTGTAAAGGAATGTTGATATTGGGCTTTGAACCTAGAATTAGTGAGGACAAAGTTGTGCAAAATTTTTTCTTAATTATTATGAGTGTATTTTTTAATTGTATAAAAGACAATGAGGTATTAGTCTAGTGGTAAGATTCTTGGATAAACATTTTGGTTTTTGAGATAGTGGGATTTCATGATCATTGACACACTTATCCAGACTCTTCCCATTTGCTACATCGCTGCATCACTGAGCACTTCGTGACTTGTAGGAACATCGTCATAGGCCACTCCGCCTCACCCCATGATTGGTGGTTAGCAATTGCAACTTTATTTTTTATTGTTGCAAACCCCAATTGTGATTTTCTACCATTTTGCTCTAGTTTTTGCTTGAAAGAAATCCTTTTCTTGTCATGATGCTCAGGGTCTTTGTGCCTTGCAACTTGTCCAGTTGTTGGTGTTGGTCGCTCCGCCTCTTCCTGCATTTGCAATGGTGACTTTTCATGGTTTTCTCTGCTATGGTTAGTACCTAGCTATTCCATGCTATGGTTGGGTGGATTTTCATTACTGGTATAGGGCTTTGTTGCTTTGCATTGACTATGTGGCATGTTCCTACTTTTGAGTTTTTTCTTAATGGTTGGGGGGTTTCTCTACGATTGCTGCTTATGTGGTCACTACTACTCTTGCCTTATGAGTTGGTGCAGCGGCTAAAGGTGTTGTTTTATGCTGCTATTATGATGTTTGGCATTGCTGTGAAGCTATGTTCTGGCACTATGTGCTATTTTTTGCTGTGGGGGTGCAAGGTTAGTTTCATGCATGTATTGCAATGGCAAATTTGTCTAGTTCTATTCTCCATCAGGAAAGTTCCTCTAACTTGCCTAAAATTGACTTTCCTCTTCTAGATAATATTTTTTATGCATTTCCAAAGATTTTTCAATGCACTTTATTTTTCTTGAAATAGTGGGGTTTTTACCAAGCCCTTTGAGTATCAACATGCAAATCCAAAAGCTCCTTTAGCCCTAGGGCATTCAAATTTCTCAAGCTTATTACTATGCCTAAAACTTTATTCTAGTGGAACTATCCGAGGCCTCAAAGGTTGAGAAGGCTTTCTCTCTAAAAATTTTTCCAACATGGAATGCAACTCTAATAGTGCACACCTAGAGATTTGACTTTAATGTTAATGACCTAGTCTTTAACACAATTCCATGTTATGTAGAATTGCCAAATCTTCCACTCATTTTTTCATTTGTAGAGAGAGAAATTATGAGCATCCTTAGTATTATTATTTCCAATCATAGCAATATGATCAATGAAACCCAAATTCATTGTTATTATATTGAACTCAATATAGCTCTTAGGAAGACCTAACTAACCCTTACAACCGATTGAAAATTTTTCACCCAAAAAATTGATTATTTTTATCCCCCAAATTCATGTAGCTACTATCATAGGGCCAAGCATCATATCTCGGCATGTCCCTTCTTAGCTAAGAAGAAACAATCCATATCACCCCTAAAAACTTGTTCCCCAGACACATCATCCTACCCACCCTCAGAATCCTTTAGATTTAGATCCTCTTCCCAAATAGCTCCAAATTCCTTCTCTCTATCTAGCCCCTCCAGGATACAAACACCATAGTTAGGTACACACACCTCAACACATTTCATCCCCTCCAAGTCATTCAAGGACTCCATCTTGGATGAGGAGTTTGTGATAGGTAGTGAAAGGAAATGAGTTAAAGCTTCCTTCCTTACAACTCCAGCCTCCACTTTCTCTCCACTGAATACTTTCAAGGCCCCTATCTTTACCAACAACTTCTTTGCCCTCCTTTCACAAATAATGGAAGTTGATACTTCGACTTCCAAACCTTTTGTTGACATCTCATTCGACAAGCCCTCCACTTTCCCATGAACCTCTTGTTGTGGAACATTCAAGGCCTTACTGATAAGCTCTGACAAAAGCATGTAGGAAACTTTCTTTGCAATCTTAATATTGCTTTTGATTTTGTTCTCTTTCAAGAAATTAAGATTTCAATTAACCATTTATGTGTTTCAACCCATTGGTTTCTTCCTTACTCACCAATTCTTGCAATGTCCCACATGAGTGGAAAAGGTGCAGCTAGCATAATCCTCTTGACTTACTGGAAAGATAAAATCATTCAAAGTGGTTTTGATTCTAGTCATAGAGTTTCTTAGGCTACCTTCTCCTCCTTGCATGGTCCTTTTGGTATCTGCTCGATTTATGCCCCTAATGATTCTATAGAATGTGCTCTCCTATGGCAAGAGCTAGCTATGTCTCTTTCCTTAGTGCCTTGGAGAAGATTTTAATATGATAGAATTTCCTCATGATAAGCTCAAAAGGGGGGGGGGAGGGGGGGTGGGATGTTTTTTCTACTACCAAATTCTGAGTATCAAACTTGGTCCACCTTTATGAAGAAGTTATACCTTTTTGATGGGGTGGATGCCTTTGCTAGCAATCCCCTCCATAGATTCACTTGGAGCAATCTCCATCTAAGGTAGGCTTGCATTTATAATAGGTTATATAGGTTCTATTTTTCCACCCTCTCTTTCTAGAAAGCCTTCTCTGCTACTATGGTTCATCAACATGCCACCTTATTATACCATCTTTCCATCTCTATATCTATCTAGATTCATGGTAGCAATCATAGACATAAATTTCATCTTTTCTGACTACATAATAACTTCTTCTCTTTCCCTTCTACTTGACTTCTTCTCTCTAACCTTTGGAATGCCAAACCTAGGCCCTTATATCAAGTGGATTGGATTCAATGGTGGCATTGTGCTTCTTTTAGAGTGCAAAACTTTGCTTGTTCATATGGTAAGGCATTGGCTACTCAGGCCAAACATGAATACAAAAACATTCACCTTACTATTGAACATCTAACTAATATATTAGCTCAAGACCCTTTCAACACTCTAGTTCATGAGGAGTCAGCTAGAGCCTGGTTAGCCTTCCAACAATGAGAAGTGTACAGAGCACAAAGTGCCTTAACTAAAAGTAAACTCACTTGGTTAAATATTCAAGATGAACACTGTAAGGAATTTTTCAAGTATCTAAATAGCTCTTCTCCTTTGCATTCTTTAGACAAAATCTCCAATAACAACACCATCATCACTAATCACAACAGTATTCTCTCATTTTTTAAGAATCATTATGAAACCCTTTTTGCAGCTACCCCTATGGACCTATCATCATTTGAGGCTACTACCATAAATTATCCTAGCCTTATCAATTCTACTATGTTGCAAAGTCTCGAACTTGATATCACCAAGGAGGAGCTTTAAGTAGCTTGTTCTAAGTTAGTCATGGGAAAGTTGCCAGGTATGATGGTTTCCCCATTAATTTTTTTTAAACTCATTGGGATTTGGTGGGAAATGATCTTCTCTAGGTCATTAGAAAGGCTATCATTACTGATTTCATTAGGCCCAATCTAAATCAAGGGATTATTCTTCTCCTCCCTACGTTCGAGGATCCTACCTATATCTCTAATTGACATCCCATAACTCTTCTCAATGTGGTGTATAAAATTTGGGCCAAATGCTTAGCCTTATGACCAAACAAAATTATTGGCCAAATTATATCTCACTAGCAAACAAGATTTTTTTTGGTAGATACATTTTAAATAATGTGATTGTGGTGTGGGAAGGTCTCAAGTGAGTAGAGGATGATGGTCAAGCTATTCTCCTAATGAAGATTGACTATGCTAAGGCTTATGACAACATAAAGTGGGACTTTATTCTGCAAACCATGACTAAACTTGGTTTTGGCCCTAAGTTCCTACATATGTTGAAATGCTTATTCTCAGATGTTACTGCAAGAATAGCCACTACCTTCAACATCACCTCTCCCTTTCCTATTCATAGGTCAGTGTGGCAAGGATGTCCTCTTGCCCCTTACCTATTCATCATTACAACTGACTTTCTTTGTCATAAGATAAACCATGATATTCAAAATAAAGTTCTCACCAAGGTCTTCCTCTCTTCACATCAACAACAGCTTCTTATCATGCATTTCGTTGATGACTCCTTTTTTCTTGTCCAAAAAATTATAGCTAATTTGCACTAACTCTTATCCAGGGTGAAGCAATATTTCCCACTCTTAGGCTCCACTATTAATTGGAACAAATCCTCTGTTAAGAGCTCTTGATTTGCAAGAAAAACATACATGTAATTAATTTTCAAGAGCTCCTGATTTGCATAACCCAAAAATGCACTCTTCTCAGGGGAGTTGAATCCATCTTTCACTTTTAGTTCTAAGATCATGAGAACTTAATTGAAGCTTGTAGATAGCATTCTGATACTTGATGGGAATAGCAATTGAGAGATAGTGATCTTCTACATCTATTTTATTAGTAGCTAAATTATAAAGTTCTATTTAGATTTTATATCTTAGGGTGTACCTATATTATAATTATTTTGAGGTTCTAACACCCTTAATTATTATTTATTTAAACAAAAGCTCATGTTAAACTTTAAATTTACTAGAACGAGCTATGACTTTAAGGGTTGTATTTTAGCTTGTTCCATTTTAAATAAAATCTCATGTTAAATTTAGAAAAATTAAAACTTAATGAAAATTAGATATTATAAGTATTTTAAAAATAACACAATGTCCATTCATCATTAACTTATGGTACAAAATACACCTAAGGTGTAGTGCAATGGTTTTAACACTCATCTCATCTCCTAAAAGAGAAGTTATAGGGTCAACACCAACCTTTAGTTACTACTATGAAAATAGAGGAGTAGCGTTAGCAAAACCATGAGATTTTTATTTTAAAAAGACAAGGATCTACAATAGCTTAGTGGTAAGAGTTTTGGTATAGAAATAAGATTACAAGTTTGACTCTAAATGATAATACTCTTGACTTACAAATTCCAAATTATGAGTTTGATTCTATTGGGAAATATTGAGTTATAAAGTTTTAATTTGAATATATGTTGTAAGGATAAATATTGTTAACAACCATTTCTGGTTTCAATATCCCCTAGGTGGTATGAATTTTGAAATGAGGTCAAAAGTTCAATTCTAGTGGATTTTGTAAAAGGACCTTTAAACTTTTACTGCATTCATGCAAAAGATTAAAGTAAAATGAAATGTATTAAAGTGAAATTTAATTACATTCATGCAAAAAAAAACTAAAATAGAATGTATTTAATCAAGTATCCTTAACTTGCTTGGATTCATAGGCCCACACCAATTTTAGAATTAAACGTGTTAAAAAGTTTAGGGTTTCAATTGTGAATAATAGTATGTAATGCAAGTGATATTTTACTATGCTTTATAATCTAGGAACCAAATCCATGTCATCAATTTTTCTTATTTTGTGCAAAAAGAAAAAATTGAATTATTTTTATTTTATGAATTGATGGGAAAATGTACAAAATATTGGTACCAATTCATCATTACTTTTTAGAATTTACTCATGTTTATCATTAGGAAATGATTTTTTATTATCCATGGTATGGCTTCAATCATTTTCCATAGATACCATGGCCATACCATGTTATAATGCTTTTGTAATTGAAGAATAAAAACTAAGTACAAATTTTTCTAGCTCTCATCCCTCTCACACCCTTTCATCTTCTCTCATTCAACTATCTCAACTTATTTTTAATTCTCAACAACTCACTAACATTATTCCCACTTATCATCAAAATTTATTAATCTCATCAAGCATTATGCAAATTCATCAATCACCATATTCATCATTTAATCCTTACCACAAAGACTCAACATCAACAAGATTTAATTCAATCATTTTAGTTTCACAACTCCTTTAAGACGTCCAAGAGTCATCTAGACAAATTAACATATTATCATCCCAAATCAACTAAATTAGTTTGTTATCATCATCAAGAATATTGTATATCCCTAGGTGATATCAAAGATTCAATCCACATCAAAATTTGAATTCAAAATACCAAAATTCAAGTTTTTAGTTCTCATCACAACCCATGGTACCCGTAAACACCAACCATGGGTTAACCATGATTTATGAGTGATAACTTCGTCTAATCCACAACTTGTCATCACTCACAATGACTTAATGTTTAATTAAGAAAACAAAGAAAAAGCTCCATAGCTCTTAGAGGATGAGTGGAATGCTTGTAAAATCCGTAGTTTAAATTTTTTCTTTGTTTCATATGACCACAACCCATAGTTAACTTGTGGCTCGCTCATTTTATTCTCAATTTGATTGTTTCCCTTATGATGAGTGGGGGGTATCCCCTACACCCAACCATACGAATCACAAGCATTCATGTGCAATCTAGTCAAATTCCATGGATGGAACTAGTGTGGTATCTAGATTGTTAAGCATTGATTGTAGGTCGCTATCTTCCCACTTGGACTAGTGATAGCTTTGTCACATATGGTTTAGTCCAAAGTGAGGCATATGATTATTAATGTTGTGTGGATAAGGCTAAGTTATATAAAATTATGAAAACTAATTATTTAATCTAACTAATAACAAGAAGTTAAATCCTAAACTATCCTAAAGGTGACAAGTATCTGTCCCCAACTTTTTAGACACGTCATGAACTCACGTACCCACTACTAGGCTTATCCAGTGTTATGCTAGTGGGAAAACCATGTAATAGCGCTGCTGGCATTACCAAGTGAATACATGTTTACACTCAAAACTGGTCATGTTCATTCCACCAATTAATTAATATGCATGAAAATGTAAATGTTAACTAAGTACATCAAAAGGAAATTGTATTAAAAGTAAATCTATTCTAGGTCAAAGTGCTACAATGAATATGAATCAATCTTAATATTATTGTCTTTCATGGAATTTGTCTAGGTACAATGCCACTCACATAAGATTCCATACAACTAACTCAAATCTACACTACAAGCACTAACTAACTATTTTCTAAGATTACAGAATAAAACTACAAGAGCTTGGCTACACTATTGACCAAATGGTGCCAAATATGTAGCAGGTACTCACATATTTATAGGAAAATATAGACATTATGTCGATGGGAATGCATTTATGCATTTGGCTACAATAACAAGAATGCTTCGATGGGGATGTGTTGACAAGGATGCATTGACATAGCTAAGTTAGAGAAGATGTGATATAGCATCTACGATATTGCAAATGTCATGTAGCATCTACGATGTAGTAGCTAATTGAGACACATTGATAGGGATACTACAATGCAGATGTGACATAGCATTTGTGATATCTCAACTGACTGATACACTTGATAAAATGATGCCTCATCATGTCCCAAAAACTTAGCTACCTAACAAATTAGGTCTTATCATATCCCCACCATTGACTAAAAACTCATCTTTGAGTTATATATATATGGACAAAGTTCCATTACAAAAATTATGGGATGATCAAGACTAGATTGGATACCATTACAAAACTAGAATGAAGCATTACAAAATTTTATTTACGTGGATGTATTACAAAATGATTGGACAAACATTAAAGTTTACAAAATTGTAGAGGCCTTCAAAAAAATCCATCAAAGATGAATCTTCTTATTATCACTAACGATTATAGATTGTCCAACCTTGATTATTATGTTGATACTTCTTTTTTATGTAGAACATTTCTTAAGCATGTGCTAAAATTTCTCCTCATCATCGTATCAGTCTAGCAAACATGTGATTTTTGATGTGCTACTATTTATCCATGGGAATATTCTCTATTATTCTCCTCTTGGCCTTGCTTCCTTTACTTTTACAAGACCTTCAATCTCAAGAATTTCATTTGGCATCATCTAAAATCACCAAAAAATCAACATTAGTTTGGATAATTTTTGCTTAAATATCAACCCTCTCTAATTTCTAAATTAGCTCAAAACTCAAAAAAAATTTAGCATTTAGGCACAAGGTAATTTCATAATAATGTTTCCCAAAGGTAACTAAAATCATTAAATTGTTTAAGTTATTTTGATTATTTTTACCATTAGTTATCATAATGCTTGAAAATGGGGTGCTAGAAAAATTTCAAAAATTAAATCCTTAGCCCTCCACAATAAATGAGCTCAACTCCAAATGCTCACAAGTTTTTGAACAATTAAAACCAAAGGTTTGGTTCACACAATGACCAAGAAATATTGAATTTGGAGGATATTTTAATATAAAAGTAGTAGAATTAATCAAAATTGATGAGTAGTTCCAAAATCATGCATAAATTTTGAGAAGTTTTCCATGATGTCTTGGATGATGTGATGTTTCAATTCAGAGCCACAACCAACAAAAGTCATGCAAGTGGATCCTCCCCAAAGCAAGCTCTTGTCATAATGCTCTTGCATAACCACCTTTATAGATGTCTGTGGGCATCTTAGAAGTTAATTGTAGATTATGCCTTTGTTCCAAATAACATGCAACTACCTTGGTGGGAATCCTACATTATACTATACAAAACCGTTAGGCTCATAATTGCATCCAATAGTGAGGTGAACAATGGAATGAGAAAGAATTGTAGAGATTGCAACATATAGTGCCTGACCATGTTTGTAATAAGTTCTTGTGTTAATTGTGATTAAGATGATCATCATAACTATCTATCCAAGTTTTAGACCAAGTCCATACCATTAACAATGGCCTTGATTAATGTGCCTCTTCTTTCCTACCATCATGAGTCCATAATAACCACAAAGAACAAACATCACTCCAAAAAGAGAAGAATGAAGGAAGGAAGGACCATATTTAGAGGGGTGCCTTCAAGCATGGGTAACATGTCTTTCTAGCCTCATAACCAATTCCTGTAGCCTATTAATATGTCTAAGGGATGTGCTTTGAATTTTCATTATTTTTTTCTTTTTCTTCTCTCTTTTTGTTGTTTTTCTTTTCACAGGAACCACACCATGCAAAGACATGCTTCCTATTTATTGGTCATTGATAGGAGTGATGATATGTTTCATGAGGTGTCATAGACCTTAAGAAGGAATTCAAGAAGAAAACCTAACAAATCCCCTTAAGGTCACACCATTTTTAATTCCCACTTAGTCTTTCTCCCTTTCTTCAAGGCACAATGATCATTAGTTAATTTTATTTTCATGTAAGAAGAACCATATTGATTTCATGATAAAGCCTTTTATTTAGAGAAACTAGAGGGATGGATGATGTGCTCTCGCTACATTACACAATTATTTGCCCAGTCATCTTGATAATATATAACAAAGACCCAAAACATTGTATTGATTTCTGCATCCTAAATGATGAAATTATTAACAAAAACATGGTAAAGATCCACAAAAAATGTAAAACAAATTACTCAAGAAAAGATAAAATTATAAAGAAAAGAAAAATAACAAGAAATAGAAAACATATTAAGAATTGGAAAATTTTTGAAGAAATAGGAAAATGATAAAAAAATGTAAAAAAAAAAAAGTGAAAATGCACTTATTAGTTCTTGATTCAAGATGGGGCATCTCCTCCATGACTAGACTCATGAATGAGAATTTGGAAAATGGATGTCACATTCCCTTGGTTATACACCACAAGTTTTCCATTTATCATCTTTAGTGATTTAAGTTTTTGCTTGTTAGCACATTTAACATTGATGATAATCAAGTTCCAATCATTTCGAGACATATAATAAGATAGACTAGAAGGTGTTTTATTTTTAGAGAATCCATATGTGTTTTTTTTTTTTGATTTTCTATTTTAGTTCTTAGGTCTCCTTGTTTAACATCTTCTTTTGGTGTCTAGTTAAATTGTGAGATGTCTTTCTCTAAGTTTCTTATTTGGTTCGCTTTCTTAGGACTAGAACTAATAAGTGGGTTGGATGTTTTCATGCATCTTTTGAGCTTTTTGATATTCAGATTCTTGATCCACTAGGTGTCTTTTGGTTTGGTGGCTACTGCGTAGAGTTGGGTATTGGTTATATTCCTCTACACTCTCACTTTTACAAAAATCTTAGTATTCTTTTGTCATTTGTTCAATTAGCCTTTATATCTAATGGACTCTCAACTTTGATTCCTTGGGCATAGATCCCAAGGGTCTCCCATGTTTTGTTACAAAGCCCATCTATGATGTGCAAAGATACTTTTTAAAAGAAAATCCATGGCCTAGGCATCTATGTAGTAGAGAATAGTATCTTCCCAAGGCTGCATCAAGAGATTCATGGTTCTCTTGCTTTCACCTTTGGATTTTTTTCTTAGATTGGACACTTTTGAATAGGTTAGGTATTTCTCGTTGAAGAGCTCAAGCATTGTGGACCATTGGTAAATTGAATCTAGTTCCAACGATCTATACCAACTTTAATCTTGTCATTTTAATTTCTTAGGAAAGAGCTTAAGCTTTTGTCACTTACTTTCAATATTTTGCAAGGTGCAAACATCATGGAAGGCTTGTAAATGATGTTGTGGATGAGAATTGTAACCTCCCTCAAATTTAGGAATGTTGTTCATATTAAGCCATTTGATGTAGTTTTCCCTTTGATGCCTATGAGGTATTCTAATTACCTCCATGATTTATATCATTCTTTTAGTGGCCAACAAGGATTCATCATCATCAAACATGTGATGATAATAATTTCTATTTCTATTTGTTTGATTATGAAGATCTCATCTATGCTTCATTTGATACCTTGTATTTTGTCTTTGATTTCTGATAAGTGGTGAGGTACCCCTACGCTCAACCATACGAAACATAAGCATTCATGCACAATCTGGTTAAATTCCATGGATTAGACTAGTTGTGATATCTAGATCGTTAAGCTTTGATTGTAGTTTGCTATCTTCCCATTTGGACTAGTGGTAGCTTTGTCACATATGGTTTAGTCCAAAGTGAGAAATATTTTGTTGTCTAATTATATTTTTCTCCTAATGACAATAAAGAGGTAAATTATTTAAGCTAATGAACAATGGAAAATAAGATCTAAATAGCCTGCGTGATGAGTATTTGCTCTTAATTGTCTGTATATGTCTTGGGCTTCGTGAGACTACTTCTGGGATTGCCAAGTGTATGTCACTGTGTCTACCAAAAAATACACTATTGAATTACCAAGTACTTACACTTAAATGCTTGTGATTAAGGCGTACACATTCCACCTAATGATAGGAATAGTAAATAGCAATTAATGGAAACATTTAACTAAAGAAAGAAGTAACTAGTTAACAATTAAAAGCAATAATAATCTAAGTCAATGTTGCAATGATGAGAGTAATCACGATATTTATTACCAATCATGTAATGTGTCCAAGTACGTCACACTCAAACAAAGGTGTTGTACAATTACAAACATCACACTGCGGGCATGCACTCAAAATGACAGAACTCTAAGAAAGGCTAGCAAAAATTGAAAACTAAAACTATCTTCTCTACTACCTATTACATTCTACTTCTTCAACCATGCATCCAAGTGTTGTATTTATAGGCTAGCATAGAGGAGAGAATATCAGATATCTGACATTGCATCCTAGCTCTGACATTGAGCATTTGATGTCAAGTATCTGACATTGCATCCTAGCTCTGACATTGAGCATTTGATGTCAAGTATCTGACATCGGGGCCTAAAAAATCATGACTCATCATACCCCCATGACTAAATGAAAAATCATCCTCAAGTTAAAAAAAATGAGGAGAAAGTTCTTTACAAAATATTGAGAAGGTATGTGATTATTAATAGACTTAAACAATAAAAAAACTATTGACTCTTGCATGCCATAGTGGTGTAATACAAAAAGTAGGATGCATTATTACAAAACAAAAACTAGGAAGCTCATGTGGTGCCCGAAGGTAATCACTCATCCATTGGTTACTTTCCTTTGTTGCTAGGCTTTTAAAATTTGTAACAATTCAGCAATGCCTACAAGTTCTCCTCTTGTGTCCTTGGGTTGTGTACCATCTAGGCTGCTAAGCTGATGTGTGCTAGCATCGGTACATCCCAAGGACATGGCAGTTATGGGAACATCTAATTTGCCTTCACATACCAAGCTGCAAACTACCGTCATTCCTCCTCAAAAGCCCTAGCTTTATCTCTGAGTTCATGATAATCTATTAATCTTCTATCTAAGTTTGAGATGATGTCTTTCTGTCCTTGATAGCTAGCTATAACCACTTCCAATTCTAAGTTTGCCACATGTAGCTTCTGCAAATTGTCTTTATGATCTACAAACTCTTTCTCATATAATACATAAGTGGTTGCTACTTTTTTTTTCTAGCTCATTTCGAGGTCAGCCTGCTATTAGCATGGCAATATTGGCATATCTAAGGTTAGCCAATGTCATGTATTCTTTCAAATCTTCTAGCTACAAGTATTTATTCTTGACTTCTACTTCGTGGACCAAGGCATAACTATCCAGAATTGGCCACCACTTAGGATTATGTGCTAACAAGAAACTAATGTGGGCTTTGGCCATTTGGATCTCTTTTTCATTTATTTGCTTGTACATACCTAGTTCACGGAAGTGCTCCTTCAATTTCTCATGTTTCTTGGCCTCATTCTGCCATGCACTAATTTCAATTACTAATTTCTAACGAGAAGTGCAAACCTTCTCCATTGAGAGGGTTCTATTCTCTTTGGCCAATCTACTAATGTCTTGGTTGACCCTCACTAGTTCCCTCAACTAGTAAACACTTTCTTCTAAGATGTTCTTTTGCTTCTCAATTTTGGTCATCCTTGAATTTTTTGTAGCGATCTACTTGTTTTCTTCTTATGCAGTGGTCAATGCCTTTTTGTACACATGGGATTACACATCAACCGTAGAGTCATTTTCGATTTCCTTCTCTTTTTCTTAAATTACAAATAATTTCTCCTTAGTTAGCTTGACCAACTACTCCATCCTAAATTGCTCAAGCTAGTCAGGCGCAACAAAATAGGTAGGGTCCTATCACTAGACTCTTAGGTTAGCTAGCTCTTGTTGTAGTCTTTGTACTTATGCTTTTGCATACTCTACCCTAACTTCAAACATGACCAACTTTTCTTTTATGCTGATGAGGTCTGACTATGCTGCAGTGACATCACTAGGGATGTCAAACAAGGTAGTCATCACTTGCCTCATCTGCAACAGTTGATCAAGCACATCCTCATGCATTGTAGGAGTCACTGAAGTCCTAGCCAGCATCTTCGCTTCTATGGTCCCAGTAAGATCTACTAGGGGCACAATAGGCATGTTGAATGATTCTTTGATATGGTCAATGATTATTTCTACTATGCCTTCTGCATCCTCATGTTGCAATATCACAACTATGACACCTTCTCTAGTTTTGAGCATTACTTGGAAGGATGCGGAATTCCTAGAGATTTGCTTGGACCATTGGGATCCTCCTCCTCCTAATTGTAGTAACATCTCCGCCCATGTTGGATCAGCTAAAACTATGGGTTATACGACATCATCAATCACTCAAAAGAGATTGGAGTCATCCCTACTTCCCAAACTGATGCCTTCAGTGATGTTTTGTAAATGGCTCATCAAGGGCCTGTAATCTTGTGATGATGGTGGTGGCAAAGCTTGTGTTTGTGGGCATTGTGTTTCAGGCTGATGTTGTGTTTCTACTTTTGGTGCTATCTCCTTTTCTAATTCTTATTCTTTACTAAGATCTTTTCATGGTGATGTAGGTTTAAGGAGTTTGGTGAAGCAGGCATTTTGATTCATCCTAGGGATATCATTCATATATCCTAGTATCCCAGCACACTTACACAACCTTCTAATTAGGTAAGGGAATGGAAGTGTTGGTTTTCCTACCTTCTTTTCTTCAAACCGCCATTGAATTTTAGTGAAGTAAAATTGGGGAAGATTTATCACAAATTTTCCCATTAAAATAGCACTTCCCCTAGCCACATATGTTGAGATTCGATTAATCCCTTTAGTGAGAAACAAGTGGTATGTCTTGATCTTGAAATACGTCCTCTCTTCTAGAGTCATTTCATTATATGTTTTATCTTCTTTGCCATACGCCTGTTTTAGCCATAGTTTTTTGGTCTCAGGAATAGATCTAGTGGATAGATGGGCTACCTTAGCCCCCTCATTTGGTAGATTGAGAGATGAAACAATAGCTTTGATTGAAGAAGCGATGTTGACTCCATAAATGTTCATGGTGATGCCCACATCTTTATTGTGCCAGAATTAATGAGTTTCACTTGGGTAACATTTTCCACTATTTGAGAGAATGGGCCATAAGGGGGATGCCTTAAGTTGCATCCAAATGACTTCCGGAGCAAACTCCATGAATGGGCCTAAATTCATTTCCACAATGATTGAGGTCAATGTGGACTTTTCTAGAATGGTTGCAAGGCAATAAGGAGGCAACATGAGTCGTTGTCCCTATGTGGGAGCTTGCCATTCTACAGCCTTCCCTTGGACTGACTGTCCAATAGTAGGAGCTTCTTAGTGAATGCTAAATGATTGGGTCTCCTGCTTGGCATGTTTTGCATGTTTGCCTTGTTGGCCTCAGCCACCTTGTAGGTGCATAGCTACTCTTTGCAATGGTTCAGCTTGTGCACCTCTTTTAGGGCCATCTGTAATCAAGTAAAGATCAAATGTTACTAAGGTTGCATTTTTTATCATTAATCAGTTGATACCTTACTCGTTACCTTAGTTCATTAAGTTCTTAGTTCATATGATTTTAGAGTTACAAAAATTTTCAAGAAAAATTCCCAAAAAGTGTCTATCTCCTTTTACAACCCTTTGCGATTATTTTCTTTTTCCTTATGTGTGGCTTATAGTGATGGTTATAGTCCCTTAGGTGGAAAAATTAAGGTTCTTGGCATTAATATAATTGATTTTTCATGATAACACTTGAAGTTTTTAATACTCTTACCCTTATAATACCCTTTGGGCAATAGCAAATTTCATAAGTTTAGTGCAAGTTTCACATGCAAGCATCCCTCCCCCCACCCCACGTCCCCTCCCCCTCTTTCCACGACTACTTGAACAATCCAAGTTCAAGTAGGTTTAAATGGCATGAAAATCAAAGTGGTAGGGAGCTAAATATAGTAAGTGGAAAGTGAGTGTGCAGAGCTCTAATTTGCAAGAGAAAATTTGAACAACTTCCCTAGTGGAAAATGATGAAAATAAAGTTTGAGTGCCATGGGGGTCATATATATAGTTTTTTTCAGTCCTGACGTTAGGTATGCAATGTCGTGTTGGACCTAACATCAGGTAGGCAATGTTGAGGTCCATGGATTTTCACTGAATGGGATAGTTGAGCATGGAAACTGAAGCTCTATGATGGGTTGGAAGGTTCGAAGTTAAGTCCATCAATTTAGGGTAAGTAGAAAATTAGTTTGAGACACTGAAAGTGTGATAAGGTGGAGTTATTAACATGGAAAGCACTAGAATGATTAAGAAAAGGGCATTGAAATCAAGGTGATGGCCAGATCAATTATAGGATAAGGAAAATGACAAAATATAATTATTGAATTCTTGGAAGGTGAAAAATTAGATCAAGAAATAGAAAAATGACAAAACATTGTAAAACAAAAAGATGAAAAAAACTTAAGAATCTTGAAGATTAAAATAGAGGGTAACCCCCATGACTAAACATTTGGTTGTGACAAGGATTAATAAGTGGATAAGTAGGATCCATGCATGTATGAAACATTGGTAATCGTCCATGCCCTAGCCACTAGGTGTCTATTAGTGGTGTGGTGGCTAGGTAGAAATATTTTTTGTCACACACTTGATGGTTAAATGTATGGTCGGTCAGGGTATGAGGTGTGTTAACATTATGGATGTCTAGCCCATGATTTCACCCTTAATCATGATATGGTATGCATGGATTTATTTGTCTTCCCACACTGTTAGATGCATTGTTTGGATTGGCGATTGGAGTAATGGTGGATGGTGGCCCATGTCTAGGATTAGACAACCATGGTTGAGACAAGAAAGATGGTGCACCAAATTGGCATTGTGCTGGCTCAAATGATATGATGGGTCCATGCATGGTTTGCTTTGGCTAATGACCTTACCCCTAGAAAGGACATTTCCTACATTGTGGTTGAGACCCACTGGTATTAGGATGTCTTTACACATTTACAACATAAGTGACATTCATTTTTTGGTATTTTTGTGTTGAGCCTTCTTGTGTCTTTAGTGGTGGCCTATAATGAGGTGGAGTAGGAGGATATCAAGGATAGGATGGATGGTAAGAGGCATGAGGTGGTGATCCTTCAAGGGATGTCATGGGTTGATGGTACTTAGGAGAGTGGTAGTGGCAATTGGGAGTAGAGGTGTTGAACATACTATCCATGTGATTTCAGTGAATAGGGCTAATTTGGAGGTGGCCTCCCCCACAACTATGGTTGCTACCACTATGGTTGATGACCATGTTGAGGCCAGTAATAAGTCCCCCTAGGATGGCACGAGTGGTTGTGGGACTGTCTATAATTACCTTATGAGAGAGGAAATCTACTAGGCATGTGCTTTTGCAAAAACTTAGGATTTAAGGCACCTACCCAATACTCCCATAGATGTAATAAGACTAGGCAATGACCTTTCAAATGGTCATATATGTAGATGTTGCATCCATTATCTTCATTTGTGGTTGAGTTTATAGCCTCACTTTCTTTAGCCATTTTTCCTGTCTGTCAAAAACTGTTCCTGGCTGTTTGCCGAAACCATGGCCTAGGCATCTATTCAGTAAGGCATAATATCTATCTAAGGCCATGTCCAAGGGTTCATGTTATTCTTGCTCCACTCTTGGATCTATCTCCTCAAGTTGGAAACTCTTGCATCAATTTGATATTTCTCATTGAAAAGTTCCAACATTGTTGACCACTGTCGAATTGAACTTGGTCTCAACGATTTATACCATACTCTAGCTCTATTAATTAGTGTCCTAAGAAAGAGATTAAGATTTTGTCATCTATTTTCAATGTTATAATAGATATAGGCATCCTAGAAGGATTGTAAATGATGTTGTGGATCTGAATCATAGCCTCCTGCAAATTTAGGGATATTATTGATATCAAGTCTGGGTAGGCGACTTTCTTTACGATGCTTGCAAGATATCTTAATAGCCTCAGTGATATGCATTAGGCTCTTAATGGCCAGCAAGGGTCCTTCATCATCGAACAGGTTGTGAGGGAAATGTCTATTTCTATTGATTTGATCATGATGATGTTGTCTATGTTCATGGTAACATCTTTCACTTTTCTTGTGGGTTCAATTTCAGTTTTTAGTCTAACCCTTTAGTGGAGCCTTATTTTCGTACCTATGTTCATCTTCATCAGAACTAGATGTTGAAGGGAAAGAGGAAGATGAGGAACTAGAAGAATTGCCATGGATCCTATGGTGTTCTTCAAGGTCATTTAATTTATCACTTCTTGGTTTTGAGGAGGTCTTAGGACTTGAGGCCTTCCCTAGTTCAGAATTTACGTCATCTCCTCCAAGATTGTCTATCTTAGGTGAATGTAGTCTTTGAGTGTCATTAGGGTGGTCATGAACATAAGAAATCCCTGCATAAGGTTGGTCACTCTAGTTTTCTTCAGCATATATTTCATTATTTCGCTAATGAATGTGTTCACTATACAGTGCATAGTCACTTCTATGTGAGAGAGACATTGTTATTGGTTTATGATGTGTGTGAGTTAATATTTTTCAGAAAGATATATCATTAATGGCTTTACAGTGATCTTGTATAATATAACTAATCTAGATAACTAGCACCATCCCTAGAAATAGTGCCAATGATGAGCATGCGAGGTACCCGTATGCTCAACCATACAAATCACAAGCGTTCATGCATAATCTAGTTGAATTCCATGGATGAGACTAGTTGTGATATCTAGATCATTATGCTCTGGTTGCAATTTGCTGTCTTCCCACTTGGATTAGTGGTAGCTTTGTCATGTATGGTTTAGTCCAAAGGGAGGCATATGATGTTATCTAATTCTATGTTTCTCCTAATGATGATAAAGAGGTAAATTAATTAAGCTAATGAACAATGGAAAACAAGATCTAACTAGCATACATGCAATGAGTATCTGCTCTTGATCATCCATATACATCTTGGACTTTGTGTGACTACTTCTAGGATTACTAAGTGTATGTCATTGGATTTACCAAATAATACACTGCTAGATCACTAGGTTCTTACATGTATACACTCATGATTAAGGCATACACATTCCACATAATGACAAGAATAGGAAATAGCAATAAATGAAAACATTTAGCTAAATAAAGTAGTAATTAGTTAACAATTAAAAGTAATAATAATCTAACTCGATGTTGCAATGATGGGAGTAATCTTGATCTTTATTGCCAATCATGTAACATGTCCAAGTATGTCACACTTAAAAAAAGGTGTCATATGATTACAAACATCACACTGCAGGCATGCACTGGGAATGAAAAAACTCTAAGAAAGACTAGCAAAAACTAAAAACTAAAACTATCTTCTCTACTACCTATTACATTCTACTTCTTCAACTATGCACCTAAGTGCTATATTTATAGGCCAGCATCGAGGAGATCACATCAAATATCTCAAATTACATCTAGGCTCCAACATTGGGTATCCGATGTTGGGGCTCCAACGTTGGGTATTTGACGTTGAGGCTTGACAAATCATGACTCATCAATTTCTATTTCTATCTTCATCTTAACCCCTTAGTATATCTCTATCTCTATACCTACATTCACCTTCATCAAAACTAAACGTTGAAGATGAAGAAGAAGATGGTGAACTGGAAGAATCACCATGGCTCCTATATCTTCCCCTATGGTTCCTTAATTCATCTCTTCTAGGTTTGAAGGAGGTCTTATACCTTAGGGCCCTTCTTGTTCTAGGACTTGTTCCATCCCCTATAGAATTATCTACATTAATTGAACATAGTCTTTGAATATAGTAAGGATCAGAATGAGCATATGAGACTCCTGCTTGTAGTGATTCACTCTAGTTATTTTCAATATAAATCTTATCATTACTACTATTAGTGTTCTCATTGTGTGATGGACTATAGGCCATATATGGAGGAGACACGTTTTTATATGATAATGTGTATATGACTTAAAATATTAATATTTTAGAAAAGATAAATTGTGAATGCTTTTACAATGATCATTTATAATATAACTAATCTAGATAATTAGCATCATCCTTGGAAATGATACTAATGATGAGTGATGGGTATTCCATACGCCTAACCATATGAATCATAAGCATTTACATGCGATCCGGTCAAATTTCATGGATGGGACTAGCATGGTATCTAGATCATTAAGCATTGATTGCAAGTTGTTGTCTTCCCACTTGGACTAGTGGTAACTTTGTCACATATCATTCAATCCAAAGTGAGGCATATGATTATTAATGTTGTGTGACGAAGGCTAAGTTATATGAAAGTATGAAAATTAATTATTTATCTAATTAATAATAATAAAATATATCCTAAACTATCCTAAGGGTGATGGGTATCCCTTCCTAGCTTACTGTACAAATCATGAACTCACGTATCTGTTGTTGGCCTTCTGAAGTGTTATGCTACTGAGCAAACTAAATAATAATGCTCTTGGGATTACCAAGTGAATACATGTTTATGCTTGGAAGTGGTCATGCTCATTATGCAAATTGATTAATATGCATGAAAATGTAAATATTAACTAAGTACATTAAAATTAATTTGCATTAAAAGTAAATCTATTCTAAGTCAAAGCGCTACAATAAATATGAATTAATCTTGATCTTATTATTATTCATGGAATGTGTCTAGGTACAATTCTAGTCAAATAAGATGTCATACAACTGACTCAAATCCACACTGTGGGCACTCATTGACTATTTTCTAACATTATAGAATAAAATTGTAAGAGTTCAACCACACTATTGACCAAATGGTGCCAAACACACAATGGGTGCTTGCATATTTATAGGCAAATACAAGCATCACATCAATCAGGATGCGTTAATGCATTTGGCTGTTGAAACACCATAAAATTTTGAGATCCTCTTGCTTCACCAGGGTCTTGGAGTTCAAGCAAATACTTCCACAAGTGCAACATCATGATAGTTTGGCTAAAAAGTATAGACACTAGGGTTAGACTATTCAGTTCAGCAAGTTTTCTACCACTAGAGCTGACAAGCCCAATGGACTCTCTGGCTTGCCCACCTGGATAATTCACCTAGTTGACAGTCTACTAAACAACCATGCTAGGAGTTGTCGACGATGCTCAGGATGGGAAAAACATTTCAACAAGTTTTCTAGTTGACAATTCTACTCCGCTACGCTACATTGCACAGTGTAACAGGCCTTTGAAAAATCAAACAAGTGTCCAAATACAAGTTTTAGCAAGATGTTCATGCAAAGAAAAGTTAGAATGCAGCCAACACAGAGTGCTATGCTACACTACACTACATAGCGTAGAACAACGTAGCAAGGTTGAAATGCACAAAGACTCCTATGCCAGGCCACTTCGGCAAAAGGATTGCATCTAAAGCATTGTGGCTTCCAAAATTACTGTGTCTCAATTAGCACTCGAACCATAGGCAAAGTTTCCTCATAAAGCCCCATAATTTTAACATAAATGTAAGTTACATTGGCTACTACGCTATGCTACACTACGTAGTGTAGCATAGCGTAGCAAAGATGCTCATCGATGAAAATGCTCCAAAGGTTAGCTCAGTGTTCATCAAGACTTTCAACAAAAGCTAGTGACTCTAACACAATTTTTCTATTTAAATCGGTGGCTATGCTGTGCTACGCTACATAGCATAGCACAACGTAGCAAGAAGCTATGCTACATCGATGTGCTACGCTACATAGCATAGCACAACATAGTAAGCGGCTATGCTACTTTAATATGCTTCATCTATCACTTGCATTGTTGGCACACCTGACTCCAGCACCTCTAGTTTCGACAACATGGTTGCAGCGTAGTAGGCTCACAACCGATTTTGCACATCTATGCAATGTGGGCACATCAACATCTTGTGGGTCTAGGACACGTGACATCGAAACTGCATTTCTCGCCTATTCCTAGCCCTATAAATACCCCAACACACAATGCTCAAAGGGTTGGCTTTTTAATGCAAAGCGTTGGCATTTTAGCATTGACAAGGGCAGTGGGCTTGTTAGCATTTTGCATTGTTTGCTTTTAAGTCCTCATTCAAGAGCATAGTTGGCATACTTTGAACATTCCGATTACCTTTGGGATCTCTGTGCTTCCTAGTGTTGCACAACTGATTGTATCCATCTCAACAAAGTAAAGCTATGATCTTGAGGTAGTGAATTTCCTAACTCTAGTTTACTTTACATTCTTGTTCATTATCATTGCATTTTATATCATTTTTGTCCCATTGCATTTAATAATCTTTATACCACACTACAAGCATCGTTTCCGAAATCAATGTTCATGTAAGGTTAAGTTACATCGATTAAGTCCCTGTTTGATCAACCAGACTATTCAAGGTGCCCCATTTTAGTTTTATCTAGCATGGTCCTCGCATAGATCTAGGGTTAAACTATTCACCTGGCAACCTCTCGGTGTTTCTAGCCACCAAAGTTTTCAGTAGCTATAATTTCTGGTGCTAGAAGGAGGGCCTTTTAGTGCCTTACAGGTAGTCTTGTGTGCTCTCTGTACCCCATTACCTATTAGCATAAACGTGGCACCCTTGCGACTATTTACACACTATGTGGTACAGGTTGGTCACAACGATGGTTCCTTTGGAACCCTATAGGAAAAAAAGCCTCCAATCGCCACTTGATCTCTTTTTTTTTTCCTCATTTGCAAACCACTTTCAGCCTCACCAAAATGATTTCTTCAACCACCATTGTTGCCACCTCTAACCTTGAGGTCCCCTTTTCGGTTCAAGGTACCATAGGTGCTGAGCAACCACCTAGCCTAGTGCTAGGACCATGCCGATCTCTCAGGATCCAAAATCGATCACCTAAGAGCTTGGCAGAGCATATAGAGCTCTACAATTTTCATTGCACTAAGGTCCAGGAAAATCTACCCTTAGACGTCCAAGAACTCGAAGAAAAAAATAACTTTGAGTTCATCTACCACAATGGGAGGGAATTTATTTCCACTCCTGGCATTTCCATTCCTCTCATGCAAATGTATTAGTGGATCTTACATCAGTTGATACGGACAAGTAGGCCTAGAGAGCAACAAGACATGACATCTCACTACAATGAGGCTTTTCAAGATGGGCAAGAGGAGCTAGATTCCCAGTTTGAGGGTGGGGGTCAAACTAACCCTTCCACCATTCCTCCCCCCCCCCCCCCCCCCCCCATCTTTCTAGTCAAACTTAATCTTCACGACTGCTTCATTCATGATTACGTCTAATCCATCACAAACCACACTTTCATCGGCAACGGGTAGCCATCCCATGCCCTTGACGTATCAACACACCTATTCCCCTATCTCATTCTCAACCACTACCCCCAAGTAATCTGTTCCCCAATCCATTACTGCATCGTACCACGCATCGATCATGACTACCCTACCCTATGTCCACATAGTACCTACATCACAATTGCATACAGTTTCCACATCCATTCCAGTATCTACACCTGTTTTGTTGTCAGCGGAGGGTCCACCCCCAACCACATGGTGGATCCCATTCACTTTCCCCCTGTTTCACAACCTTCACAAATGTCCCACTACGCTCACCACCAAATGTACCAAATCTTGCAAGTGGTACAGCCAAGCGTGGGACCCTGGTCTGCCCCACCGATCATGTGAACCACCAACCCTATAGCACCACCAGTGGCCGCTGCTCCAACAACACCACCCACTGGGTGGTGGACAACATCAGCAACACCCTTCATAAGGTCCACCCCAAATGTGCTGCCTATGATCCAGGACACTATCCCTGCCACGCCACCAATGGGAGCTGCCCCTACAGCTCCCCAACTATCTACGTTGCCCCCGGGCCTGGATCAAGTATTTCAACTTATCCAGACCCTGAATGAAGAGGTTAGACACCTCAAAACTACCAATTTTGACATTGTACAAGTCATTTATTTCTACCATGATGATCCCATCAGCCTAGTAGTCCCCATGCTAATGTTTCCCCGTGGGATACCACTCCCCCACTTCACAAAATACAATGGGGAGGGTGATCCCAACATGCATCTTGTTATATTTAGATCTGAGTCCCTCATTTTTCAACAATGGTGGCATACAATCATCCATGTCTTTGCTATGTCTTTAATGGGAAAAGCCCTAGACTGGTACCAAGCACTCCCACACTCTATCTCAACCCTAGAAGATCTTCTAACCCAATTCGTAACTTGTTTCAAGTATAACTTAATAGAAGAAGTTACATTTGATCAGTTAATGAGCATGAAGCAAGACCCCCTGGAACCAGTATAGAAATTCATGCAATGTTGGAGTGCAACCCTTAATGAGATTTGCGAGCTTATCGTGGAGGCTCATCTACTAGCCATCTTTAAGGGTGTAGTGAATGACTTTATTAAGTCCAAATTGTACTATCTCACTCCACGAACTCTTAGTCAGGCTTTTGCCCAGACCAAGAGCATATAAGACATGGCCAAGGCAAGTAAGGATCTAGCTATGTTGCATACAAGAACACATTTACAAAGAAGGACAAAGATAAGGGCAAGGCTGCAATAGCCATAGTGGCCACTGTGGCAAACGAAGCCAAACCCAACAACAAAAATAACAAGAAGGCGGCCACAATGCTGACTAACCCTGCACCCATGCCAAGCAATGCTGCTCAACCCTCCACCTCGACACCCAAAGCATCCACCCCACCCAAACCTAATTTCAAGCGTAAAGATTGCTTTAAATATACCCCACTACCCATCAAGCCTTCAGAACTTCTGAAGCAATTACTGGGAGCGAGGTATATTCAACACAAGCAGATGTTAGAGGAGGTAGCCAAAAGGCATCAACGACACTACAAACTCCTTAGGAACCCCTCTTTGGCCTTGCCCAATGAGTTCCTAGTTCCTAAGAATTTTAGGCTAGAGCGGTTCTGTGACTACCATCAAGTGTGTGGTCACAACATAGATTATTGTTTAGCATTGAAGGATGACATTCAAAGAATGATTGATCAAGGGAAGCTGGTTCTAGAAAAAAGCAACCCTATGCGTTCCAAAAATCAATCTATGCATGTTTACATAGATCCACTTAACACCAACAACGCTAGCTACATTATCAACACTATCGGCGTGGACAATAATCCCAAACCACCTCAGCAGTCATTTTTGTTTTGCGTGCCTCAGCGTAGTGCACCTACACCACCAGTAGCTAAAAAACCACTGCAGCAACCATTTGTCCTAAGGGTCCCTTCTCGGACATCCGCCCTTGCACCCTCTATAAACAACACCACACCACTGCATGCACTAACACCAAGAGCATTGTTCATCATTAGGGGGCCAAACCATTCAACCACCCCTGCTCCGCATAAGATGGAACCGCAATCTTCTTGTCCAAGAAAAAGAGAAGAGCATTTGATAGGTGAGGTGACAACAGAAGTTATTGCCCTAGGTCCTTCCAAGCCTACTTCCTCATCCTCTACATCTATGTCCTCGTCACCAAAAGCTAACGGTGCTATGCACTCATGGTCATCACCACCTCGCCCAAAAGGGTCTGATCCCAAACCCAAAGCTGTTCCTCCCTAGGAAATTCATCTCTTGGGATGAATGGAAGAGGAGAAGGACAACAAGCAATAGGAAAATGGACAAGACCTATTAAGCGCTCTTACTCAGGTCAAGTAGGCTTTAAAGCAAAAGAACACAATGTTGAGCCTGTACGACCTCATAATGACTTCAACTGCACACTGTGAGGCTCTAGTTTGCATGTTAACAACAATACCAGTTGATGATGACATGCTACCAGAACAGAAAGAAATTTACTCAGTTATGCTTCCTTCTACACCTACAGAACTACAGCCATCCCAATTGACATTCTATGATGATTCCGTTAGGGAGGATCCTAAAAATGGTCAGGTGACTATAGCACCTCTGTTAATCAAAATTCGAGTTGGTCAACATAAGATTCAAAGGGTACATGTTGATGACAGGGTTGCTACAAATGTCATCCCATTCCCCATTGTGGATAAACTAGGTTTGGTAGACCAAATCAAACCCATGACAATGTCATGCTTGAAGTCATTCAACAGGGCACGGGTCATGGTAAAAGGCACTGTCCACATTGACTTTGTGGTAGGGGACCAGTTCCCCAGAAATACAATGTTTATCGTGGTGGAAGAGATGCCCAAGTTTAACCTGATCTTGGTTGGTTCTGGTTAGCCCAACTTAGGATCATCTCTTCACCCATACATCAGGAGATCCATCTACCCTATGCAGGCAAGGAGGGGATGATCCACGGTGATAAGGTAGCAATGCAAGCAATAAATAACATAGATATGGAGCAGGGTTCAGAGGTCATAACCTCTGAGAACGAGGCACCTTTCTCTGTCGACACTAACTATTTAGCGAAAGAGTTGGCCTAACATGCCAGCTTAGAAAATGAAAATGTGTGGGCTGAGTTGCCTTTCCAAACAGAAGACAATGATGTAGACAAATGCTATGGTAAATCTTCTCAGCTTTACATCTCACCAAATCCATGATGGATCAAAAAGTAGTTGCGTATAGCGTAGCAACTCCGTAGCTTCCTACCTAGTTAACATCCATTGTACATTCATCTCTTGCTTACTTCGCATCCATCCATCTATGCTAGGTGCCTAACTAATTTCTTTTAAATTTTTCACATACATTTACATCGTCTTATGGCCCAAAATGGCCTAAAACTATCGATGGCCTGAAATGGCCTAAAACTACATCCCCTCATGGCCAAAATGGCCTAAAACTACACTGTCCTATGACTCAAAATGGCCTAAAACTAACAAAATCCTCTGTTTACATCGTTCGATGGCCCGAAATGGCCTAAAACTATACATGGCCCGAAATGGCCTAAAACTACATCGTCCCACGACCTGAAATGGCCTAAAACTACATATGGCTTGCTAAGGCCTAAAATTGGAAAAATCTTCCGACCACATCATGTTATGGCCCGCTAAGGCCTAAAACTAGCAGAACCCCTTCGTTCACATTATGTTATGGCCTGCTAAGGCCTAAAACAAGTGAAAATGATAAAAAACTAATCACATAGGCAATACACAAGCTAAGACAAAGCAAATCTTTTCATAATTCATTTTCCATTCAGAGTTTCAATTAAATAATGTTTGAAATATTCTTACAAAAAAAAAATACAAATGTGATCCCTTGCAATCATACATCATCCCCCTCTGCATCATCTTCCCTTACATCACCTTCCTTTGCATCATTGTTCCTACCCTCATAGGTACCTACTTCTTCATCTGGAATCTGCATCATAGAAAAATGTAGTCAACTAGAGTTGTAGTAAAAGCTAGAATGAAATAAATAGTTGCATTACAAGAAAGTAACTAACCCGAGATGGCCCCGCATCTGTATCAAGGGGAATGCAATCCAAACCAATCCCAAGGTGTTGCCAGACCTCCTCCTCTATAATATCTGCCCAGTACCTATCGCCCAAGTCAGTGTCTGCTGCAACTTTCTCCTTTTCAATAGTCATCCATCTCGGTGGTCCTAGCAAAAAGGAGGCAGTGGCGGTCTCACTTGTGGGAAGGCTCACTTCCCACTTAGGGGATTCATTGACCGTCACTTGTTGCATGAACTTGTTGTAAGCCTCAAAAGCACCAATGGCATTCAAGAATGCTTCATGAGTATACAACTTCATTGAAGCATCCTAGTATTGTTTACAGTAGGTGACACATTCCAATTTATACATATGCTTGTGGTTTCTTTGGGACTGCCCCCACTTGTAAAATCTCATGCTATAATCTTTCCAATCCTGTTTCTTCTAGGCCAACAAGTCCATCTACATTCGCTGCTCAATTATTTCACGTGTGGCCTTGTTGTTGCACTGCACAGTCATCCAATATCTTGCATAGTCAATGATGGTGGTGCACCAACTGCCATCATTGGTATCATGGGTCAATAGAAACTCATTTCTAGAGAAAAGGTCTCCCACCTCGGTGGTCATGTTGACCTTCTCCTTCTCAAGCTTCTAGAATCATTTCCATAGGTCTTCATTCATACACCTACACTCCCATAGGGAGCATGCTGAGTACAACGTGCATTTGTTAGCCTCGTCGTATATGCGACGAGGTACCTCAGTCACTTCTGGCGAGAATGCAGGCATGACATCGACCTTCATTGCTTGTTTCAAGTCCCACTTGAGGTGAGAAGCTGTCAACCACACATAAAAAAAATGCATTAGTCATGATAGCATAGCGAAATTCAACAACTTAAAGAGTCTAGCATAGCTACTTCACTTACCCACTTCTGGGTCGATCTACTTGAGACGGTCGATCATATTGTCGACCACCTCCTACATGAACATAAGTTTATCAAGGGTCTTAGCCCATAGTCATAGGTAGATCGAAGAAGGGCCTTCAGTGTCAACCGTGGTGTCTGCTATGTGACAAAAACATCTCAGGTATAAACGAGAGGGCTACAATAAAGTTGACGAGCAACACAAATGATAGTGTAAAGGCTCCTACCTAGTAAACCCTTAGGGGTGATAGCAAGGGGGTCACCCATCAACATACTATTGAATATGTGGTCAAACTCACCAGCATCTAGTTGTAGCTCTCCTCCTTCTTGTCGGCTTAACACCATGGTAGCACCCTCTACATCCATTTGCTCCTCAGGTGCTGGACTATGTTTAGCAAAGGGATCGTCAGCAGAGGTCCCTTCCCGGCTAATAAGGGGCTCTTCTTTATTCGTTGGGGCCCTTCTCTTTGTGGAACCAACATCCTGCTCATCAATAGGGGAGTCCTCCTCGTCGGCAGAAACATCCTCCTCATTAGCAGGAGCATTTTTCTCATCGATGGGAGCCCCTTCCTTTGTGGCAGGAGCTCCTTATTTTATGACTAGGGCCCTTTCCTCTATGGCTGGGGCCCCAAAAACTTTATTAGCCATCCCCTTCTTGGAAGCCATCACCTCTTCTCCTTCTTCCTCTTCCTCTTCTTCCTCTGCTAACAAAGCATGTTCACATTAGACAAAAGCAGATTAACTTAAGACAAATGCTACATTGTGCTATGCTACCTAGTGTAGCATAGTGTAGAAAGCATTAACCAAACAAGTGAAGAAACAAATAAAAAGGGAAAAAAATTTACCAATGGAAGGTTGTATCCTGTATAGCTTAAATTGTAGTTTCTACCCCCCTTCTTCGTCTGTATGGAAAGGCTTCTTAATCAGATGAGACCTTTTTTTCCGTGACGTAGTGGCCATCGCCTCCACGATGAGACATTTCCCCTATGATACGCTACCTGTAGTAGCAAGGGGTGCCTCTCCTACATTGTCCTGGCCATGAAAGTTGTGGGCCACCCGATCCCTAGTCATTAGTGAAAACAACTCCCTAATAGCCTTTGGGCGATCCTAGGCTTGGGTAGTGCGGAAAACTTGGCATATCCATGGTTTGGAAATCTAGTTATGATCTTGCATCACCCAGACTCCATTCTCATAGACTACCAAGAATTCCACGAAGCACCGCAAGGAAGCTACAAAGAAGGCATGATGCATATTCAAACAGGATTCAGGCTTCTTATGAAGCTTGACCATTTCAGCTTGTAGACCTTTGTAGAGATGCCTGGCCTAGTTGTAGTGGGCCCCCTCTTCCATGGCCTCCCTCATTACCCAAGATTTCTCAATCCCAATGATTTTTCCTTGGGAGAGTAGCTTGGGGAAGGCATGGGCATGGAAGATGGGGTAAACCATTTTGGCCACTTTTAGCATAGCCATTTCAATAAGGATTCCCTTTTGCCGTTTCTATGCCCCTAGCCACTCCTCAATGTCTCTCTAATGGTTTTCCACCTTTTTAGTCTTTGCTCCCACAGGGAGACCATCAGCAAAAACACCGAAGAGATCCATGAATAGTTGGTCATTGATCTTAAGGACCACTAGCACATCGTGCACATGTGTGCGAAAGCGGTTTGCCTTTTCAGAAAAGGAGTTGGCTAAGGAAAGCATCTTAGTAGTAGGGACGCTTGGGTTCATGGCCAAGAATAATTCCATGAGCCCAGCATCCCAAAGGTGTTTAGTGAGCAATTCAAGGGCCCCATTGCAGAGCCAGCGTTGGGTCTCATCCACCTCCCCATATTTGAAGTAAATGTTAGCCTCGTTATGCCCAGAGGTAACCACCGTCAAATCTTGGGATTTCTTTGTCGTTGCAGTAGTTTACAAAAGGGAAAAAAGTAAAAAACTCAGAAAAAATAGAAAGACAACAGAAACACAAGAACAACACTCAAAAATGCAAACAATTCATAGTTTAGCTTACCAAGTTTAAAAGATGATGGAAACGGTGGGAGATCCACCGACACGTCTTCAATGGTGATTAGCCTAAAGGGTGCCCAATCCCCATCCAACCGACCAAACTCCTTGCACCTATCATAGAACTGGGAGTACTAGGTTGGATAGGATTTGTACTCACCCCCACATTGGCCTATCACACATGTGCATATTCTCAGTGGAGGAAAACTCCTGCAAAACCATCTATGCCAAGGCCAAGGCATCAGTATCACCGTGAAGTCCATTCTTGTTGATGAAAAACTTGGTAACAAAAATACACTATTAACATTCTGGCTTAGCATAGCATGCATTGCATAACATAGCGGAATATGTTTATAGAACTCACCCGCCAACATAATAAACGGTTCTTGGTGGGTTCTGAAAGCAAGTTCCCATGTGGCGAGCAATGAACAATGTGTTTTACAGATGGTAACAATTATATTCGAACATTTCCTAGATCCAAGCCAGACACCTCAAGTTTTTTGGACACTGACTAGATCCTTCTGCCTACTTGTTCCTGATTGCTCCATCGGTCAGAAATTTCAAAATACCCTGATTTTCCCTAGGCAACAGGGTTTTTGTAATTACGGTTGCTACCTCCTCTGATAACTATGATCAAACGATCACACTAAAGTGTTGGAGGAGAAATTGCAGGAAGTCTTGTGCACCTTCCCAGAACTAGACCACTTGCCACCCCACATGCACGTGGGGTGGAGGAACATTGGCCACCGATTCGCTTAGGTAGCACAGGACCCCTACAATTTCTAGGATGATCAAAATCAGCCTTAGCATTACCCTGCACAACACAATGGCAAATGTTAATATCATGTTCGAGTGACATTCATGTATAACATAGCAAGACTAGCCGTTAGCAGACAACGTAGCATAACTATTTCCATGCATGTAGTGTAGCAAAACCATGAAGGTAATAGCATAGCAGAGCAACAAAAAATTAAATGCCAATTTTTAAATAAGAAAGAATTCAATATGCTACAACCATTTCAACAAATGTTTTGCCTAACAAAATGATTTGCACTACGCATTGATAGACACGTGTTATGTTGTCAAATCATGCACATGGCTAAACCCTCCTAAGGGTTGCACGCTACGCTATTCGCATGCTAGTTTGCCAAAATCACCTAGACCTTTGTGACAAGGTTGCCATAGCAATGGTGGTTTGGACAACACTGCATGCAACCTTAGCATAGCATTCGTACACCATCGTAGCCGAATCAGCAACAACAACGATGTAATGACCAAAATGACAACAAAAACGATAACAGAGAATGTAGATTTCAAAACAAAAATTGAAAAAATGAAAAAAGAAAGTAGGGACAATAACAGCGACATAGAGAGCAAAGGTAGCATAGCAACTTACCAGGTTGACAGAGTCTCCTCCCGTACCATGATGTGCACCTGTGATAGACTCCCCAGGGTGTCTTTTACCTCATCCACTTTGGTGAGCACTAGGTGCTTGCATTCTCTTTTGGATGCCATCATCTTGGTTGTATATTCTTTCTTGGTCGCTACACTAAACTACTTTTCTCTTTGTCAATACAACCGCTCTACGCTCTGGGTATGCGTTCTACGCTTACGGTGAAAATGACAAGTTTACCGAGGGGAAACCCCTCTTTATAGCCAATACGGTGAAAAGGAACTTGCCATTTTCTGATCCCGATTAATGTGGGATGTTCCGTACAACCTAGCATTTCCCCATAGCATAGTAGCACTGTTTGCATCATGGAAGGTGGGCCTAGTCCAAAGCCTTAACCCACCTTAAACTAGTTGTTTGCCTTTACAAGAATAACATGTTAGCAGTCCGTAAAGGCCTTAAACTAGCAATTTTGATTCACAATTTCGACCAAGTTAGCGGTCCACAAAGACCTTAAACTAATACAATTTACCTTTTCAAAAATAATTTGTTAGTAGTCTGCAAAGACCTTAAACTAATACTTTTGACATAACCCGTTAGCAATATGCAAAGACCTTAAACTAATACTTTTGACATAACCCGTTAGTAATATGCAAAGACCTTAAACTAATACTCTTAATTTATAGACTCAACCAAGTTAGCGGTCCGCAAAGACCTTAAACTAGCAGTTCTATACTTTTACATCCAGGTGGTTTGCTATGACCTTAAACTAGTAGACTGCAAACTTTGTATCATAGTTTACAATTATTTTCACTGTCCATATTTCATTATTATTTTGCAAATGTTTGCTATGTATTGTTGCTACAAAAAGGTATTACTTGACTTTGCATTTATCTCATTGTGGCAAGTTGAGCAAGAATGGCCATGCATCATGATCTTTCTTCACCACTAGCCTTGATAGGTCCACACGGTGAGCTTGCAAGACAACTGAATCGAGTGTCAATAGACTGGGAATTATTTGTAGATAGCATAGTAGCATCCTCAGAAACATCCCCAGACTGGCCCAAACACCTAGTCCAAGCCTTAGATTTAGAGGTCGGGGATGTGACTAAGGACCCTCTCATTGAAATGCCTATGATTACATCCAGGGGGGAAGTAAAAATGTTAAAGCTTAGCTCNACTAGTGCAATCTCTGGTTTAACCTTGTGAGCCTTTTGCTTAATTACTTTCATACACGGATCTAAGACAATGTTGTGTTGTATAAGCCTCAAATCTAAGCCCAGCATGTCATTATAAGACCATGCGAATACTTCAATGTTATCTTGTAGTATCTTGGATACACCTTTGTGTGTTTGCAAATCTAGGAGGGAGCTAAGCTTTAACATTTTTACTTCCCCCCTGGATGTAATCATAGGCATTTCAATGAGAGGGTCCTTAGTCACATCCCCGACCTCTAAATCTAAGGCTTGGACTAGGTGTTTGGGCCAGTCTGGGGATGTTTCTGAGGATGCTACTATGCTATCTACAAATAATTCCCAGTCTATTGACACTCGATTCAGTTGTCTTGCAAGCTCACCGTGTGGACCTATCAAGGCTAGTGGTGAAGAAAGATCATGATGCATGGCCATTCTTGCNAAATGATCAAAGATAACTTCCCACTGTCGAGTATTAATCAACTCATCGACACTATGGCTAGTCACGCTCTGTTATCCTTCATGGATGGTTTCTCCGGCTACAATCAAATTCGTATCAACCCAGAGCATTAGTTAGCAACAACTTTCATGACCCCATGGGGTACCTTCTATTACACCATGATGTCCTTTGGGCTCAAGAATGCCAGAGCAACCTACCAGAGAGCCATGACATACATCTTTAGTGACTGCATCTTAGAAACACTAAACAACTACATGGATGACATAGCGGTCAAATTTAAAGAGGCTATTGATCATCCCAATGATCTAGGTGTAGTCCTCAAATGCTACTAGATGCATGATTTACGCCTCAACCCAAAAAAGTGTGTCTTCGGGGTGAGAACCAAACACATGTTAGGGTTTGTAGTATCAGAGGCTGGAATACGAGTGGACCCTAACAAAGTTAAGGCCATCGCTAATCTAGCACCCCATACAAACCTTAAAGAATTACGTGGGTTGTAAGGTAGGGTACAGTTCATTAGGAGGTTTATAGCAAATTTGACTAACAAGTTACACCCCATGCAACACTTACTAAAGAAAGGGGTTAACTTCGAATGGACATCACAATGCCAACAAGCCTTTGATGATCTGAAGAAAGAGCTTTGACATCTCTCGACAATTTATCCACCGCAGAGGGATAAGCCTTTCTACATCTACCTTGCCACCTCAGACACGTCTATTGCAGCACTATTATGTTAGAAATGAGACGATGGCTCTAAGATTCTAGTGTATTATCTGAGTCATGCATTGATAGCATACGAGGTGAAATACAATGAGGTGGAGAGAAATTGCCTCGCCTTAGTATTTGCATTAAAGAAGTGGAGGAATTATCTATTTCGTAGTAGAGTTAACAACATTTGCAAAAGCAATGTACTCTGGGCTATCACGAACAATCTATATGAAAGTAACAAGATAGCTTGGTGGTAAGCCATAACAGTGGAATTTGATTTGCATTATGTGAGCCAATCGTCGACAAAAGGTCAAGCTATAGCTACGCAACTCACGATCTCACCCGTCAATGATCGAGCAACCATAGAATCCAAATTCCCTAACGATCATGTTAGTACCATCAACGTTGTCCCATCTCATCTTGAAGCTACTTTACACTTCAACAGTGCCTTGACTATGCATGGTGGTAGTGTAGCAGCCGTCATTACATTCCCCTCTAGGGACATTCAGTCATTTGCTTATCGGTTCGTATTCCTTTGTACGAACAATGTGGCAGAGTACGAAGGACTCCTCAGGGGCCTTTTAGTAGTCCAAGCACTAAAAATTCAACATCTGGCAATTCTAGGCAATTCACAACTAGTTGTAAATCAAATAACTAAGGTCTATGCCTACAAAGCTACTCCTTTGTAGCCCTATTGTGACCTAGCCAAAAGTTTTCTTAAAAACTTTACAACAATGGACATTCAACACGTGCCGCACAATGAGAACATCGTAGTAGACACCTTGGCCACCATAGCATTAAATGTGCCACCACACCTATTCGCAAGTTTGCCCACTTTGATAACCAAGTGTACAAAGCCTATCACTCAAGCAGTACATGTAGCCTTTGTAAGTGCTGCAGATACCTAGCAGTGGTATGCCAACATTAAGGCCTATCTACAACATGGCAAGCCCCCATGTGGATTGACATCTACTCAGAGGGATGCGATCCGCAAGCGTGCTTGGAAATATGTACTCATGGGAGATAACGCCTTATGAAAACACTCCTTTGATGGGATATTGCTAGCATGCATAAACAAGGAGCAAGCATAGAAGGTCATTAATGAGATACACAAGGGACTGTGTAGCAGACACATAGCACCTAGGGCAATGATGGAAAAAATCAGATGCTTAAGGTACTACTAGCCTCACATGGAGCACGATTGCCTAGCCAAAGTCAAGACTTATGATATGTGCCAATGATACACAAATCTCATACATGTTTCACCTACAAAATTGCACCCAATGCATATCACGTGGCCATTTCAACAATGGGGACTAGACATTATAGGACCTATCACACCTAAGTCTTCTGTAGGGCATAGCTTCATCATCACTGCCACTAAGTACTTCACATGGCGGGTTGAGGATATTCTCCTTAGGAAGACTACATCTCAACAAGTTTGCCACTTCATATTAGATAGCATCGTGATGAGGTTTGGGCTTCCCATGACGATTGTGATGGAAAACGGGCCACAATTTAGTAGTGCGGAAACCAAAACATTTTGTAGAAACCTTGGCATTAGGTAATCATTCTCCTCACCATACTACCCATAGGCAAACGGACAGGCGGAAGCTACGAACAAAGCCATCATCAACTTGCTCAAGAAAATGCTTAAACACAACAAGAGACGATGGCATGACAAAATCCTCTATATGCTGTGGGCTTACAAGATGACATGCATGACTGCAACAGGTAAAACTCCTTACAGTCTTATTTACGGATCTTAAGTGGTGTTACCTCTTGGGCTGCAAGTACCCTCACTTCGAATGATCCTATCAAACGTCATGAGTGAAGCCTAGAATAACGAGTTGAGGATCATCGACCTCAACTTAATAGAGGAGTAGCATGCACAGACACTTGGTTGCATAGAGTAATACCAAAATAGGTATTGGCAGAAGCATCATGCAAACCTGCATCAACAACTGGTAAAAAAGGGAGACCTCATTTTCAAGGCTGTCCATGAACATGTTAACAAATTCTCAACAAACTGGGAAAGTCCATTCATGGTCACAAAAGCCTATGGGAATGGGGCCTTCAAGCTGGTAGACATGGATGGAAACGAGTTCAAAAATCCTATGAATCATTCGTATCTCAAGCCATACTACATCTAATGCATGAGCAAGGTAAGCAGAATGTCCATTGCGATGTAAAATTGGCAAAGCACGTCCGCTAGGATGTAAAACTGACAAAGAATGTCTGCTACAATGTAAAATTAGCAAAGCATGTCTGCTATGATGTAAAACTGGCAAAGGTAGTCCGCTATGACTATAAATTGGTATAGATAGTCTGCTATGACTATAAACTAGCATAGACCATTCGCCATGATGAAAAACTAGCAAAGCACATCCGCTATGATGTTAAACTAGCACAGACAGTCTGCCACGACTTTAAACTAGTCATCCACCATCTACTATAATGATAAACTAGCACAACAGTTTACTAGGACCTTAAAATAGCATAGCAATCATCTGCTACGATGATAAACTAGCACTGCGATCTGCTAGGACCTTAAACCAATACAGTTGTCTGCTAGAACCTTAAATTAGCACAATGACCATCCACTATGACAATAAACTAGCACTGTGGTCTGTTGGGACCTTAAACCAGCACAATGGTCTGCTAGGATACTAAAATAGCATAGCAACCGTCCGCTATGATGATAAACTAGCACTATAGTCTGCTAGGACCTTAAACCAGCATAGCGATCTGCTAGGACCTTAAACTAGCACAACGACTGTTCGCTATGATGATGAACTAGCACTGCGGTCTACTGAGACCTTAAACTAGCACAACAATATGCTAGGACCTTAAACTAGCACAATAATTATCTATGATGACGATAAACTAGCACTGTGGTTTGCTGGGATCTTAAACCAGCATAGCGGCCTACTAGGACCTTAAACTAGCACATCGACCATCCGCTATGATGATAAACTAGCATAACGGTCTGTTAGGACCTTAAACTAGTGCTCCACGGTCTGCTGAGACCTTAAACTAACACATCAGATGGTCTATCAAGACCTCAAATTGAGTTCGCAACATGTCCTCGGCATGCATCCATGACTCTACAAACAAGTGAGCATGCACAGTGCCCGCATGGGGTGGGATGTTGCAATTCCAAAATGCAGTTCATGATGCCAAGAAAACACTCGCTGGAATATGTGCAACGCCACTACCCTTGGCATCTTGCTGATCCTCCAGAGATGTTGTATGACATCTTGTTGACCTTCTGGAGCTATCGCTACCACGACCCATCGCCCTGGCAGTAGCTTCCATGGTCAGCACCTGCTGTCGGAGTCCCAGCACTATTATGGCCCAGCCACAACGTTGCCAACCTCCAGCCCCCACCATTGTCGAAGCTCAATAGGCATTCAGCTGTTAAACCTCCCTGCTTACAGTTGAACTGCATAATGTTTGCCTTGGGCAGGGACTCCTGAGCACTTGAATCATTGCAATTCCTAGCCTCCTTGGTGCCAACTACTACATGCTAATGCTGCCAGAACCTCTGTTAGCCTTTCTAGTTTGGACATCGCATGCCTCAGCAACAATGTTCATTGCTCTAGCTACGTCCAAAGCTAGCAAGACCTTTACCTTCATTTTTCTTGATGGTTATTTTTTCTATCTTACTCTCTATTGTGTTTGCAATATACATGCCAAAGGGGCGTCGGTCATAGGTGTGTTTTGCCAAGGTGGCAAGACACTACATCATTCCAAGGTGGTCATCCTGACTAACTTGGCTACTTGGGAGTGCACATCCTATCCTCCCCCTTAACATCCTTTACCTCATTTCTTACATCCACAATTCCCCTTCTCACACCTCTTTTATGAATTTTTTCCCGATGCTTGTAAAGCCCTCCCATATGCTCAACCACAAAGTTCATGACCTATGTAACACAACTCGTCACATGGGAAGTAGGTAGGTCAAATCCCCACGTGGATGTAACACAACTCATCCTGGGGAGGAAACACCTATCCTACAACAACAAGGTTGTTTGCAAATGAAAAGGGTGGAATAGCAAAAGAAAAGCATAGAAGAGAAAACACTCACAAAAAAATGCATGCCCAAAATAAATGGCACATCAACTATTTCACAATGACCATCTCTAAGCATTCCGATGAGAGGTCAAATGCCTGCAAAAGAAAGATGCCCATGCATATCGACTCCCTCACAAGCACTCCGACGAGGGACCACATTGCTACATCTTTCCCTTCCTAAAACTGTCCCCGCAAATCCACACTTTTCCCTTTCTCTACATAACTATCCTAGCACTCCTAAGCATAGCCAAGTGATATCTCGACAATTACTAAAGAGTGATGTTAGCACCTTGTCTTTCTTGGTGTTTCATATTCTTTGTCGGCATCTCTTGGGCCCATCCTCCAGATGTCGACAAAGAGGGGTCATTGAAACACCATAAAATTTCAAGATCGTCTTGCTTCACCAGGGTCTTGGAGTTTAGGCAAAGACTTCCAAAAGTACAGCGTCATGATAGTTTGCCCAAAAAGTGTAGACAATGGGGTTAGACTATTCAATTTGGCAAGTTTTCTACCGCCAGAGATGATAGGCCTGATGGACTCTCTGGCCTGCCCACCTGGATAATTCACCCAGCTGATAGTCTACTCAGCAACCATACTAGGAGTTGTCGATGGTGCTCAGGATGGGAAAAACAGTTTAGCAAGTTTTCTAGTTGACAAGTCTGCTATGCTATGCTACACTGCGCAATGTAATAGGCCTTTGAAAAATCAAAAAAGTATCAGAATACAAGTTTTAGCAAGATGTTCACGCAAGGCAAAGTCAGAATGTAGCCAACACAAAATGCTACAATACATAGCGTAGCAAGATTGAAATGTGGAAAGACTCCTCTACCAGGCCGCTTCAGCAAAAGGATTGCATTTAAAGCATTGTGGCTTCCAAAATTACCATGTCTAAACTAGCACCCGAACCACAGGTAAATTTTCCTCATAAAGCCCCACAATTTTAACAAAATGCAAGTTACATTGGCTGCTACGCTATGTAGCATAGCAAAGATGCACATCAATGAAAATGCTCCAAAGGTTAGCCTGGTGTGCATCAAGACTTTCAACAAAAGCTAGTGACTCCAACGCAAGATTTCTATTTAAACCAATGGTAGTGTAGCACAGCGTAGCAAGCAGCTACGCTACATCGATGTGCTACACTACATAGCGTAGCATATCATAGTAAGCAGCTATGTTACTTCAATATGCTTCATCTCTCACTTGCATTATTGGCACACCTGACTCCAGTACCTCTAGTTTCGATAACATGGTTGCAGCGTAGCAGGTTCACAGCCGGTTTTGCACATCTACGCAGCATGGGCACGTCAACATCTCATGGGTCCAGGACACATGACATCAAATTGCATTTCTCGCCTATTCTTGGCCCCATAAATACCCCGACGAGCAATGCTCAAAGGGTTGAAAATTTTTATTGGCAAGTTCGCAATTTGGATTGGCATTTTTCTACGAGAGAGTTGGCTTTTTAGCACAAAGCATTAGCATTTTAGCATCGACAAGAGCAGTGGGCTTGTTAGCATTTTGTGTTGTTGTCTTTGAAGTCTACATTTAAGAGCATAGTTGGCATACTTTGAACATTCTCATTACCTTTGGGATCTCTATGCTTCCCAGTGTTGCACAACTAATTGTATTCATCTCAACAAAGTAAAGCCGTGATCTTGAGGCAGTGCATTTTCTAACTCTAGTTTACTTTACATTCCTGTTCATTATCATTGCATTTTACATCATTTTTGTCCCGTTGCATTTAATGATCTTTATACCATGCTACAAGCATCATTTCTGAAATCAACATTCACGTAAGGTTAAGTTACACCGATTAAGTCCCTGTTTGATCGACCAGTTTGTTCAAGGTGCCCTATTTCCATTTTATCTAGCATGGCCCTCACACGGATCTGAGGTTAAACTGTTCGCCTAGCAACATCTTGGTGTTTCCAACCATCGATGTTTTCAGTCACTACAGCTGTGTCAATAGGATGTGTTAACAAGAATGCATTAATGTAGCTAAGTTATAGTAGATGTGATATAGCATCTACGATATAGTAGATATGATGTAGCATCTATGATGTAGTAGTTAACTGAGATGCATTGACAAGGATGCTACAACGTAGATACAATGTAGCATCTTCAATATAACATCTACGATATCTTAGCTAATTGATTTAACGTACCACAACATGTGGTTAAAATATGGTCCAGAAATCATGACTTGTGGTGAAATACTATGATTGGTAGTAAAGTATATTTTCATTATTTCTCATCAATTTTTATCAAAATCTTAGAATTTAGCATCAGAAGATCAAACTAATACAACAACATCAATACCCTTGCTTAATGATGCCTTAAGCATAAACTGAAAATAACTTATTATGTACAACTTAACAAACTTGTTAGTTAAATATTTCATAAAACTTTCTATCCCAATGTTACCACTAAAATATAACCCATTACACAGAGTTTCCAAATTAAGACTTTTACTACTAAACTAATACCTAATTTTTAACACTTTTAATAGTTATTTTAATGAAAACTATTAACTCTATATATCACTAAACTATACAACCAACATGAAACTGGGTACAACTTACATAAAACAAAAAGGTACCTCAAATACATTAAAAATATACATGTTATTGTATCACACCAAAATATTCCAAAAGTACCCTCTATCACATATACAAAGTGAAAGTTGAATCGAGTTATTGTTAAGTTGTTACCATTAAATTTGATGCAAGGATAAAGATGTTGAACATAGCTTTTGTGCTTTGACAAGAATAATAAAAATATGCAGGTCATAGCCTAATCAGTATGGTCTCAAGATGTATTAGCACCCTTGCTGCCATGGAGGCATGTTCCAACTAGCTAGTGTTAGAAAAACTGAGATTAAGATATCAGGAAAAAACATTAGCATAGTGTAGCAACAGAAAACGTCGATGGCTGGAAACACCGAGAGGTCTTCGAGCGCATAGCCTAACCCTGAATCCACCTGAGGGCAGTGCTGGAGAAAATGGATTTAGGGTGCCCTAAATGGTCTGGTCAATCAAAAAGGGACTTAATTGGTGTACAATAATCCTTTTTCAAATAATAAAAGAAAATGCAATGTGCACAACAATAGAAACGTGCTAAAGTACGTAACAGGGCAGTGAACATGATTTAATGCTTAACAATGCCAAATAAATGCTATGATCAACCAAAAAGAGAGTTTGAATAGAAAGATACACCACCATGAAAAAAGGGTACATGTATACAAAGTGTATAATAGGCACATAGGAGCGGAGTCAGAGCCTCGATGGTGTCGGGCAGTGAAATCTAGTGCTCACTGTGATAAACTATGCCTCCTGGGTCAGTGGTCATAATATACCATGTAATGTGCCTCTCTATCGGTGTGGTGTGCTCTAGGTCTCGTTCGCCCAAGGAGCTAAGTGCCAAAATGGCCAAAAAATTGTCAAATGCCTTATTGGTGAAGAAATTAAAGCCTTCCCCCTTCTCCTCCCCAAAAAAGAGGACGCAGAGGTATTTATAGGGCTAGGGTTAGCCCAAAATGAAAATCTGGCACCACGTGGCAGTGTGGTCGGTAACAACGTGTAACAACATGTAATAGCATGTAACATCATATAAAAACGTGTAACATCATGTAACAACGCATAACAGTGTAGCGTAATAGGGTGTTACACTACGCAATGCAGCGTAGCAGTGCATAACAGCACATAACATCATGTAACAGCATGCAACATCATGTAACAATAGGTAACATCATGTAATAGCGCATAACAGCGTATCATAATAAGGTATTATGCTACGCTACGCTATGCATTGTAGCAGCGCATAATAGCACGTAACACCATGTAACAATGCGTAACATCATGTAACAGCATGTAACAGTGTAGCGTAGCAGGGTGTTATGCTACGCTATGCAGCGTAGCAGCATGTAACATCATGTAACAGTGCATAACAACATAGCGTTATAGGGTGTTACGCTACACTACGCTATGTAGCGTAACAGGGTGTTGAAAGTGCCATTGTTCTGACACTTAAAAAATCTGCAGTCAAGATGCTGAGACCCGAAATTTTTTGATGTTTCACATAGCAAAGTAGAAAAATAAACCACACATCTAATGCCATTATGACAAAAATAATAGAATAGAAAGTGACTCCCAAGCCCTTGCCAAATCGTGGCAAACGATCAGGAAATGCAATTCTATTAATCTTCATCATAATAAATACATGTGGTTGTTTGCATCGTAAGCATGTTATTTTTAAATCACTGTATAGATGTCTCGTGGTTTCTCCAACTTTTCTAAAGTAATCTTGACATTTGATTTAAACCTTCCAAAACTTTCTTGGATCTTTCCAAAGAAATCATAAGATCTTTAATAATTACCAATATTTAACAATCCACTTTCTATGGATATTCTAGCTTTTTCTAATTAACAATATTGGGACTTATATTACTATCATATGACATTGTTAATTCCTAATAGCTAGCTATAAGACCCTACTTTATAGAGAAAGGGTGGTCCTTGTCTTGTTGTGTCACATATGTTTCATTGTGTTGATGTGTCTAGTATATGCAATGTCCTAAGTTTTATGCATAAATGATGCCCAAAGCATACAAACTATGCTTCTAACTATTATTTAATGAGTGTGATGAATTCTTACTCTATTACACTTACTATGCTTCTACCTATAATTTAATGTGTCATGACTTCTTACTCTATTACAGGCGAGGTAAGAGCTAGGGTATTGTCCATCTTAAATCCACCTTTAGGAAGTTGATGTTTTTAGGACTTAAAGATGGTGCTAATGTGTTCAAAACTTAAAGATGGTGCTGTAGTGGTGGCCCTGCACTAGCACCTTACTACCATGGAGGCACGCTCCACTCAAATATTTGACAAAAATAAAAAATAAATACATGCAGTTCTAAAATCAAACATAAAAATATGTAGTCATATTATTGTGTAAATTCCCATGCAATAAAAACATGTCAGCAGACTTTCCAATGTGGAAGGGTAAAACCAGCTATATTTCATATCATCAAAATTTGGGCAAAAAATTTCTGGACTATGTTTAATTGTTTTATCGTTGTTCGTAGAAGTAGAGAGTCTAGGGTTTTCCATTATTTTTAATGGTTACACGTATCATATCGTGTGTTAGAGACAAATTTTAATAGAAGCCTACCCGAATAGTGGTACGACTGTATGAATCCCTAGAGAGATATCTAATACCAAGCTTCTCTAGTGTCTGAATTTGACAGGTAAAACTTTACGTGATTTATAGCCCACGAGAGGGGAAATCTTTTTAACAGCATTCTATAACAATAATTTTACAATATCATGTAAATGTGAAAGAGAAAATTTCTTCTTGTTATGAATTTTAACATGAAACTAATTAACTTTTTTGTTTTTTACCGTGTTGGCCAACATCTTAGCTACAAAAGGTAAGGGGGAAAAAATTTATGTAAAATTGAGACCCCATGGGACTCTACACAATAATCGTTAATTTTTTTTTAAATTTGATAGTTTTTGTTAATAATTGTTTAAGAGAGAGAAAGCACCATGATTATTTTCAATGTATTTGATTTTGCACTTACATTGGTAATATAATATGGAACATTGATTGTTATCATTTTGCATCCAATTTTTCTGGATGTTTGAGTTATACTTACCCTCACTAGCTAAAAATGACCATGAAATTGAATTCAAATTATTTTATCATATCTTTGTTTTTACTCAAAGTAGTTAATAACAATTCTTATCCATCATCATGTGGTAAGCCCTACAAAAATTGTTATCTATAATCAATTAATATAATTTCTGTGGTCATGTGCTTTGTCAACTTTTAGAACTTGTATGAATACTTGATACTAATTCCTCTTAATGTGGTAGTAGTAAAGTAGCCTTGTGGTGGGACCCCTTTATTCAATGGGTTATATCTACCCTACTATGTCAGTAAAGTTTGTGCTACTAGCCTTGAGTTTCGTTGCCCAGAAAAAACATATTATTATTAATAATATATGAATTGAAATGTTTGTAACAAACATATATATTATCTTGAAATACATGTATTAGTTATGGGTTGGGCTTAAACCTTGAAAATGTGTGTCAAGCCTTCTTTTATAAACTTTTTAAGTTTGTGTGCATTTTTGGAATTTGCTACTCATAAGCTTCACAAAAGTTCAGGGATTTCATGTCTTTTCTTAGAATGATAAAATTTAACCGTACTCTTTATTTAAAAAAAAAACGTTACCATGATGATGACTCTTCAAAAGGTAAATTTTAATGCTTTTTTTAGTGTAATTTAGGAGAAATATAATTTCAATATAATTTTTTTACACTTAAATATAGTATACAAGCAATAACTTTGCCACACTTATTTGAGTTGGAGGTGTCAACTTTGAATATTCTTTTGTTCATTATGATCATATTAAAACCTTGTAAATGTGTTTTTGTCCAATAAACCTACTTAGAATAGTATAAAGGAATGAAACATTTCTATTAGAATAGTATAAATGAAAACTTTAATTCAAACACATTATTTATTTGTGGTTATTTCTTATCATTTGTGATGTACAATGAGATGTTTGGTTAGTAGTATGGGTCTTGGTCTGGTAACTCTAGGTCCCAAGTATGATTCTACTAAATAGTATTGAGTTATAAACTTCTATAAATCTTAGGATGTACCTATGTTTTAATTCTTTCGAATTCCAACACCCCTCCCCTCTTTTTATAATTGGTAGAGCTCAAAATTCATGTGAAAATTTTTTTTCCAATTATGCAATACAAATAACATTGAAAATAAATACCATATTTTATTACCATGTAAGACCTTATATTTGATTAACATTTAATAATGATAATGAATTTTCACTATTCACTCAAACCCTCTTGGATCTTAACCAGAGCATTTCAACAGAATTTCTATTATGGAGAATTGTGGTTAACAATGTTTTCAGAAACCCATAGCACTGAGATTTCTCTAGAGCCTACCAAGCTGGTAAAATTTAGGAGCGCATGCAGAGAATTGCACTGCGCAACACTTTCTTTTCCGTGAAACCCATATTTAATGAATATATAAACACCTACATTTAACGTGATCAATGCGAAGGGTGAAGGGCCACGGCCACTGCCACTGCCACTACCACAAGCATATACAACATTTTCATGAAAAAAAAGTGTGGCTCCCAAAACTGACCCAAAACCTGGCATGACTTGCAATCAAATCGCTCATGGAAATATTGACACATAATTGTAAATGGCCGCATCGTTTTTCTTCTTTCTAAGTGGCAGAATCACAATCACGATGGAGATTTTGACACAGTAATTGCACATCGTCATTGCCATCTTTGTTTCAACGTGGCCCGTGGCAGAAATGCAAAAGCCAGTCGCTAATGAGGTGGAAATTTTTGAAAAATGACCTTAAATTTCAGCCACATCGACACTTGTCATAAATGGGCTGCCAAAAGCTCCAACATGAAAATCTGGCACATGCCTGAATAACTGAATTCATTCTCAGTTTGCAGGCGAAGTCACTCCGTCATTTTTCGCTCAGCCAAGCAAGCAAGCAAGCAATCTGAGTAGATAGAACTCTAAGGATTGTGTGTTTGTCTATGTCTCCAGGTGCCATGGATGCTGAGCGCCACATCTATGGGGCAGACGATGCAGACAGAACTTTTGTGATGAGCGGTGAGGTGCCCTTACGTTCAACCATACGAGTACAAGTGTTTCATGGACAATCTGATCAAATTCCAAGGACTAAGTGCCTATGTGCCTTTGTAGAACGGTGACGGGTTGGTTGATCATTGTCTTCCCAAACTTACTTGTATGTCATGATTGTATGATTAAGTAAGTTTGAGGCATATGATTTTTATAGCTTTTATGTTTTTATGTCTTGCTGTTAATAAGGGAGGAGAAAGAGAGATAACTAAGTGACTAATTTAACTTAACTATTGATTAACTAGGCTTTAAACTAATCCTAACACCAGTATTTATTCTCACTTGCCATACACATCCTGAACTAGTGCAACACTACTGGGATTACCAAACACTAATCATTACTAGGTTAACAAGTGTTACATGCATGCTCAAAGTGATCGTACTATGTGTGCTAATAATAGAAATGTAAAGTGCATAAAATAAAATAAATGCAGAAGAAAATAAAATAAAAGAAATGATTAAGAAAACAAATCTCAAGTGCTGCAAGGATGAATCCAAGAGCTCGTCTTTATTGCCATACATAAGGTGTGCTCAGGTACACAATGCTCAAATAAAGATCTATCCACACTTAGACCTCCTGCTATGGACACTTGGCTAGAGTTTCGCTACTTGACTCCTAATGACTTCCTCTTCTGAATTCTTCTTCTTTTCTACTTTTCTCTTCTACTTGACTACCCTATTGTGCACCTTGGCACTGTATTTATAAGCTTGGGAGCAACTACTCTAATAATTACAAAAACTACCACTTTAATTTTAGAGAAACTGCCCCTTTAATTTTAGAGAGACTACCACTCTAATAATAACCATTCTAATAATTAGAGTAACTTCTCTAATAATAACCACTCTAATAATTAGAGTAACTGCTCTAATAATAACCACTTTAATAATTAGAGTAACCGGACCTAATAATAACCACCCTAATTATTGGAGTAACCACCCTAATAATAACCACTTTAATTATTGAAGTAACTGCTCTCATCATACCCCCATGACTGAATGAAAACTCGTCCTTGAGTTCCTTACAAAATATTGGGAAGGTATGGGATTATTGACTAATTGACAACTGACAGATGACAGACTCAATGTGCCCAGTGAATGGATCAATAAGCATTTTACAACATTTTGGTGAACACTTGTACATAAATGATATCCAAGTCTTTATTTGGCAACTTGTAGAGAAAGAGAGAGAAAGAAAATGAAACGTCTTGCCGCCAATGCTAAGATTGTGCCTTCTGTTTATCCATAGCCATGCCACTAGACTTGCTCCTTTCATAAATACTCCAATTTCGGTCCATCTTGAGTGCTTCCTCCAAGCCCAATCCATTGTTTTTATGATCACCATCTGCACACACAACAAAGTTACAAATGAGCAAGGATAGATACACTACAATGTAGTTGATACCTTGCCTCGATATGAAGCACACTGGCTGAGTTTTGGTTATGGCATAAACTGGTTTGGAGATTTATCATAGGTGACTACCCAAGGTGTAGGGGTTAGGCGAAATAGTAAAATGGAAAAAATTGAAAAATTTGTGCTAGGGCCCCCACGACTAAGAGTGAGCCTTCGATAGCTATAAGATGGAAAAATATGAGAAACAAGAAAGATGAGAAAAAATAACAACAACAATGCCAATAAAATGGATGTCATGGATCGGGATGAAACAAGAAATGATCGATTGTAGGAAATGTTTAAGGGAAAGAAGTTAACAATTTTACCCAAAAAGGAATGCCAGTGGGTCCTCCCCAAAGCAGGCTCATGCCTTTTATGCCCTGACAAATCCACAAACCAAAGATTCTACAGGCTCTAGGAATGTCATTTGGAAGCAAGAGTTAAAAACTTACCCACAAGAATTCACCAAAGAAAAATAATGCATCAATCCAGAAACAGAATAATGATAAAACCAGCAATTAGGTGGAAAATGGAAAGAAAGATGCAGAGGAGAGAATGGAATTCAATCCCAAGAATAAGGTTGTGTAAAGCCCCTTATGTATTTCATGGTTAAGATAACTTAGTAGAACTCATCCCAAATCCAAACTCAAACCAACAACATTCAGTGACCTCACATCAACACACTTGACTAATCCATCCACATGAAGCAACAAGAATGGTTCCACAAAGAGCTACCACCATTCCGAGGAGAGGGAGATGGAGAAGTAAGAAGCAAGAAAGGGTCTTAGTTAGAGGGAATCTTCAGGCATGGGTAACATGTCTTTCCAGTCTCATAACCAATGCTTGTAGCCCTTTTATTTGGTCTAAGGTGTGTGCTTTAAATTCCCACGTTGTTTTTTCCTTAAATGAGAACCACACCATGCAAAGACCCATGCATTTTTTCTGCATTTATTTTGTCTAAGTGGTGTGCTTTTTTTTTGAGAGAGAATGTTCGGGAATGTATTACTGAAAGGATGGTACACGGATATACAAGTACAAGCGGGGGCGGCCCACCTTGAAGAGGGGGGGTCCCCGGAAACCCACAAAAGATCAAGAGAAAAAACTCGGCCGACCCCCAGCATGGCGGCCTAACCACAGAGTCGTACAGATGTCGTATAGATGTCCAAAAC
>MNCI01026460.1:374862-434065 GCA_015680685.1 Gnetum montanum
TGAACCCCTACTTGCTACTCGAAGTATGTTAGACATAACTGAGGTTGTTAGAATTCCAGCAAGGCACCAGAAAGATAGTAGGATCAAAAGATTAGATATGAACAATATCCCACGATTTGAAGAGGGATACAATGTTGATCCTCAGAATCATTAACAAGCATTCCATGACATGTGTGCTTTACAAAACATAGAGAATGAATGGCAAAAACTTAAGTTGTTCCTATGGACACTAGTTAAAGAAGCAGAAAGCTGGTATCGGTCCTTAAAACCAAAATCCATTCGTAGGTGGAGTACTATGTTAGAACTATTTAATGACAAGTACCAAACGTACTCCTAAGTGTCTAACTTGCGAAAGAAAATCCAAGGNCGATTGTGATCAGAATGTCTACCTTTATCATGAGTTCGTGTCCCTTTTTCAGGCCCTTCATGCTTGTGGGTATCAGAACCGAAGTTATGAATAGTGGAATGAAGGTCCTGATACACAACCCCTTGGCCAAAGTCAAGGGAAGGAACATCATTATGTGGGCGATTGCTTAAGGTAGGTTCACCACCCTCATTTTCGCTTAAGACATATAAGGCATCTTCAGACCACTTACCCTTCAAAGACTTATGATGTCTCTCTTGTTGAAAATCCCTTTGACGTTGTCCCTCCGTGGGATGGTATTCTCTTGAGTCATGGTCTTGCACACCATATTCTGTATATAAGTGCGGCATGTTAATTTGTGTGAGAGCACAAAGAAGCATACTTGGGATTGAACGATCGGGAGGTAACACTATGTTACCTTCTAAGTCTCGCCAACGCAATTGTTCATCTTGATGGAGGATAAAGGTGAAGTTTGGTATATACTCATCAGGATGAATATATACCACTCAGACTTTTTGAAGGACTGGCGGATCAACGTCATGAGTATTACGCTGTCGACTGTTTCCTATTTCAGACCTAGGCAGTGAGATGCTTTAGTGCGAAGAAGGAGACATATTTGTCTATTCAATGTGCAATGTACTCTTGTTTATTATTCCCTCAATCAATCCTAAGGGTTTGTTCTAACAATGTGAATGATTTCCTAAGTTCTAATTAGCGCACAAACAAATAGGTCCCCGACAACGATGCCAATGATGAGCGGCAAGGTACCCCTACGCTCAACCATATGAATACAAGTGTTTCACGCATGATCCGGTTGAATTCCAAGGACTAAGTGCCTATGCGCCTTTGTGGAACGATGACCGGTTGGTTGATCATTGTCTTCCCAAACTTACTTGTATGTCACGATTGTATGATTGAGTAAGTTTGAGGCATACAATTTTTATAAATTTTATGTTTTTATGTCTTGCTGCTAATAAGGGAGGAGAGAGAGAGATAACTAAGTGACTAATTTAACTTAACTACTGATTAACTAGGCTTTAAACTAATCCTAACACCAGTATCTGTTCTCACTTGCCATACACATCCTGAACTAGTGCAACACTACTGGGATTACCAAACGCTAATCGTTACTGGGTACCAAGTGTTACACGCATGCTCGAAGTGATCATACTGTGTGTGCTAATAACAGAAATGTAAAGTGCATAAAATAAAATAAAATAAAATAAATGTAGAAGAAAATAAAATAAAATAAATGAGTAAGAAAACAAATCTCAAGTGCTGCAAGGATGAATTCAAGAGCTCATATTTATTGCCATACATAAGATATGCTCAGGTACACAATGCTCGAATAAAGATCCATCCACACTTAGACCTTCTACTGTGGGCACTTGGCTAGAGTTTCGTTACTTGACTCCTAAAAGACTTCCTCTTCTGAATTCTTCTTCTTTTCTACTTTTCTCTTCTACTTGACTACCCTATTGTGCGCCTGGGCACTGTATTTATAGGCTTGGGAGCAACTACTCTAATAATTACAAAAACTGTCACTCTAATTTTCGAGAAACTTTCCCTCTAATTTTAGAGAGAAACTAACACTCTAATTTTAGAGAAACTGTCACTTTAATAACCATTCTAATTTTCGAGAAACTTTCCCTCTAATTTTAGAGAGAAACTAACACTCTAATTTTAGAGAAACTGTCACTCTAATAACCATTCTAATAATGAGAGTAACAGCTCTAATAATTAAAGTAACCACCCTAATAATAACCACTCTAATTATTGGAGTAACTGCTCTCGTCACTCTTGCATATACAAACACTCCAACAACAAATCCTACATAATCAGCTGCCGCCGCTCCAACTCTGTTCTGGTTTTATGTAAGAGCATGTGCCTAATCAGCCATGTCTCTCTGCTTTCCTTCAAGGGCCTCGCTTCGTCCCAGGTAAGGTTTCTGTGGGATTTCTTAAACATGAACAGAGATTTCACTCCCGCCGCATTTTTTCCCCTTTCGGCGCTTCCATCCTTCCGCATGCATGCCCACTGGCGGGAACCCTCCGAGGAGAAACAATGGTTCCACTTCCTGGACTACCTCTTCCGCTTCGACAGAGTCAGCGTCTGCGACGTCAATGGAGTCGAGCTTCTGATCATTCCACCTCCCAACGACAATGCCATGGAGCTCGCCATCTGCTACTGCCCTGCCCATGGCAATGGTGCCATACTTTGGAATCGCAGCCCAAACCGTAATAATCCTCCACCATGTCTTCTCGCCAAGCCACGTCATAGTCGCCCACATCACCCACAACATTGCCGGTTACTTCCATCGCTTCCCCGTGGACGTACTCCATGGCTCCTTTTCCGACGTCCACCGACGCAGTCTCACTTTGGCCTTAGAGGACTCCGTCACAGCCATGTAGTTCGACAGAGACGGTGAATCCGTGGGTAGACTGATCCGCGGGGACATGAATGTAAGCCGCCGTCGCGGACGTGCCAAAAACGGAGCCTCAGCGCCGCAGCAGCAACAATAGCAGCAGCCACCTTTGGGGGAAACGGCGTTATAGGCGACCGGTACTGGCAACCGCCGAAGGGAGCGAGACCGACCAATTTCACGGCCGCCTGTGCCGACTCCACTACAATTTCAGTGGCGTGCTTCTCCGCCATTTCAATTTTATGCATGTCGTTTCCATATGGCTGCTTCTCCTGCTCACCAATGCCAATGCCCACATCCTTGGACCTGGACGATTTGACGGCCCTCTTCGATACATTGACGACCCTCTTCAGTACATTGAACCAGGAGTAGCCCTTATTAGCCATCGTGCACTCTGAACGCTCAACTTTTGCCTTTATCGACCCACCCACGGCCCTGCCTCAAACACAACAAAGCTGAAATTTGCCACAAACATCTTTGCAATTGCGTACATTTTATACACTTCCAAAGCAATCAAGGAGAAAAATCAGCTGATAAAATAGAGAAGAATGTCAATCTAAATCTTTTTGCAAGAGTTGCAGCAGTGGGTTCAATTGGAATCCCTGCGGAATCAGCGTTCTGTGTTGCGTTAACGCGACAGCCCCGGTAAACAGTGGGCTGATTCTCTGCAATTGCCTCCCAAGGCAGAGAATTGGTATCCGTCCCCACCATTCTTTCTTTCTTTTCTGTGTCCAATGTAATCGCTGCTGCCTGCTGCACACCTCTCTTACCTGTGTCTCTGCAATTTTCCTGATTTCTCCGCAGAGAGGCGCATGCTCTTCGGTAAAATGCTCACCTATTAGCTTTTGTTTTGTTTTGTTGTTTCCCTCCCTCTCTCTTCTGCCCAAAAATAAGGCCAAATTCATAGGCTTCTTCATGGATACGGCGAACGTGCGTAAACGTTCTCAACCTAAGCAACGTTCATTTTGTCTTTCCTCGAAGGCTATAGCTACTGCTTAGACATAACATTCATTTTTTCAAGCCAAGTTGCACTTAATGCATCTAAACGCTCAAGAAAAGGCCAGCCACATTAATAATAAAATAATAATAATAATATTAAAATTTAGAATGATTTTTCTATATTTTTCAAGTTTTCATTTTTACAACTAATCTTTAAAAACCTTTCTTTTTGAGTAATAAAATGGTCAGGCCTTGTTCTTATTCTTGTTCTTATTCAAAAATGCTCTCATGGGTTTTCACTTCTTACTATATTGGGGAGGCATGTGTTGGAACCCAAAATAATTGAAACATAGGTACACCCTAAGATATATAGTCTAAATAGAACTTTATAGCTTAGCATTTCCCACTAGAATTAAACTTGTAACTTAGACCTTCCAAATTAAGAGTCTTACCACTAGGCTAACACCTCATTCACTTCTTATTAAATTGCCCAAATGGCCATTATTGTAAAATGTCATTATGGTTTTTTTTTTCTTTTGAGAAGAGACTCATTATGTGTCATTTATGCTTGGAACCCACCTCTATGCTAACTAAGCCAATACTTTCAAGATGCAAAGTGCATGAGCCAACCAATTGAGCTACAACTTGTACCTTTCATTGTTTCTTCTTACTATAACAAGGCATTGTTCACTTAAATTAAACTATAGCTTGAAGCTTCCATATTAATACTATTATCGTTAACACATTTTCTTTATTTCTTTGGGCATAAATGAGGAGTGGTTTGGGAGGGAGGGGAGATGTGTTAGAACTTGAAACAATGACTATAAGCATACCCTAAGACATATAGCCAATAGATACTTTAGAAGAATTATAGAGGAATATAATGATGCCTCAAGCATGACTCTAACTAGCAACTCATTGCCTAACAAGACTATGAGCTAACCACTCAAGCAACTTATCATTGACTTTTGGGCACAAATGAGGGGGTGGTTATTGATGAGATCTTAGCCTAGTGATAGGATTCTTGATTTGGAAACTTGAAGTTATGGGTTCAATTATGGTAAGTAGTATTAAGTTCTAATTTGACTATATGTTTTGGGGGTAAATATTGTTTAAAAAATATTTCAAGTTTTAACACCTTATTAAAAACTTTTCCTTGATATTACCTTAAGCAATTGACAATAGAATGGAACATAGGTACATCCCAAGATATATAGTCTAATTAGAACTTTATATAACTTAGCATTGCACACCGAAATCAAACCCATGACCTAGAGCTTCCAAATCAAAAGTGTCTTACCACTAGTGTAATAGTGTTGTCCTTAGAAAACACCATTCGGCACCACCTAAGAGTCCCAACAACAACAATATGAGAGAGCAGACTCAAGGTAGACTATGTCGTAATGCCTAGCACTCTGTGTTATAACATAACACATAACTCATTAGCCAAAGGTTAGACGAGTTAGTAAGGTCAAAAGCATTAATTACATAACCAAACTAACTAGACACACATAGGCACACACATAACAGGAACACAACACATGGACCCCCTAGAAGGACTATGATACATTCCTATACTAATACAACTCGTCCCAAGCCCAACTTTGAAGGGAAAGTGGTTGCTCAAGCATTAAAGCCAAAGCTCCTTCACAAGCCTACATATCCTTGTTATGAGGTTCAGAAGGAATTAGGGCCCATGGAGTTCTAAACGATGGTTAAAGTAGCATGGAATCCTAAAGGATCTTCACGCTTCTACAGTCCTTGTTCTAGAGGAAAATAGTCTTTGATCCACCAATAAGACTCGTTTTCTTATACTATCCTCCACTTGAAAGGAGTGATGTCCTTAGAGCATACATTGTTCCAAATGTGGAGAGTTGCAATGGATATTAAGAATCTTTGAACATGTAGAAGTTCATCCAATAGTTGTAGGCTAGAAGGTCCAATAGCTAGGGTTCTCCAACCATAAATCACAAGTGTTAAACTCATCTCATCATCCAAAAGAGGCTTAGAGATGTTCATGCAACCTGAGTTTAGGAAGAAGAGGTTTTCCCTTTTTCATGCAAACTATACCAACCTTTCTACTCGAAGTGAAATCTACTTACTTGACATACAAGCTAGTCCTCTACTTCTTATTGTGAAATGAGAGAGTAGAGTTGATCCTATTGCAATCAAGAGGAGGCTATTCGTACCTTGGGGAAACCACTCCTCATGCCTAGTGATAGCCTTTTACTAGGATGTGTAGGGATCTTGGGGTCTAGCCTCACTATGGCATCATCCAACTCCATAGCTATAAGGGAAGACATATCGATTCTCCACCTCTCAGAGGAAGAGATAAGATCAGCTATAACTTTACCTTTGATTGAGTGTTGAGACAAAAACCAGAGCTCAAACTTGATAAGAAAAGTCTTCTAGTAAGCTAATAAATGATTGTTGGAAGGGTTGTTACCAATGTCTTTAAGGATATTATCTTTATAGATAAGAGCTAAGGTATTGTCCATCTTAAATCCACCTTTAGTACGTTGATGTGTTCAAGACTTGAAGATGGTGCTATAGTGGTGGCCTTGCACTAGCACCTTGCTACCATGGAGGCATGCTCCACTCAAATATTTGACAAAAATAAAAAATAAATACATGCGGTTCTAAAATCAAACATAAAAATATGCAGTCATGTTATTGGCTTCATACACTATGAAATGAAGTCCATGGAGAATATGTAAAGTGGCCAAAGGAATCAAGGATCATCTTAAGGGCAAAGAATAAGTAAAAAAAGCTAGTTAACTTTTATGTATTTTTGCTATTTTTGGAAGTTAGAAAAAAGATAAAATTAGTTAACAGTGATATATGCTTATTTGTATGTTAAATAAGTATTGAAGACACCAAGTTCAGTGATGTCACAGGAGCAACAGAAGAATTTGGAGTGACGTCCACTAGTGAAGTACAAAGTGCTCAAAAGTGGATATTTGAGTAAGGAGTGAAATATTTCAATAAGTTTAATAGGATACAAATTTTTTGTGCTTTAGGCTTAAAGCATTCCTACCCTAGTGTAGCAGAATGTGTTGGACTAATAAAGAGCTATTTAGTGAAGAAGATAATTTTTATAGTTCATGTAGATCAAAAATAAGTTGTCATCACTTGGGACCTAGCTACATTGAGGTATTGATTGGGATTCTAAGAGAGGAAAATAAAGATTAATAGTTCCAAGCTAGATTCAACAAAATAGGTAGTTGTAAAGAAGTGGGAGAAATCAAAAAGAGGAATGTCATCAATGTTCATAAGAAGACATGAATAAGTTGTTTTCTTTATTCATTAAAAGACTCTTTTACAATAAGATAGGTCAAAAATTAGAGTTGAATCCTCAGCAGTTGTACAAGTTGTATGGAGCAATGATCCAAGGAAGGAAAGCTAAGAGGTAGTAGAAAAAATGAAGAAACTTTCCTAAGAGAACAATAAGGAAAAGAAGAAGATGTAAGTAGCTTAATTTTAGCTTTTATTATGGTTTAATAAAGGTTGTAACAATGTTGTTTATCTAGAGAGGAGAGAAGCAAGCAAACATTACTTAAGAAGTAGATTTTAAACCCCCAATTATGTTAACATTTAAAAAGTTTGATGTTGACTTATAATATTGAAGATGGTGGCCCTTTGATGTTGGTGTTAAAGACTTAAGAGGAGGTTGAATCCTCAATGTGAGACAACATTAAGAAACACTGAAAGAAAATTAGTGGAGATACAAAAGTAGAAAAGGAGGAGATTTTGAAGAGCACCTCTAGAACTATGGAGAAAGAATGGAGATCAAGAAAGACAACATTTTTCTATGGAAGAAATCTTCTCTAAGGCCCCAAAAGTTAAGGTCTTATAGTAGAAATTGGAGGAAATAATAAGTATGTTTTTCACTAAGTGTTATTGATGCTGGGTAATTTCTAATTTTGAAATTTTTTAGAAAATGACCCAATGCTAACACTTTTCTATTTTCTTGCAAAGGCTACTCAAGATAGAAGAGCACTAGAATGGGAAGCGAAAAGGCTACATTACAACATTTCTTCAATTCTAGAAGGTTAGAAGGAAGGTATGAATATGGAAGAAGATTTCTTACATGACTTATGTTCATTGGAGGAAAATAAACAGGATAGAGAAAGTATGTATTTTTCTAATATCTTTAATTTAAACTTTGATGAAATAGGCCAAGAAGAACAAAATAGTGAGAACATGGGGAGGGATAAACTACTAGAATTTGTAAAAAGAATGTCATGTGTTTGATGTTGAAATAAAACATAACATCAAAAGTTATGAAATGCCTCAGATGTAAGAATATTTATGAAAATAAAAAGAACTTTCATATTATTTCAAGTTAACCATTTTCATGAAATTGATAACTAAAATTAATGTAAGGTAGTTGAAAACCACTTATTAATTTAATGTTGCTTTTTAATAAGTGATTAGAAAAATGTTAGAGCAGAAGTCAATGTTAATTTTGTACATCAACCATCATTGCATGGTGAAAGCAAACAACAAAAAAGAAATAAAAAATAATCCTAACAGATGCTAGTAGATGCCATCACTTAGTGGTAAACAAGGCTAGAAACAGCTTAAGTATCTAAGGTTATTGTATTTACGATGAATTTTTGAGTAGTTGAATAAAGAGGATAAGTAGAATCTTTCTTTTTAGGCTAGGATAGGTCAAGTTCTCCAAAGCCCAAATCAATAAACTCAACATTAGAGATAGACTTATTTCTCAAGTTTATTAGATTCATAGTGATATTAGTAGTTTTAGAGAAAAAAGGGACTGTAGGCTTGCTTATAAGTTCAAGATTAATATCTACCAGTTTGCTATTAAGCTAATAAAATTGGGCTTCCTAATCTAGGCAAGAACCACTTAGGATCTGTTTGTCTCCTAAGATGATTATCTCATGATTACAAACATGGATGTGTATCTTGTGATGTATGGGAAAAGGTACAACTCAATGCTAAGCTAGCCAAGGATGTATTAGTAGGTTGTTAACACTCAGAGACTCACGTAATGTCATAAAGTGGGCTTCATATTGCACACAATAACCTACCATAAAAGGTAATCTAATGAAACCTATAACCTCTACTCATGTACTATTAAACAAAATATGATTAGGATAGGTTTTATTGAAAATTACCTAGTCATGGAGGCCAAGATGCTTGATAACAATCCATGTGATCACATTCAATCTAATGACATGATCAATATGTATGAGTGAAACTAAAGCTTCATGTGATATCTTAATGATGATGTAGAGTAGTAGCTAATAGATATCTCCTATCTTTAAATTAGTCTTGATGTTTTTACCATAGAAGTTTAGGTTATTTGATCCATAATGAGGCACTTAAAGAAAGGAAAATATAGCTTCCATCTAAGCAAGGTTGTCATTTGGGATCATGATCCTCTTAAGAAAATTATATAGGGTAACACAATGTTCTTTAGAGGTTTCCATGAGGTCATACAAGGCTGATGCCTTTGGCATGGACAATGGTGATCATTTTCTCTAAGACCTTATTGTCCGTAAGATGAGATGCTTGTGAAACATGTGCTACCATAACTATTTATATAGGATTGGATGAAGGTGGGAGGCTGCATGAGGATGCAATCTCCTATTGTTCTTGGAAGAAACCTTATTTGGTGGTTTAGAAGATTGATTCTATGCATCAATAGCCTTCTCCTTTTATTTTCTTGATCATGACTCATTGGTCTACTGGCCGTGAATAAGGATTTTTATGTGGAATGATGGAAAAGAATTAGTATTCTAAGGAGTAGTATAAGATGAAACAGAGTGAGAATTGGATGGATGCATAGGTTAAGTTGGAGTGGAATAATGGGAATTTGTAACATGAATGCGATAAGGAGATGGGGAAGAATGACTTGATGTTAATGGTGCAAAAATGTAGTTAGGCCAATGAATCATATAAGGCTTTTGAGGTTGGAGTGATGACTACATGGGCTATTTATAGTTAGACCAATGGATGACATAAGACTCCTTAGATTGGGACTTATAAATTTTACATTTAGGATTGGAAGATAAAATTGTTTCTCCAGCTTTCAAGGGATTCAAACATACTTTAAGCTGGTTATTATCTAGATGCATAGTAGATGGATTACTCTCCACCATTATCTTTCCCTTACCAATGAGATCTTTGATGTCATCTTTGTGATTCTTGCAGTTATCTATGTCATTTCCAATAATCTCAGGATAATAGTAATACTAAAACAATGTATCTCAGGATGTCATCTTCATGATTCTTGTAGTTATTTGTGATTCTTGCAGTTTGTCTTAACTGTGAAGCCAAGACCATGAGACCCATAAAGGAATGTATTGAACAATGTGTACTGACATAAATCGTCAGTGTAAGGCTAGAAGGAAAAACAAACACCAAAAGATCATCGGGAAGACACAGCTGACCCTGCCTTCACCCGAGGGCAAGCTGGAAAAGGAAACGAAGGTAGAGTGCCTTGGATGGTGTGCACGCAAATCAACTAAGGACTTCCCCGAACATAAGCTATGGATTATGCTAGGATTATCATAACTGAATGTAAACAGAAACACACGAAATGAAAATGAAGCGCATACAGAAATGTATTGTAAACAAAGCTTAAATTGAATTTTAAAACAGAATAAACAATGTAATGGCTAGAAAAATGAACTATATTGTATTGTTTAAACAAGAATGTGCACCGATCAAAGCGTAGTTGTGCGTGTGGATGGCAGGTCAAGTGCTAAACCCTGGGTGATGTGTAACGAGTGCTTAGATGCTAGGAGTCTCATGTGCCTGAGCATCCAAGGTTGCTGGTTGATGCTGTGAAACCTTGAAATTGCCAATGTCTAGAATTGCCAACCCCAAAATTCCCCCAAGTTTCCCCCCCTATTTATGTGAATTGATAGGGTATTTATAGGGTTTGGTTGGGTTCGAGCATGAAGCCCATGGGTGAGATCAATGGTTGGGAGATGAGAGGAAAGTAGATCTAGTGACACGTGTCCAATGGATAGCTGTATGTGAGTTGGATGTGTGGGGGCAAGCTACATTTCTGACCAGGTGCAATGTATCTTACAATGTTTTTCTGGCTTACGCAAGCTAGCTCATGCTCACAGACACAATTTGGAGCATGAGAGCTTGAAAAGTTTACAAATGGTGAAAATTTACAAAGAAAATCAATAGGGATTGACTCCAGCTCGCTTGAAATTTCTCTGTCCTAAATTGACTACTATAGGATGTCGATTTGAGTGGTTTTGTGGCTATTTTAGGTGTCTCTGCTTCACCAAGGCTCCCAAGTTGATTTGGTCCTAGCGTGTCCTTAGCGTGCATTTGGAGTGCTTTTGTCTGGGTGTGAATAGTACTCATGCTGATGAATAGTGCTCATGCTGATGAATAGTGCTCTTGTTGTACTCACGCCGCAACGTGACCACAACATGAGTGAGCATAAAATGACATATTTTCACCAAATTTTGATTTTTTAAACCTTGATTCTTGAATTGCAAGGATTTCCTTACTGTGATTGACAAATTGAGCCTAAAAGTGCCTTGTTTTAACCACTTTTGGGTAGGTCACGCTGGACTCATGTTGCAGCGTGACCACAGCATGCATTGTAGCGTGACCACAGCGTGAGTGGCTAGAATTGATGCACGTCACTTCAAATTCTGATTTTTGAAGCCTGGTTCTTGAGTGCAACTACTACCTAACTGTGTGTGATCTGGAATTTGAAAATTTGAGCTTGAATGTGACTTGTTCTGGAATATTTTGGGTAGGTCACGCTGGACTCACACTGCAGGGTGACCTGCAGCGTGACTTGCAGAAACTTGCAATTTTCTTGGAATTTTGGAGGCTGAAGTTTGAAGTTGTCGATGATGAATCTTGATGATGACTTGCATTTTGAAAACCAGATCATTTTGACTTGGTTTTGGGCTCTGAAAGCTGGTCATGCTAGACTCATGCTACCAGCGTGTGTGAAAAAATTTGCAAGATTTTTAGCGTGAGTTGCCCAAGACAAGCCAATGTGAGTGACTAAGGCAAGCCAACGTGAGTTGCATGCCTTAGTCACATTTTGCCTTCCAAATGCTAGAAAGGGCTTGAATTGTTCTCGAAGTGCTAGGCCGAAATTAGTGGTGTTTCATTGGCTCCTCTTTGTTGATGTCTGGAGGAATCTACCTGAGAGGCATCGACAAGGAAGTGAAAAACACCATGAACAAACAAGTACCAAGCATCATCCCTTGGCCTGTGGACTAAATGTTATCACACTATTTTTAAAAGTACATGGGATTGAGGGAATGTAGTTCAAGATGCTAGGGGATTAGTTGTAACCAGGGAAATTGGGAGTTGATCAAGGGTTATAATTGCTATTGGGATTGTGGGAGAGGAATGCTCTCATGTGAATGCGCTATGCCTTTGGTCTTTGTTAATAGCCAGCGTTCAGCAAACTCGGAGCCAAGACATAGGAGGTGTGTTCTTTGGAGAAATGGGACTCTTAGAGAGTGTTTACAGGGCTCGTTGTAAACAGCCAAAGCCATGCAATGATGTGTAACATGGTCTCTTTGAGACACAAGTGTAGCTATTTTCCAAGACAATTACCTTCTCATCTAGGGCTTTGTATGAGAATAGCCAATAGTCTTTGGTTTATGATGTCAATGGGGTCATGAAGACCTTTTCCGTGCATTTTGCTCTTTGACCTTTTTGTTCTTTTTCTTTTTGTTTCTTTCTTCTTTTCTTTTGTTTTTGTTTTTCTTTGGTCTTTTTGAAAGAGCTTGCTTTTAGTGACGTGCTCATGTTCGAGCACTTGCTTTTTCGTGTCATGCATCGTATACTATATTTTGCGTTGCAACTGCTTAGAGAGTCATAGTGTGCAACAATGTATCAAGAGCTTTGAGATGAGCATAATGTAGTAAGGGGGGTGTAATTGAAAAGGATAAGGGGAATGTGATGGGAAATAGGGAATGTATCGAGAATCGGGAATGTACTTATGAACGGATTGATTATCCCAGTTACGTGCACCAAGAAGAATGTGATACCTTGTCATCATGATGAAGTGCATTTATGCACGAACACCTCAGGCGTGTCATCTTGCAAATAAAACTCTAAGAAGACAAGAAAAACATGAATGAAATGGTTAACTAAGCACTTTAAACAAGGATATGGAGCCACCACGTGCAATTTTCAAAGTAGACAGAATCATGAACAACATCAGCTTCATCAAGGCTCATGAGAAAAATTATGCGGCAAGTCTTTGTGGAACATGAACAGCCAATTATAGCAACATATCTTTTCAAGTTTTTTCCTAGTCATTGATGATATCACCAGTTTACAGTCTTAGCAGACTCTTGCGGGTTAGTTTCACATCATAACCCTTTAGATGGTGCCAGTTTAGCATCGTAGTGGATGGTGTGTTGCTAGTTTATAATCGTAGCAGACTATGAAGAGGCAAACCAGTTTATAGTCTTGGTGGACTTTGGATGCTAGTTTCACATCATGGAGGACGAATGTGGTAGTTTAGCATCATACCAGATAGAGCTTTGTGGTATCAGTTTTAAGTCATGATGCCAGAACTATTCTATGGTATCAGTTTTAAGTCATGATGCCAGGACTATTCTGTGGTATCAGTTTTAAATCATGATGCCAGGACTATTCTATGGTATTAGTTTTAAGTCATGATGCCAGGACTATCTATGTCAGTTTATAGTCTTAGTGGACTGCCTGTGCTTACCTTGCTTATGTAAAGTGTGATGCCGCATGCATGGTCATGTTGTGTGTCTGCAAGATCTTGCAAAGATCAACTAGGAAGAAAACAACATCAAGCGACACCTATTGTACATAGAGTTAAAATGTATGAATGAAAGAGAAGCAATGCAAAAAGTAATAGTTTTAGGCCGTTCCAGGCCGTATGTTAGTTTAAGGCCTTTTCGGGCCATGTGTTTTTGTAGTTTTATGTTTTTCAAACAATGTGTAAACTAAGTTGACGAATGTGTAAATAAAGAAAAATGCTTGATCTAAGTGAGTAGGCAAAATATAAATGCGTAGGCTAGTGCAATGTAAACAAAAGTCAAAAAATGCATGGCAAAGGGCAAGGGTAGATAGGCACCTACATTTTTGGCCAAGCAAAAGTATTGGTCATGTAGTTGCTTCCTAACCAGGCATGGATTAGGGAGTGTGCAAGGTTTAGGATCCTCTGGGATGTTGTTGGCTTCAACCACTTGTTCGGGTATGTTAGCCTTAGGCATTGCATTGGTTACCATAGGTGTACCACCAAGAAACTCTTCTTCCAAAACTTGCGCCATATCTATGTCGTGGATAGTCGAAGAGGAAACGTTATCACCATGGATGATAACTTGACCACCTTCATATGGAAGGTGGATTTCTTGATGGATGGGAGAGGAGATGGCTCTCAGTTGGGCTAGCCAAGGCCTACCTAGAATCATGTTGAAACTTGGCATCTCCTCTATGACAATGAAGTTTGCGCTAGTGGGGACTTGCTCTCTTGCCACAAAGGCTAAGTTGATTGTACCTTTGACTATGACACATGATCCATTGAAGGATTTTAGACATGTGGTTTTGGTTGGCCTGATTTCATCTGCCAAGCCTAGCTTGTCGATGACGGAGTACAGGACTACGTTTTTTGCTGCACCATCATCAACATGCACTCTGCAAATGGTGCACTACCCAACACATATGCTAATGGATAGTGGAGCTGTAGTGACTTCCCCTCATGCGGGGTTGACTTTGACTACATCATCCTGACTGCAAGGTGCTCGTTTGTCCTCTTGCGTTGCCATTTGGTGGGCCTACCTAGGTTGCTAGTGGGGTCAACCCTTGAAGGAGGAGGGATTGGGATGTTGCCCACTATTGGGCTTCGGGTAGGTGAGGGGCCATCACATTATGGCACCCTTATGATGAAAGGTTGTTTAGTAGTTGTTTTTTCCACATCATGCCAATTTAACATCTTAGCAGAAGAATCATGCCAATTTAATGTCTTAGCGCATGAGTCATGCCAGTTTAATGTCTTAGCAAACGATCGGTAGTTTAATGTCATTTTGGATGCTAAGGGTGTGGTAGGTGCATGAGGTGGCACTTTGATACCAAAGGGAGGCTTCTTACTTGCGGAGGCTACGGGGGATTTTGCCTTGTTAGGAGACACATGGATTACGAAAGGTTGTTACATAGGTTTGGGCTTGCCACCTATGCTAATTAAGTTTATGACATACGAGGCATCATTTGTGTTGGATTGACTCGCCATGTTGATCACTAATTGGCCTTGTTCTATCATTCTCTGCAGGTCATCTTGCAAAGCACAATAGTTGTCTATACCGTGACAAGCCATTTGATGGTAATGAAAGTATTGGTCCAATTTAAAATGTTGTGGGACCAAGGGCTCATTTGGTACTGCTAATGTGGGTTTCCTTAGTAGTTCACAGTACCTATCATGTTTTTGGCAAGTAATCTCCGATATGTGTTTGTGTTGGATTTTCCTAGCTTTCAAGAGTTGTTCTTGTAGTCGAGAGGGTTGCATCAGTAATGGCGTATACTTTGAGTGGTCCTTGCACTGAAAGTTGGACCTTGGGGTGGCCCCTGCTGATGTAGGTGAGTTGGCGCAAAAGTTGGTAACTTTTTTAGCTGGGGCTTTGGGTTGCTTAGTTGTTGGGCCCCAGTTGGTTGCTTTTGTGATTTTGGCCACTGTTGCCACTATTGTGTTTTTCTTTTGAGTATGTTGGTTTCTGTAGGCTACGTAAGCTGGGTCATTGCTTGATTGTGCTGCCTCTTCTATGTCTTTGATTTGTGTAAATGCTTGACTCAATGTGAGAGCTATCAAATAGTAAAGTTTTGACTTAATGAAGTCATTCACAGTGGCTTTAAAAATGGTGAGCAAGTATGTCTCAGGTATGGGCTCATGGAGTTCATTGAGGGCTATGCTCCACCTTTGGATGAATTTTTGCACTGGCTCTAATGGTTCTTGTTTGATCTGAATCAAGCTATCCAGTGTGGCTTTAGGTTTTAGATTATATTCAAAACGGGTGACAAATTGGTGTAAAAAATCCTCTAGAGAGGATATGGAGTTACGGGGTAAGGCTCGGTACCAATCTAAAGCTTTTCCTATTAAGGACATAGTGAAAACACGCAGAATTGCATGAGGCTAGGTCTGAAGTAGTAGACATTCTAGTCAAAATGTCACTAGGTGGGCGTTTGGATCTCCCTCTCCATTGTACTTGGTTAACTGGGGTAATGAGATTTTCTTTGGCAAGGTTAATGGTGGAACTGACGGGTGGATTGGATCATCTTGGTAGAAGTCCAACACCTTGATTTCCTCAGTGTTTGCAATTTTAAGACACTTTATCTCTTCATTTAGCATGTGCATCATTTTATTTGTGTCTGCCCACTCTTGGACGATAGGCAGACCGACTAGTTGAGTATATTGTGACTGGTAGTGGTTCGACTGTTGCATTGTTTGTGGAAAGGGAGGTTGTTGGATTGTCGGTTGTTGCGATGGAGCAACATTCAAGGATGGGATTGCAAGATGTGGTATGCTATAGTAAGTAGGTTGGTGTTGCTGAACAGATGGTGAAACCCACTACCCAGCCACAAGTTGTGAGGTGACACCCTGAACGTATTGTGCTGAAGTATTTAGATGTGCCCCATAGGTTTGTACTTGAGGTATGTAATGGGTGGACATGGAAGCTAGTATCTCCTGTCGAGAAGTTGGTCCTCGCGTGTATGCGGATGAAGGAGGAAGCATGGTTCCTACCAGGAAAGGTTGGAATAATGGGTTTGTATAAGCGTGAGGACTGATGGTATGGTACGAATCCCCATGCTCAGATTGGGTGGAAAAGTCATCTTCCTCATCTTCGCTCTGAGGCTCTATCGGAGGTGACTGTAAAGCTTGACTTCTTGCCATGAGAAGTTGGGATATGAGTTGATGGTGAGGTTCAGAAAGGGAGATTATGTTAAATGCTAAAGGAGTGAACTCATGACCTTCTTTGTAAATAAGTTCAAAGTTTTGTTTTTCCTCTCTTTCCAGCGATTAATAGGCAAGTTGGCTTGGATCTTAACACAGATGAAGTTATATTGTTCAGCTAGGAGGATCACGTAAGTAGGGTTGATTTAGGAAGATTCCATGACAGTGTGTCCAAGCGTACGACGTGTGTAGCGTGAGTAACTCACGGCATGTGCGGCGTGTGCAGCGTGAGTAACTCACAGTGTGAGCAAGCTCAGTGTGCGTGATAGGGTCAGCTTGAGCAAGCTTAGCGTTCGTGATAGGGTTAGCGTGAGAAAACTTAGCATGCATGACAGGGTCAGCATGAGCAAGCTCAGTGTGCATGACAGGGTCAGTGTGAGCAAGCTCAGCATGCGTAAGTCTCAGCATGAGTAAGCCAAGTTGGGCTTTAGTTTCAGCACTTGATCTATGCAACATTTTACAGGCAATGTGATCAATGTTTCGACAAGACTGTAAACAAGTTCGGTCCTCCTTCTAGGGCCAATTTACTGTACTGACCTAAATCGTCGGTGTAAGGCTGGAAGGAAAAATAAACACCGAAAGATTGTCAGGCAGACACAGCTGACCTTGCCTTCTCCCGATGGCAAGTTGGAAAAGGATACGAAGGCAGAGTGCCTTGGATGGTCTACACGCAAATCAACCAAGGACTTCCCCGAATGTAAGCTATGGCTTGCGCTGGGATTATCGTAAGTGAATGTAAATGGTGACACATAAAATGCAAACGGAGCGCATACGGAAATGTATTGTAAACGAAGCTTAAATTGAATTTTAAAATAGAATAAATAATGTAATGGCTGGCAAAATAAATTGTATTGTATTGTTTAAACAAGAATGTGCACTGGTCAAAGCGTAGTTGCACGTGCAGATGGCAAGTCAAGTGCTAAACCCCGGGTGATGTGTAACAGGTGCTTGGATGCTAGGAGTCTCGTGTGCCTGAGCGTCCAAGGTTGCTGGTCGATGCTGTGAAACTTCGAAATTGCCAATGTCCAGAATTGCCAACCCCAAAATTCCCCCAAGTTGCCCCCCTTGTTTATGTGAATTGATAGGGTATTTATAGGGTTTGGTTGGGTTCGGGCACGCAGCCCATGGGTGAGATCAACGGTTGGGAGATGAGAGGTTAGCGACACATGTCCGATGGATAGCTGTATGTGAATTGGATGTGTGTGTGCAAGCTACATTTTTGACTAGGTGTAATGTATCTTACAATGTGTGTCTAGCTTACGCAAGCTGGCTCATGCTCACAGACACAATTTGGAGCATGAGAGCTTGACAAGTTTACAAATGGTGAAAATTTACAAAGAAAATCAAGAGGGATTGACTCTGGCTCACTTGAAACTTCTCTGTCCTAAATCGAATACTGTAGGATGTCAATTTGAGTGGTTTTGTGGTTGTTTGAGGCATCTCTGCTTCACCAAGGCTCCTAACATGAGTTGATTTGGTCTTGGCGTGTCCTTAGCATGCGTTTGGAGTGCTTTTGTCTGGGCATGAATAGTACTCATGCTGATGAATAGTTCTCACGCTGATGAATAGTGCTCACGCTATAATCATGCTGCAGCATGACCACAGCGTGAGTGAGCTTAAAACGACAGATTTTCACCAAATTTTGATTTTTTGAACCTTGATTCTTGAAGTGCAAGGATTGCCTGACTATGATTGACAAATTGAGCCTAAAAGTGCCTTGTTTTGACCACTTTTGGGTAGGTCACGCTGGACTCATGCTGCAGCGTGACCACAGCGTGCGTTGCAGCGTGACCACAACGAGAGTGCTGGAATTGATCCATTTCACTTCAAATTCTGATTTTTGAAGCCTGGTTCTTGAGTGCAACTGCTGCCTAACTGTGTGTGATCTGGAATTTGGAAATTTGAGCTTGAATGTGACTTGTTCTGGACTATTTTGGGTAGGCCACGCTGGACTCACACTGCAGCGTGACCTGTAGTGTGACCTGCAGAAATTGCAATTTTCTTGGAATTCTGGAGGCTGAAGTCTGAAGTTGTCAACGGTGAATCTTGATGATGACTTGCATTTTGAAAACCAGATCATTTTGACTTGGTTTTGGGCTCTGAAAGTTGGTCACGCTGGACTCACGTTGCCAACGTGAGTGCAGCGTGTGAGAGAAAATTTGCAAGATTTTCAGCGTGAGTTGCCCAAGACAAGCCAACGTGAGTGACCAAGGCAAGCCAACGTGAGTTGCATGCCTTAGTCGAATTTTGCCTCCTGAATGCTGGAAAGGGCTTGAGTCGTTCTCAAAGTGCTAGGCCGAAATTAGTGGTGTTTCACAATTTATGCACAATATCTCAGAGAATCCAGTGGATCTAAATGTAACGAGTCTCTATCCTAGAGAGCAGGAAGTGTTTGTGATTGAACATGTGATTTTGTAGAGGCAAATCATAAATTATATTAAATAAAGGTGTTATTCTAGTGGTACAATTCTACTAATATTGAGTTAGAACACTCATATATATGTTTCACGTCAACACCCCATATACATGTTTAAGTTCTTTATCATTAGTTAACATGTATGAATTGTATTTTCTACATGCCAAAATAAATTTTGTTTACTTTAAATGTGGAATACGGCTTAGCAGGAAGCAATGAGAGGATGCACTGAGTAATTAATAACGGGGGCCATTTACACCATTTGCCGAAACTCCGTCCAAGACGACCCGTACGAACTTGGAAACTGATTCTCTAGAGACGAAGAGGGCGAGCCATGGATGTGGGTTGTACCACACTCCGGTGGATTTAAGAATTATCTCCGATGGATGGAATCGATCCAGAAAATCTAAAAACATGCCGTCCAAGACAAATTCCAGTCCTCTTATGTATCTCAGATTCACCAGTTTTGCTGCTACTCTCTGCAAACGGTGAATTACAGTACGATGTCAGACGCACGTTAGTAGTAAAAGCAACCAAAAACAGGAATTGAAGCTCTAAACGTGTTTTCTGTTTTCACGAACGACAAAAACTTGCGGGAGGGCAAGTGATTTACGTTGTTAACATTGTCGCCGTTATTGTAGTACTGGGCAATCTCTATGATGTAGAGATGTGGACCTGTCCCAGCAGGAATGAGAGCTCTGGTTGGAAAACGGTATGGTAGGCCAACCGTTAACGGGACCATAGTGTTGGTCCACATAAGTCCTTGAACATAGTCGAATCCAACGTCTTCGCTGGTATTGATAAGTTTTAGTTGATCTTGTAGAAACTGTTGGGCATCCAAGTACACCTGTCTAAATTGCTGGGCCTGTTTTCATTATTATTGATCAATTTGCAACTGCATGTATTGTTCTTTCAGTTGAAAATTTCATGCTTGGAAAAAAGTTGTTTAATCAGCACTTACCATGGAAGGTGAAGATTGAAGAATAATGGTGGCTTCAGTTATGATTCCAGATTGGCCAAGACCTCCACGCATAGCGTTGAACAAATCTTCATTCTCATAAGGGCTGCATGTTACTACAACTCCATTGCCTGAAACATACATATCATAAACTCTCTTGTGATAAGTCACTTTCATGTACATGCCTTTTAATCAGTGTTTAAGGATCATGATAAATGGGCAAGTTGAGATCACTGACAAATCATACCTAAAATAATTTATTTTTTTCTAAAAATCAATTTCGGTATTAAAGTGACGCTGGCTCAAGTCAGGTTGACAAAAATTCTAATTTAATGATCATTGAATAGGCGATCCCCTGTCTATGGCCGTTGAAAAACTATGGTTTTCACTATTCCATAACATGTTAAAACGTCTAATGGAGAAATACTAAAACATAACTTCAAAAAACTTTTGTCTATCTAACTCTAAAGCTTAGCAATCGGACCATTTATGTATTTATATTTTATGTTTATAATTTTAACTACAAGCCATAATGGAATTTTTCTTACCCTTTGATGGAATTTTTAACATTACACAATATTTTGGAAAAACATAAAAAATGAAATCTATATTTTACTTGTTTATCATCTTAATTTATCCTCATATAAGTTAAACGTGTCATGAAAAACCATGAATTTATGCTCAATGAGTAGATAGCTGAAAATTGGAAACTAGAAATTTTTATTACATTGAAAATCACAAAGAATTTGTTTGAATAGTTATAAAGCCCTAACATATTTTAAAAAAAAAAAAAATTGAAAACATCCTATAAAAAGGTTGAAAACATCCTGTATAGAGTGCCCCAAGAAAATAAGGTCAATTTAAAACAAAACAATTAGCAACTTACAGGTAATATTCTAATAATAAGCAAAAACGTGATTTACAGACTTTCCTTAACACGTTTACGTGCAGGGAAATACAAATAGTAAGATACTAAATGAAGGAAAATATATATAAAAAGCAAACAAAGCTTCAATCCGCATAGAAACTTGGCCCAACAATCAAAGCTTCAAAAAAGAGAGAAGAGCATACCAGTGACAACCTGAAGGTGGAGGACATTACTAATCAGGGGCCCAAATACGTGGGCTTGTCCAACCGACGCCGGCGTTAGAGAGGGTGCAGCCGATGGTGAGTTCCAGAGAATCAGTGAAGGACCGCGGTGTCAAGCCCTGCTGCAGTGCCAATTTGATAACATCAATCCATAAGGCTCCCCCACCCGCGGTAGCAGTGGAAGAAGCCACGTCGATGGATATCTGGTTCAGCATTGACATATTAACAACGATGCCATGCCATGCAGCGCCTGAGCTTGGCCGTTAAATGAGTGGCCATTGCCGTATGCCGCCACGGTAAGGTTGTTAGGCATAGACGAAGCTGCTGCAAACCTCACAATCTTGCTAATGTCAGTCACTGATGATGCCAATAACACCGCGGCAGGGTGGTCGCTGATGATTCCGCCAAAATCTTGTGAGGCAACGTCAATGGCGTCACCGCGGCCCAACTGCATGCGGCCCTGCAGACGCAGCTTGTGTATGCCCATGCATACTTTCTTAGGCAGGCAACACTCCACCAGCCACGCAATCCCTGTATACTCCTGCGGCCGACGGAGAAATCAGTACTGCCACCACCAGCAGTGCGACCACACTCAGCTGCTTACTACCGTAATGCATCCTTCACTGTATTATTATTCTAGAATGATGTAGCAGGAAGAGCTGACGGCTGAGTTCTAAGAACAAGTTACAATTCCTTGGCCAAACCTCCTGCTACGACCGCAATTCAAATCACAAATGCAACGTTCGTTGTTGTTGTCATCGTTTTTTCTAAGGTGGAAAACTTATAGAAGCGTGATTCAAAGCGCCATCTGAAACAACCACCATCGCGATTCCAATGAAGCACAGCGTGGAAGCAACCTAAGCCATTTGTTTTTAAAATGAATAGCAAGTGAAAATTAAACAACCCTTGCTGTTTGCAATAAAATTGCTACGTACGTACATAGGCTTTTGGCTATCGCCGCGATAAAAAATCGTGATTAGTGATTTCGGATCGAATGGATCAGCAGAAGCCGGTAGAAAGTTGAAGCAATTCTCTGCCGAGTGTGGAAAATGCAGAGGATTGTGTGACCTTTATAATCATCATCAGTGTTACGAGCTAGGACTCAGAGTGGGACTCAAAGTGTGAGAGATGTCCCAAAGTGGTGGTGGGCTCTCCCCATGGTTCGGGGGCCATGGAACACTTTGAGGTGCCCTCAAGTGGCCCTCAAGTGACTCTCAAGTGTTAAAAAACCCACCCTAGCTTGGCGGTACCAAGCTAGCAATACAACACCCTCCTATTGTAACTCTCTTTTAAGTCCTCTTCATTCCCCCCTTCACCATGGAGAACTACATGGCCCTGATTCTACGGCGGTCGTAGATATGTAGGCAGCCAAGACTAGATAGTTTTGGTGCGGTGCTAGGACACACCTTGTACTAGATCGTGAGGGATTTTGGGGTGAGGCACCTTCCCTTGTAGATGCATTGTTTCCCCTCCCACCGATGTTGTCTACAAGGTTGTGTGTGTGCTTGTTTGCATGGTCCTCATGTTGGAGTTGGTTACCCTCCGTGAGGTGCATTGCCATATATGTTAAGAAGTTGTGAATTCTTCTTGCACTCAATCTTGAGTTGCTTGCTTGCTTGAGGCGTATTCCCCAGGTCTTCCACCCCAAATCCATTGGATCTTAGAGAATTCCTTGAGGTGCCAGACAACGTTGTTATAGATGGTATCAGAGCATTTTTGAAATTGTGTTGTGATATGCATGTGCTCTTTGGTTGTGTTACCCCATAGAGGTTGTTCGATGAATGGTCCCTTGGGATTGATACCTAGGTGATCTAGGATCATATCCTTATTTATTCTTGAAGAGTTGCCTGATGGCAATGTTCTACGCTCTTCATGAGGGAACGGATGTTAAATTGTGAGCAACTGATGTATGTTGCTCTTCTTGAGGATGTTAACGATTACGTTGTGGTGATGTCCTCCACTTGTTTACTTGTGGTTGGACTAGTTGTGATTGTATGCAATATGGTTGAGAGGAGTTCTATTGGCAACTTAGCAATTTCATTGCTTAAGGAGCTCTCATCTCAGGTCTCCAGTGATTCATCTAGGATGAATTGGATCGAGTCTCTGCTTCAGTTTCCACCCAGATGACATGTTTCAAGATGGCATTTGTTGAATTGTGCAGGATATGATATCCTTGCACTCCCACTCACCCTAGATACAGTGAGTGGGAAAATACAAATTGGGACAAGATGGTTCCTAGGTACCTCAGGATGGAGGTCCTTTGGACATGTGCTCTTGGTAAGCCTAGTTTTGGGTAGATTAAGATCATTGCCGATAGACTTTGTACGCTTGTGTTTGCAATTGTATGTTTTTCTATTTGTGTATGCGTGTCTTCTTGGTTGCACTTTCAAATTATGCATGCGTGTTATCTTCTTCATGTCTATCGTTCGTAACGCAAGGCTTGGTGTTCTACGTGGTATGATGACTTATTGTTGGGAACATTGAGGATGCATTATGAGGCTGTTTGTGCCATCCCAAAGCCAAATGTTTGTTGTCTTGTTTGACAACTTCTTGTGCATGAAGCATGATTGCCCTTGTTGATCTGTGTAAGTTATGCTCCCTTATTTGAGCTAGTTGTGTTGCCCTTGGATTTGTGGCATCACTCTTTTGATTGGTGACATTTCTTGGTCACTTTGATTCGAAGACTACTAGTGTGGATCATCCTATTGTTGGTTCTTGTTGAGACCACAACTCTTTTTATGAGAGTCTTCTTGTGAAAACATGCTCCATGATGTTGCTCATTGTTGGGAGAATTGGTTTTATGTAGACTTGTTGTTGGATAGACCTCGGTCTTCCACCTTTCTTTTGGGTTGAAATGACGATTCTCTATTGCCCATGACTCATATGATTGTGTTGAGATTTTGATCCTGGTTGAAACCAATGTTAGTTGCTGGGAATGATTATTGTGTATGAATCTTGGAATTCTGAGAGTGTGCTATCTCTCTCTTGGTGTGCCTCATGATAAAATCATTTGTTCGAGTGGGGATCTAATTCATCCATCAATGTTTTGCATGATTGATATTTATGCATGTTGCTAAGGTCTTGATTTTTATGATGTGCAAGAGTGATATTACTTTATTATATGATCATGCTTGATGGTTGTGTATGAGTCTGATGTGCTGATTATGTTCCTGCTAACTTCTATGTTTTTGAGCTTTTGTCTCAGTGTTTGCAGGTAGCATAGGTACAAAGATGCAGCCAGTGGTGACCTTAGTTGATTCTGTGAGCACTATGTCTATGGGGAAGATATGTTCTCTTGAGACCTTCATGAATTGATTATTTGGTCTCAAAATCCCAACATTGGGTTGCGAATTTATCAGTACCTTGGTTGTGATGGATCAACAGGTACATTATGATTTGTTTGCCTCTCTATGTTGGGTGAGCACTAACAGAGGACAATGATCTTTCCTAGACCCTACAGATATTGGGCTAGCAGAGGGCATGAAATGGCATCCTTGTCCATGCCAGATATTGATGGCCCAAGAGTGGCAAATGCATTAAGGTCCCACTATGGAAGTGTGGTGGATACTCAGTTGGCGTGTTTCGTTATTCGATCGTTGCGTTCATGTCTCGAATCATTTTTATTTGATGGTACCCGTGTAGTGGGTTCAGTGCAATGGTCGATCATGTACATTTTGAGATAGTGGTGTAGTGACAGATGATCATTTATTTTGTGACAGAGACAGGTTTTTCTCAAAATAGCATGGTTCTTTTGTGGTGTGCTCTTGGTGGCCTAAATTCTTCAACCTAGGATGGGTTTGGGTAGTTCATGCTATAGCCTTTTAGGCCTGGGTAGCATTCCCAAATATCATGTATGTTCCCATATAAATGTATTCCTATCCTTGGGTGTGTGAAATGTATCCTTGTGATATTCTCAATTCGATTGTATGGCACTCAAAAGTGCTAGATGTAGTACCCTATGTGACTCAGTCGTCTCCTAGTTGTAGGCCTATGCCACACCCTGTGACAAGACCAAGCTTGATGTGTGGTGTTTTTCCTAGTGCTTGTTTTGAAGTGCCCTTGCTATATGTTGTAAATGGCCTTTCTGCCTTGATGTATAATTCTGCTAAAAACCTCATGGGAAATTCTTTAGTTGTCATATAGTGTTGTAACTAACAGACCAAGGCATGTCCTTGCCCATTGTGCTCTTAAACTAGTGCCATGTGTTCTTGGTGATGTTGGCATGCTTGGATGGTATGTGATTTGGTGAACATCCTTGAGACAGGACAAATCTTGGGAACACTTTCTCTTGTGTTCTTGGACCGGAAAATATCTTGTCCAAAGATGATCGATGGTGAATGAAATTCAAATCAATGTGATGTCTAGTGGTGGATTTAAGTTGAGTTCTGGGTATTGGCTCCTAGACTTGTTCTTCCATGATGGATGTGATCATGGAGTAGCTTTGCAAACATTGGGATGGTGGTCCATCCTTGAATAAATGATGTTACAGATACAGAAATTGTGATTTCTCTTGGTGGCCTTGCTTGGTGGGCTTGAATGTGCTCAAAACACTTGAGCCGATGCTCTCATGATTGGGGTCTTCTAATGATTTGTGCATGTTGGTGTGTTCTCGTGACTAATTGCTTTTGGTGCTTTAGAGGGCTATGGTGCACTCTCATGGCTTGGGACTTATTAGTGCTTTCGTGGTCTATGGTGTGATTCCATGACAGGGGACTCATTTTTCCTAATAGGCTATGGTGTCTTGCCAAAATCTCCCATGTACTTTATCCCTTATGTACACTGATGTATCACATAGTCCCTCCCTGATGTATTGTCCCATGTCTTTGGTGTGATGTTAATTCATGTTGGTGTTCTCACCTCCCTGGTGGGATAGCAAATTTGATCATGATATTACTTGGTGAATCTTTAATTCTATGAGGGGTCATTATCCATTCCAATGGATGCCCTCTTCAGTTCCTAAAATAAAAAGGTAGGTGGTATTGAGATGGTTGTCTCCTATTTGGGACCTAGACATAGTTGATGTTTGGGACTTGTTCCTAGTAGTGGTCCCATGTTTGTGAACTTGTGGGGCTTGTTCTCAGAGGTAGAATGTTGTTACCCTAGTGAAATTCATGAAACCTCCTTTGTGAGGTCGTGTTGTTGATGTAAATTAAAGGTACATATTGCTCTTCTTGTAATCAAAGCATGATCTTGTGTACTCTCTCAGTTTTGGGGGCTTCAGAGGATCTTCCTTGTTAGGGTTCTCTGGTAGACCACCCTTGTTGTAAATCCTTTGGGGATTAATTGTGTAGTGTTTTGAGTTGTAACTGATGTTGGTGAAGCCCATTCCATGTAAAAATATCTTGAGGACCCAGTCCTCCTATGGGCAAAATGTTGTTATTGACTTGTGTCTATGATTTGGGTGAATGATAATAGGTAGTGGTGTAGCCTTGTCCACCACAAATTGATGTAAATGGGCTTGACTGGAATGTATGAAACAAAACCCAGATCTCCTAAGATGAAACAAAAATCCCTCTTGATTAAATTTCAAAGGGATGAACTGCTTGGTATCTTAAGTTGTTCTCAAGGTGGAAATTGAATTTGGGTAAGACTTGTAAACCCATGTCTTTCCTCAACTAGTGAAAATTCAATGATATAGTTCTGTTGGCTATATCGACTACTTGGGTGTGTATTATGGGTAAGGTGTAGCTAGGCTACTATACTTACCTATGGAAGAAACCTCCCAAAGAGGATCATTCCTGCAGGTGCAAAATCTAATGAAAGGTGTTGATCACGAGATTGATAGTTGATCTTGATATAGTGGGGAAATTCAAATTCTGGGAACCTTGATGTTCTTTGGAGAATTCATGATCTGGTTGCTCTTAGAGATGACTCTATATTTTTTCCTAGCCCTAGTGTTCAGAAAATGGTGCTTGTCCCATAACTTGGAGTGGGAAGGATATCTTGTATGTAGCAAGTGTGGTTGATCCTTCTCCATGAATGGGGTATTATGGTATCATTCAATGATGTGCTTACAGTTGACATGAGGCAGGTGTATGGAGGATTGTCATGGGGTTGGCTACCCAATAGGCCCTCCACTTATTCTAACATTCGAGCAAGCATTCTCGATGTTGGACAATCATAAAAGATGTTGATGACATTTGGGGATTTTTGTATGTTAGCCTCTTGGAGAAGCTTCCAAACAGATTTTTGGATCTTCTCTCTTGTTGTGGCTATGGAATATTGTTGGATGGTGAATTGAGGTATGCGATGCTGGTGTCTATGGATGGCAAGGTCAAGCTCAAAAGATCTTCCCTTGTACCTTTTTTGAAAGGGAGAACATGCTTGACTCCCTTTATACCAACTTGAACAAACATGATGAGAAAAAGAAAATGCACATGGTACCAATGCACATGGAATCAGTGCTTAGATGGTTGCACTGGTGAGACCCTATGGGTCTGGATGCAAGTAGCAGAACATGGAGTATTGGCAAGCATGAGTTGCTTACGGAGACATGGCTCTTTAGAGCATGTCCTCCCTCTTGGTTTGATGTTCCCAAGTCCCTCACCATGGGTAGTGGCCCTGGGTGAGCCCTCAAAAAAATCAATGGATGTTGAGATGCCATTCGCAAAGGAACTTAGTAGGACTTACGGAAGAGGAGCTATCTTCTTGCAGAAGTATGAGTTTACACAAGAAGATATGTCTCTAGACCCTTAGAAGGGATAGATCTAGTAGATAGCTTAGAGACGTTGGCCCTTTGGGTTGAACTCTCCCACTCATATAGAGGAGGGAAGTCTTTGGGCTTCCTCCAACTACCCTTGTGTTTCATGCAAGGCATTGGATGAAAGGACGTATCAGGTGTTGGGGTTGGTATCTTCCTTCAATCTTGGCTTCTAAGGAGTTGACGAATCCCTGGAGTTGATGGAGTTCTAGACCCATTTAGAGGTGTACACTTGAAGCTATCATAGGCTCTGCTCTGAGGACATCACTTCTTTGTATGGGGGAGGATTGTGAGAGAGGTCCTAGAGTGGTGGTTCTCTTAGGCTCTCCCCATGGTTCAGGGGCCATGGAATACTTTGAGGCACCCTCAGGTGACTCTCAAGTGTTAGAAAGCCCACCTCGGCTTGGCGGTACCAAGTTAGCAATAGGACAGCCTCCTATTGTAACTCTCTTATAAGTCCTCTTCATTACCCCCTTCACATGGAGAACTACATGGCCCTGATTCTATGGCGATCGTAGATATGTAGGCAGCTAAGACTGGATAGTTTTGGTGTGGTGCCAGACCACACCTTGTACCAAATCATGAGGGATCTGGGGGCGAGGCACCTTCCCTTGTAGATGCATTGTTTCCCCTCCCACCGATGTTGTCTACAAGGTTTTGTGTGTGCTTGTTTGCATGGTCCTCGTGTTGGAGTTGGTTACCCTTCGTGAGGTGCAGTGCCATATATGTTAAGAAGCTATGAATTCTTCTTGCACTCAATCTTGAGTTGCTTGCTTGCTTGAGGCATATTCCCCAGGTCTTCCACCCTAGATCCATTAGATCTTAGAGAATTCCTTGGGGGTGCTAGACAACATTGGGGCAACATTGTTACACAGAGGGTCACTCTTTTTCAGCGAGTTACTCTAAAGTTTCGGTCAAAACTTGGGTCAACCTATCAATTTTTTAATTTTGTTAAAAATTGCAATGCTAATGATAACTCAAATTTTGTATTGCTATTGCAACTATACATTAATAATGTAGTTTGGAAATATTCCAAATCGCAATGCTAATGTTAACTAAAATTTTGTATGGTAGTTGCAATAATACATTAATAGTGTAGTTTGGAAATATTCCAAAAACTTAAACCAAAAGTAAGAAAGAATTGTGAGGTAAATTAGGTAACATTTGGTCATTGTATTATCTAATGGTGTGGCCATGGAATTCCCTATTTTCACCATTCAATTTTGATCATTGTTCTTCAATTCTTTGGAATTGAAACTTCTAATAGCTCTTTTACAATCTAGTGTTTTTTGTTGTCACAATTCATTGACAACCAATTTATATTACTTTAAAACGAAATTCAAGGAAATTCATTTTTTAGGGTTAAGTTGAAATGTCACCTGCATGATTTTATCTTAATGTGAGATTTCTACTTATCAATTCCAAAGTATTTTAGTCTCATTTTGTTCTTCTCAAGGAAAATATATTCATATAAAGATCATCAAAATCCACCATTGTAATTTCAAGATATTCAAGTATTTTTTTTTGTTTAACCATGAGTTTACTATAACTTGTGACATTACAAAGATCCATTTTTCACATACTGCAACCTATACTCAACTAATGGTATTTACTATGACTTGCGGTAACTTTATGGTAAACTTTAGGCAAATTTACATTACTCATGATGTGACCATGGTAAGCTTTAGAAACCTAGCAATTCTCAAAAATCTGAAAAATGGCATAATCTCTAATTACACAACCTAATTGAAATAGCCATAACTTCGTCATTATGAATCGAAATCAGATTAGACCACAACCAATGTAAATCCTAAACATGACTCTAAAAACCCATAACCTTATATTTTTCCAACATTTAGTTGTTTTCTTAATAAAAGATCCAAAACATTACTTACTTTCTGAATCAAAAAAGCATTTAAAAACACAAAATTCACAAAACCTAACTTAATTTAGCCATAAATTGTAGCCATAACAGCCAAAAAAACTTAAACCTACATAAAAACACATCAAAATAGGAGGTAGGATTTTGTTAGAGTCTAATTTTAACAAAGATATTAGCCTAGATCTAACAAAAATGACTTCACTCCTAAATGTTTTAGAAAAAGCACAGAAAAAAGCAAGTTTATTTTACAAATAAAATCTATCAAATCTTGAACAACCAAATAACCATAGATCTTCATAGTAACAACCAAAATATGATGTAGGATTTTGTCAGAATTTCACTTCATCAACCCCCTTTGCATATATCTGAAGAAAGCAACCCCTATTCTAGCTAAAAAAGCATAAAAAATGACCATAAAACTAAAGAAGATGGCTAGAAATGGCCTACCATAAGGTTAGAGAGGAGGAGGCTTGGATGGTGATTGACCTAGGTAGGTATGATATGTCCTTGGATACTTCATCAATGGCATGGATCTTTGGGTTTTTTCTGCTACATCCATGTTTCTTCATCATCCCCCCATATTGGTGAATTCCCCCTCCATGTTGCCGTGCATGGAAGCTTAAGGGGTATTCAAATTTCACTTTGATAGCCCCAAGTCCCCTCTATGACCTTCAATAGTCAATAGTAGTAGAATTTTGAGTCAATTTCCATCCATGAAGTATCTCCTCACTGGTGAACCCCCCTCTCCATGCTAACCAGTGTGGAGCTAGCATGGATGCCTTGTGGGTGTGTAGTATAACCTTCTTTATTGCCAAAAATAGCCTAATGACCTACCCTAGTAACCTTTAGACCTTTTTGAAGTCTCTTAGAGCCTTCAAACATCACAAGATAGGTAACAAAATGGCAAAAATTCATCACCCCCTCCCTTCCACATTGAGGACACCCTGCCCAACATGTGAAAAAGGGGGGGATAACTTCATGGACACCTAGAAACCTTTAAACTAATTAATTTTGACATCAAATTGTAATTCTTGATCCTCTACATCCTTGATAGCTTCTAAATCCTATCAGAACTTGTGAAAGTGGCCTAAAACTTAACTTCAAGTTTAGCCATGTTGGGGGTAGATCCTATCCATGCGTGCTAGCATGAAGCTAGCGTGGATGGAGGGGGAATAGCCAAAAATCTCAAGATTTACCTCTATATGGACTTTTGTTGAAAACCCAACCTTCCCAGAGTTTTCGAAGGTTGAAACTTCTTAGAAATTATCATTTTTCATGAGTTTCTTGGCCTCCATGCTAAGCATCCCTCTCTTCCATGTTGGATAGTGTGGAGCTAGTGTTGATGCAACTAAGAAGGTTCATGCAAGGTCATAGATGCATCAAAATATCATCAAATTGTATTATACTTATCCTACAACCATGTTAGCACTTTTTGGAGTCACCAAACTTCCTTAAAATCATCAAATATGACCAAAAATCAATTCCTTTTGATCTTCCTAGTAGGTTCCATGCTGTCGAGGGTGGAGTTAGTGTGGAGCTAAGGGGGTAAGCCAAAAAACCATTGAAAAGCTCTTGAAATTGAAAAATTTTGACATTAGTTCTTGTCTATAGATGTAAAAAACTTTGGAACTACACATGCATAGCCAAAATTGATCTAAAATATCCAAAAACTGATCTGCTCTAGTCTTCCTAGTTGGTTCTATGCTAGCCAACATGAAGCTAGTGTGGATATTGAGAGGGGAGCTCATTTGGGACTCGTAAACATCTTACATGCACCTTAGAACCCTGTCGATACCCTCTAGATCCTTCAAACCTTAAGAAATGGACTAAACATAGCCAAAAGTTGATCCCTTTTGATCTTCCTAGCTGGTTCCACAATGGCAAGTGTGGAGCTAGCATAGAACCAAGGAGATAAGCCATAAAAGAATTCAAAAGCCCTTAAAATGATGGATTTAAATCCTAAACCCTAGCCCTTAACACTGGAAATCCTAGGAGCATACATGCATGGTTGATTATTGTCAAAATTAACCTAGATTTGAGATCTATGGTTCTTCCATTCTGGGAACCCCTACTTCCATGTTAGCCAACATGAAGCTAGTCTAGAAGAGTTGCCTTTCCTCCTTAGATAACAAATCAAGACTCTAGAAGGCTAAGAACCTACACCAAGGAAGCTTGAGATCTCACAACCTTAAGATTACACTTGTTTGACCTCAATTTGACCCTCAAACCCCATCAACTCCCTTCTTCCATGCTAGAGTAACCTCCCCCAAGGATGGAGAGGGAGGGGGGTGGGGGGTGGGGTTAACCTTACATGGCCTTAAATAGCCTTGAAACTTGATCAAAATTAGCCAAAAGCTTGGGAAATCAAGGTTTATAACCTTGGGAGCCTAGAAAACTAATTGGTTTGCATCCCATATCATCCCTAGACTAAAAAGTAAGACTCCCACCACTACTCCATGTTGGCTTCTTACTAGCCAGCATCGATTTAGCATGGAGACTACTCCAAACTTGCTTTAAAACTTAAAACCTCATCCAAATAACCTCAAAATCCAACTAGGGGATGCAAAACTACCAAATCTTAGTTTCAGTTGTCCATGAAACATTGTTTGATCTTGTTGTAGCCCAAATTTGAATAATCCATGCTGAACCCCTTTCCCTCCATGCTGGCTAGCATGGAGACATGGGGTATGAATTTAAGGCCTACCTTTTGGCCCTTCTTGATCTTAGAAATGACTAATTTTGATATATTTGGCCCTACACTATCTTGGGAAAACCCTGGAATCCAAAGTTTTATTCTTTGGATGCCTAGGAACATGTTTTCCTTAGTCTCCATGCTAGCTCCACATTGGCTAGTATGGAACTAGTGTAGAGGATACTTTTAGCCTCAAAATAGGGGCTCGAGAGGTTGAAAACAAGTGTCAAAAGTAACCTATGACCTTCCCTAGTCAACTACACTAACATACAAGCTATTGTGAGTTGAAAACTAGATAAAATAAGCTTGAAAATCCTTTGGATGTTTCCTCCACACTGGGGGCCACCTATTCCATGCTAGCCAACATGGGAATAAAGTGGCTCTAATGTGGAAGCCTTAAAACCCTTGAGTTTTAGGCCCAAACAGCCTAGAAGTAACCTTGAGTGATGTCTAAACTATCCTATAAGCATTGTATCCTTAAGCCATGGCCTTCTAAGGCCTAAAATTGGTAGAATTTGATCTTTTTTTTACCATTTTTTGGCCATGATTCACCATATGTACCCCACTTTGCTATGTTTGACATTGTCTTATCATATTATGACCTATTATGCATTGTTCACCTTGTTTAGCCTTAATAATACTTCCTATCTCAAGATGCTAGCCTTTTATTCTCTATAATATAGCCTTATATAGTCTTGTTTAGCCTTTGATTGGTATTGGATGGTGGGGCTTGACCTTCCCTAATCACCATTTGACACCATGTGACCATGACCCACTATGGCTTTAAACTAGCATCATGGCCCACTATGTCCTTAAACTAGCAAAACAATGACTCTTGTTGATCATTTGTAGCCTTATTTCTCATACTTCCCTTTGTTTAACCTTTGGTTGGCCTTTATTTGAACCTTATTACACTTTTTTTTCTTGTTTTTACTCTACTAATAACCTTGGATGACCTAGTTTGCATTAGAATAGCATGTATTTGCATAATTTTATAGCATTTTAGCATTGTTTATTCAATTTTACACAAGTTCCACTTAATATGTTTTTGGTTGACATGTAAGATTAAAGTATAAGTACCTGGAAGTACATTAGTTTTCCTTTATGCCTACATGGACCCCATGGTGATGTAGAATGGTATATCAACCTTGATTGCTTAGATCTTGAGCTTGAGAGCCTTGTTGACCGCATAGCCTTTATAGAGAAGCCTTCAAAATGGTCTGAAAACCTAGTTAAAACCCTTGACCTTGAGGTTGGTGATGTAACTTAAGACTCTCTAGTTGAGTTCTTGTCACAACACATAGTGGTGAGGAGAAAACCCTTAAACTAAGTTCCTCACTAGAACCTCAACAAGCTCAAGACATCATCAAAGTCTTACAAGATAACATTAAGGCCTTTGCTTGGTCATATGAATATATGCTAGGTCTAGACCCTTGTTTAGTCTAGCACAACATCATACTTGACCCTAGCATTAGATTAGTTAAGTAGAAAGCATGCAAGATTAAAGCTAATTTGGCCTTAGCAGTTTGTGATGAGATCTCAAAACTCTACCAAGTTGGTTTCATCAAAGCTGTTGACTATGCAGAATGGGTATCCAACATAGTTGTAGTCCCTAAGAAAAATTGGAGTATCCATATTTGCATCAATTTTTGAGACCTAAATAAAGCAACTATCAAGGATGAATTTCCTTTGCCTAGTATTAATCAACTTATTGATACTACGGCCAGACATGCCTTGTTTTCCTCTATGGACAGATTCTCAGGATACAACCAAATTAGGATCAACCTAGAGCATCAACTTAGAATTATCTTCATGACCCCTTGGGATACCTTTTTCTATACTATGATGTCATTTGGTCTTAAGAACGTAGGAGCAACCTATCAACAAGTCATGACCTATATCTTTAGTGATTACATATTAGGTTTTCTTAATGATTATGTAGATGATATAGCCATTAAAGCAAAAGTGACCAATGATCATGCTAATGACCTAGATCTTGTGCTTAACCAGTGCCTCAATCATGAGCTTAGGCTTCATCCCATGAAGTGTGTCTTTGGTGGCAAGATCGGTAGGATGCTTAGCTTTACAGTATCCAAAGTAGAAATTCATGTTGATCCTGATAAGGTTAAGGTCATATCCAAATTAGCAGTGCCTACAAACCTTAAGGAGATTTAAGGATTCCAAGGAAGGTTATAGTTTATTTCTCAAGAAAGGGGTTCACTATGAGTCGATGGCTTAATGCCAAGAGGCCTTTCAAAACCTTAAGCAAGAGTTGGTGCAATTGCCAATGGTCTATCCTCCACAAGAGGGTAAACAATTTTATATCTACCTTGCTATCTTCAACACATTCATTGTCTCTCTACTGTATTAGAAACATGATGATGGAGTAGAGGTGCTAGTATACTACCTTAGCCATGCATTAATTGCCCATGAGACCTGATACATTGAAGTGAAGAAGTATTGCTTAGCACTAGTCTTCTCATTGAATAAGTGAAGAAGTCAACATCATTTGCAAAGATAATGTGCTAAGAGCCATAACCACCAACATCTATGAAAGTAGCCATATAGTCCAATGGAAGGCCATATCCATGGAGTTTGACTTCCTTACATCTCTCAATCCTCAACAAAAGGTCAAGCTATAGTCGTACAACTCATGGTATCACCTATTGATGACCAAGTGACCATAGATATTGAGTTCCTAGATGAACATATTAACATTGTTAGCTAGGTACTCAAGGGCTATGAGGTGGTCATTCACTTTGACAGAGCTTCAACTACCCATGGAACCATTGCCATTACCATCATAACATTTCCATCTAGTTAAATTTGTTCCTTCCCCTATTGTTTTAAATTTCCATGTATTAATAACATAGTAGAGTATGAGGGTTTTATTAGAGGGATGATGGTAGATCGTGATCTAGGAATCAAGTAATTAATGATTAAAGGCGATTCTCAACTCATGGTCAACCAAGTGATTGAGGTCTATGCGTGTAAATCCAAACATTTATAGCCTTATTGTGACTTAGGGAAGCAATTGTTATAGCAATTTACAAATGTTGATATCCAACACATATCCCAAAAAGAGAACATCATAGCTGATGCAATTGCAACGTTAGCCTTCAGTGTGACACAAGATGTGTTTAGTAAGTTTCCCACCTTAACTATGAATTGTTCTATTCCCATCATGTAGAATGCTAAAGATACCTTTATGGCTAAACATTATAATTATCTTACAAGGGAATGGTATGACGATATTAAATTTTACCTTATGCATGATGAATCTTCACAAGGCTTGACTGCTACTCAAAAGGATGTTGTATGTAAATGATCAAAACAATATGTCATTGTAGATGATAACACATTATGTTGACGATCGTATGAAGACATATTGCTAAAGTGCTTGGGTAGAATCAATGCCAAAATAGTCCTAGAGCAAGTTCATGAGGGTGTTTGTGGGGAACATATAGGGCCTAGAGCTATGGTCGCTAAGATTAGATGGTTAGGCTATTATTGGCCCTATATGGAAAATGACTGCTTGCAAAAGGTTAAGCATTGTGATATGTGCCAACGACATAGAAACCTTATACATGTATCACCAAGTGAGTTGCACACTACTCAGATAACGTAGGCAGGACATAGTTTCATCATCATTGCAACCAAATAATTTACTAAGTGGGTTGAAGCTATTTCCCTAAGGAAGACTACATCTGAGCAAGTCTATAAATTTTTCTTGGATAACATTGTAGCTTGTTTTGGGATATCCATGATCATAGTTAGAGACAATGAACCATAATTTAGTAGCCAAGAAACAAAGAATTTCTATCTCAATCTAGGAATTAAGTATTCTTTTTCATTGTCTTATTATCCTCAAGGTAATGGACAAGTAGAAGCAAGTAACAAGAACATCATCAACTTGCTTAAGAAGATTTCAATAACAACAAGTGTAAATGGCATGAGTAGCTTCTTCATGCACTTTGGGCCTATCTTACAACTTACCGTACAATAACTAGTGTAACATATTATAGCTTGGTTTATGTTTCTAAAGCTATTTTACCTCTTGAACTGCATGTAACATCATCTTAGGTGGCCTAGATCAACTTCATCAATGATGATCAAAGCAAGGAGTTACAGATAAAAGACCTGGACTCGGTGAAGAAGCAACGTATGCAAGCACTTGCACATGTCAAGCACTATTAAGAGAGATAGAAATGATAACACCATCATAACTTGATCAAGCGTAAGATCAGGGAAGGTGACTTGGTCCTCAAATCCATCCACAAGCATGTGGATAAATTCTTAGCCAACTAGGAAGGGCTCTTCCTTGTCACTAGATCCTACAGTAACAGAGCATCTAGGATCGCAAACATGGATGAGAATGAGTCGGCCAATCCGGTCAACCATTCCTATTTAAATCCTTATTACATGTGACCTACATTTAACCTATAGTACCAAAGACATCAATGATCATCAACAAGCAAGCCTACTTTACCACGACTTACCAAGGCCTTAAAATAGCAATATGGCTTGCTGAGGCCTTAAACTAACAATATGACCTATCGAGGTATTAAACTAGTACCATGATTCACTATGACCTTAAACTAGCACCATGGTCTACTAGGGCCTTAAATTGGTACCATGGCCCACCATGACCTTAAATTAGCAACTTTGGTATCCTAGGTAGCTTTGGCTTTGTTTGACATCTTATCATGCTATGCGGCTTGTATGCATTGTAATGTTATAACATGCTTTATTTGTTTGGTTTTCTTGTCCTCTTGGAGTTGTGTTTGTAGGATGAAGCCTGGAGCCATCAAAAGGGTGTAATCCATTGTAGCTACAAGTCACCATGTGACCTTAATGTGCAAGATTTGGTGAGTTTATCTTGCTATGTGAAGCTTGCTTGTACCATTATGCTCCATCTAGCACCACTCCTTGAGCCTAGCCCATTAACCTAATTATAGCCTTTAATACCTTGGAAAACAATGTTAACCTACATTTTTCACTCATGCACTATGGCCATATGATATCTCTTCATCATGATCCATCCTCAAGTACACTTGAATGTGATGTAGATCATTCAGTGGGAAAACCATTAATTCCATCAAGCATAACACATTTCATTTTAGTGGAAAAACCAAGTCCATTGGGTGTAACATAAGTAATTCAATTGAAAAACTATATCTGATCAACCTAGGCAATGAGACCTAATGAGGGCTTCACCCCATTAAAAAACAAGGGGAAGTAAATTGCCAAGAAGTTGAATGATCAATTAAGCCTCAAAGCCTAATGGCCAAAGAAGTCTTGGATCAAAGTGATTAGGTGCTCAAATGCACTTGTCGAGTAACAAACACTTTAAAAGCATGTTAGTGTCACGCTATAGCCATGATGACAACACTTGGAATGCATTGTTAGCCTCCATGACCATCTCCCTAATGACCATTACCACTCTCTCATCATAGCCTTATCCCATCATCACAAGTACTCTTCGACATGGTTTGACACAATTGGATCAAGCATGAAGAGGCAATGTCAATGGTGGATCTATAGTGGTGTTTTTTATTCTTTCTTAGTGCCTCTCAGGTTAATCCTCCAAACACCAACAAAGAGGAGCCAATGAAACACCACCAAATTTTCATGTTGTAGCCTTGGTAATCCCATCCCAAGAAACCCAAGGATAAACTTCATTGTAAATGTGAAGATTGTAACCCATAAGAGGCAATATCACATATTTCATACTTTTGGGGCTAAAAAATGCCTCATAAGTAGCCAAAGCCTCATTCCCTAAGTGAAAAGAGTTACCTGGTGTCTATATTTTGGATTGGGGGGGGGGGGGGGGGGGGGGGGGGGGTGTGTTGGGTGGTTAAAAATGCCTTTTGGGATGCCAAAAATGAAAAATGATGGGTTTTATGAGGTATATACACTTTTCTACTTTGGAAAACTCCTAGAAGAAGGTAAATATCACCTACCCACAACGTGGAGGAGTGTGGACCACCTACTCCCAATGTAGAGGGGGAATAGTGATCAACATAGAGGGTTTTGACTTTCACCCCCAATAATGATCCTTCATCCCCCCAACCTTAGCACCTCCTCCCCATCATAGAAGCAACATGGCCACGATTTTAATGTCACATCAACTCTAGTAAGAGCCCTGCAATGCTAGCATGGAGGGTTGAAGACCTAGCTATAGGGAGTAAAGCCAATATGGAAGGTGCATCCTTGTTACTATTTTTGGTAAATGGAATGGCCATGAGGATATGAAAATTTCCATATGTGGTAATCCCCCAAGATTTTGGACACCTAACCCTTGGATGTGGTGGAAATTCACAACAATTTGCAGCCCAATCTATTAGCCATTTTCAACAAATTTGCATCCCAAATCATGGCCAAAGGCCTATAAAAAAAATCCCTCACACCATTTCAAAGTTCCAAACTTTTTGTAGTTTCACACTCTTGGTAGTTGCACATACTTTGCATTTTTGAACATTTGGTAATTTTGAGCATTTAAGAGCTCTTGCTACCTAGTAGAAACACAACTTCTTGGGGCCTACTAGTGTAGAACCATTATATCCCTGTTACCCCTATTACCTTCCTTGGGATTTGTAAGCCTAGAGTGTCAATACTACCTCTCTAGGATCCCCACATCTCAATGTGAGGAATTTTGGCTACCCCAATCCTCCATATTTTCTCAATCCCAACAATGATCAACATTGTAAATTTTGAGCAATAGTAGAGCAGGTTCAACAACACCAGGAATGGCTAAGCATCCAGATTATGAAGTTGAACCCCCGTTGCTCTCCTATAAGCACTTTTTTACACATTTTTAAACTCATTATTTATTTATATAATAAAGTTTATAGTTTCATTTTTGTGTGCAATTTGTATTCATTTTGGGTTTTTAGATCTACAATTCTTACATTTTTTTACAACTTTGTTTGGCACCCCCCCTAAGTCCCTGGGTGATCTACTAGATCATCTAGGGTACCCTAAATTCCATTTTTTTAGAGGTCTTGGGGATTTGGGGTTGAGGCTATTCATGGTTGAGAATCCTTAGCTTTCTAGTGGCCAAGATTTTTAGTTGTAACATATAGATTACATGACCTAGCAAAATTCTAGACTTAACCCCCAAGATACATTTCTTAGGATTTAGTGAAATACCATATTCACAACACCTGTCAAAAATTTGTTGGAGATGAACAATATGATCTTCCTTACTTTTTGAAAAGATGGTGATATCATCCAAATAAACCATAACGAATGCATCTATTAAACCTTTAAAGGCTAAATCCATTACTCTTTGAAAAGTATCTCTAGCATTTGATAATCCAAATGGCATTCTTTGGTAAGAAAAAGTTCCTCACTTGGTGATAAATGTTATTTTATATCTATCACCCTTATCTAGCTCAATCTAATTATAGCCTAAAAAACCATCTAGGGGAGAATATACTTGACAACTTGATACTTTGATCAACATTTCATCAATTCTAGGAAGTGGTATTTATCTTTTTCAAAGACTTCCTTTAAACTTCTAAAATTCACAGAAAGCCTAATATTGTCATTCTTTTTCCTTACTAGAACAACGTTAACAAGCCATGTCGAATATTAGACTAGATATATGATTTGGACTTTTAATAACTTCTTAATCTCGACTTCCATGGCTAGTTCAAATGATGGATTGAATTTTCTTTATTTCTATTTAACTATCTTACAATGGTTTGCTAAAGGAATTTTATGTGTCATCACATTTAGTCTAAAAGCTTTAAGATCATCATAAGACCAAGCAAAATTTTCCAAATTATTTTTTAGGAGTAATAATAAATTTTTCTTGAAGATTGAATCCTTTTCCTTTGTGACATTTAACATCATTGATATCTCATTAGATCTAAGATTCACTATTTCATAAGCTTGATCACTTTGATTCTGTATATCTTTTCTGATAAACAAATTTGTGCTAAACTTATGTTCTTAATCAATCACGTTTTTGGGAATGAAATTTGTCTTAAAAATTGAAGTTGTTTTAGGTATGATTTAACTTTCAAATTCCTAATTATTCCTCAAGAACGTAAGCAATTGATCATCATCTTCAAATACTTGTAAATGCTTTATGTTATGTGGTACTAATGGTTGATGTTCATTCTCAATCACTACCCCTTCATACTTTTCTATCGCATTTACATCTATTGTTGAAGTTGCCTTTGCTAAATCATTAGCTATATAATTACCTTCCCTACTTATATGTTCTATTTTATAGTGATGAAATTGATCCAACATTATACTATTAAGTTTTTTATAAGATCACAAAAATGAGCTTTTTACTCTACAACTACCTTTAATCTATTCACAAACTAGTTTTGAATCTTATTTTATGATGGTTACCTTGATTCCTTTGTGAATGCTATTTTAATTCCAATACTCAAAGCTTCATATTCATCCTTGTTATTAGTATAAAGGAAAGACAGATGAATTCCCTTTAAAACTTTTGGGGAATCATGTTTTACTAGAACTACTCGAGCTCCTACATCTTTGGAGTTACAAGAACCATCACAGTATAGTTTCCACTTGCTCTCATTTTGAGATTCCTCTTTTTTAGAGTTTCAAATTTCTTGAAGTGTAAAAATTTTGGTTTCAAAGGATTTTGTTTCAACAAATTTGGTTTTTCCATTCAAAGTTATGTTTTACATTATCAAGGGCTCACTATATATGTATATTTGATTTGGCTTCCCCAAGGTAGCCACATATGAGAATAATTTGTTGATAATATAACTTGAGAAATTCTTACTCCAACTTCCACTCAACAGAAGACTATGTGAATTTGGTATATCTGCTACTTGAAAAGTTACTCCACTTTTTATACAATGTTCAGAAGTGATTTATAATAGAACATTAGGCATTTGATCCACAATTTTCACTCTAATTTTGTCAACTTGAATGATCTATTTACTCGATTGCTTAGGAGTCAAACCAAGTTTTTACATATGGACAATGACATAATAGTAGAGGTAGCTCTAGAATCAAGCAAACTATTGTGAAGATATTTGTCTTCTAACTTCATTATCAAAACAAAAGGAGCATCTTCTTTGTTAGGAATGCAATCATAGCTAGCTTTTGTTATCTTATCAACATTAGATACATAGCTTAAATCTGACTCTCCAACTTTCTTTTTACCTTTAATGAATTCTAAAGCCTTTGTTTATGTTGGTAACTATTTGGGACCACCAACGTGGAGTGGCCTCATGGTCTTGTAACCTTCGAGTTCATGGGATTGAAGGTTTTCTTCAAATAGGATGTAGGTGCTTGCTAGTCTCTAGTAATACCAATGCCTATATACCTCTAAATAAACTTAGTAGTTATGAAACATACTATACGTGAGTGTGTGTTTACTGTTGTGAATGTTTAAATGGTTGGGTTGTGTATAAAACTATAATTGGCTATCATAAAAGAGATTCAACTATCTCTGTCAAATACTGTGAATTATTTTAGATTTAGCTATTTTGTTCAATCACTTAGTCTATATGGTCCTTATAACACCTACTTGTAACAAATAAAATTTTACAAAAAAATTGAGCACAATTTTTCCTAGAGAGAAAGATCCACAAGAAAACTAGAAATAGAGTGAGATTCAATGGACTTAGAAAGAGAAAGGAAAGAAAGAAGATTTATGTGAAATCTCAAATATTTAAGCAAGATAAATTGACATGAGGAAACACTTCATAATAAGGCTATTATTAATTCAATAACTATGAATTATCCAAACCTTCTAAGCTCAAAAAGCTATTTCATAAAAGACAATATTATTATACTACCAACAATGCTACATAAATGACAAAGTATGATTCTTTATTTTGGCTAGTTAATAGTTGTCACACATTGCATTCAAGAGAGTTGTCAAAAAGACTTGACAATTTCTTGGGCAATTTCATTAAGACATTACTATTAAATTTCTCTTAAGGCTTTTCAACAGCATCAACATTTCTATGGAAAATCATAATAGAAGTCTAATATTGCACAAAAATAGAGCTATAAAAGCAACCTAGGAAAAATCCCAAAGTTAAATGCCAAGAACAATACTACTTAAATCATTGGCTAAGTAACTAAAACAAAATAGGAAGAAATGAACTCATGAGATTAAAAAAAAGTAATCAAATTGATGTCTTTACTAAGCCATCTACCAAAGAATTCTTCAAATGTCTTTTCCCAAATCTTCCTTCATCCCCCTCTTTTAAAATCTACCTTTGAAGGTTCTTTTATAGTGATCTTAAGGTAGTTATAATAATCAAGAGAAGTTATGAATCTTACAAATATCTTAGGCACATAAATTTCTAACGACCTTAAGAGTTATAGCTTCCATGGGGGATTATGAGAAACTTAAGTTATGGTTGCCAAGTGTTCTGCCTAACAAGCTCTTTTTCCTCTTGATTAATATCCCATCTTTTTATTTCATTTTGAGTATTATTCTTTTGAAACTCATCTTCTTGTTTAGTCCTTCAACATGATTCATAACACCTTATAAACTTGAATGTTTGAAAAACAAAGTCATCAACATATGAAAATAAAATAAACTTAAAGAGGCACATGTCCATTGGCAAAGGTTAGAAAGGGGTGAATTGCAGTGGTCATCTTTTTAGGAACAAGTTTCCTTCAACACTGGGCATCATGAAACTCAAGCTCAACCTTGTGCAATGGTTAACCTTCTTGATCCATTGACAATTGGCATCTCCTATGACTATCATTACCATCATGTCAATTTTGGACATGTGCTTGGAACTAGGTTTATATCCTGTCGCGTTGCATCCTTTATGTCTTCAAAGTCATATTTGGAGAAAAAAGGTAGGTGATAGTAGTGATGCTTGTGTGGTGGTGGAGATGTTAGCATTGGAGGGGCATAACTGTAATGATCAGGGGCATAGTGGGTCCATCATTGATGTCATTCTAGGCATACTTGTGGAGCATGGTCATTGTAGCATCCAAGAGGAAACCCTAGTTCTTTGGTGTAGATGTTATAGTGGCTATTGAAAGTTACAGTAATCTATGTGTTGTGGTATCCTTCTATTGTTCTAGGCATCTACATATCTACTAGATTGGGAGTTCTTTATAATGAAAAATTTGTGTCAAATATTTTCAAGAAATTCCTTCCTATCATCATGGATTTCTACTTTGCCATTTTTGCGAACACAAGTTCATTCAAACATACAAATGTTGATACATTTATCATGCTTAGATCAGGGAAGTATTTTGAAGTAATTTCTATTATGGAGGATAGTGGAGTTATAGATTGATTGTTTGAAATCACATTTGTGAAGAGACTCATGCATTTTGGGGATTGTTATGAATCTTTAGGGGACTGGTTGTAGCAACCTCAGCTAATAAATCTTCATAACCCTTGAGTAATTCTACTATATTTTTTAGTGTGATTTAAGTTGGAAAAGACAATACACAATATCCACCTATTGTTTTTCTAATTACCCTATAAAATCAATGACACAGCTTTTCTATGAAACTTTCCATTTATTTATCATTCAATTAAAAGTTGTATGACATAGTAGATGTGATCTTTAGGTATGTTCTTGATAAATATGAAACTTGAAAAATCTAGTAGCAGATTATGTATAGGATTATTCCCTCTTTTTGAGAATTCATGGAAAAATAGTTTGGTAAAATTAGATACTTGAACATTGTCATCCTTTAAATAGAGAGTGATTTTGTTGATGTAGCCCTTGATCTTCATCATGTCATTTAGTGTAAGATGTGACAATACAAATATTGCATTTTCCTTGTAGAAGTTAACATCAATAATTGTGAGTTTTCCTAGAGCCAACATTGTTGGAGTTTGCAATCTTGGAAATTTTCCAAAAAATTATACTTTCTACATAACCTTTACAACAACCAATGTACATAAACCATTTGAAAATTTTCATTTTTTCCACCTAAAACAATTTCCTTTTCAACCTTTTTAGTGAAAGAATTCAACATTGATATTAACTTCCTAAGACATTTCTCCTAAATTCTTTGATGTATCAATCTCATTTAGTTTTTAATTGCATTAGCTTCAACTGCTGCTTCATCAAATGGTTTAACATGACAACATTTCATACCCCTCCTTTCTTATACTTATTTGAAAAATATTAACTTTATTGGAAAATTTTCTTTTTACATAGAAATAAAAATATTTTTCGAGGAAAAATTTCATCAAGCTAAAGGTTTGATGAGATATTAACCTCATTCCTAATAAAGCTTAAGAAATTGTACAAACAACTCTTTACATAAACTATTTTGTGTGTGGGAAGAGAATAGTTATAGTAACTCTTTTAGGAATTCTCATATTGAGAGTCCTTTCATATGTTATCTTGGTTGTGATGAATGTTCTTTTCTTCCTCTTGTTGCCTAGTTGAAGCCTCATCTTGATCTTCACTTTTGCTTTCTACAACTATTTTTGCCTCCTTTACATCCATATCTTTACCTGCTAATTTTTGAGGTTCTTTTCATTTAGATGTTTCTATGTCTTAAGACATAAAAGCCTCTCCTGAAGAATCATCTTTACTAGACTCTCTTTGATCTTGAGTGTTGCATTTATGGAAGATGCCCCAAAGATTGAAATGTATAGAAATTCCACCAGTGAGAAATCTACACTAATCTAAAAGCCAAAGTAAGAAAGGGATTTCACTTAATGATCCATGGCCAGTTTCCTTACAATAGGCTATCAACACATGTTCTTGACAACATCCCATGACATATGGGATAAATGACCTTTTCATTGCTCTTTCTCCAACCATTTTTGTACCTCACACTCAAACACCTCATTGGTTTTCTCCACTTAAACCTTCTATTGAGAAATGATGCAATTCTAAGAAATCTACATCTCTTTTTATAGTGTAAAGAAAGTTTAAAATTACCACCAATTTCACTAACCAATTTTGCCACTTTGCCCAAATTAATTATCTTTCCATCATTATATGGTAGGCCAATTTGAATTCCACTATTTGGTTGTTGAAATCAATTCACCACTAAGTAATTATCTACCCACCACTCCCACTTACACACATGACAAGTAATGATTACTTGAGATAATATAAATTAAACAATTTAACTAACACTTTAAATTAAATATTATTTAAACTAGTACTCTAACATATACATGTTTTAATAATACTATATAGACTTATCTAAACATACATCTAGGATATATATGTTATGGTTAAATGTTATATAAGACTATATGTATGTCACTTATTATATATATTATTACCAAAAGTTTATTACTTACTAATATGTATACTAAATATTATTATAGCTATCTACACACATATATATTACTAAACTATATACATATAGATTCAAGTTGTCGGTTGTTATTCAAAATAATGTTTTATATGAAAAACATTATATGGAAACTACAACTCTATCCTATCTAGCATGAATAATTTGCATGTATCTCTAAATAATTGTTTCTTGATTTGAAATGGACCTGTTTATATTGCTAAAAACTTATTTAGCTTCTTTGTATTTCATACTAATACAAGATCATCAATCTTAAAAAAAAATTTGGCGCCTTTCTATCAAACCATCTTTGAACTTGAGACGCATTCTTTGGTAAATTATCTTTAGATCTCTCCATTTCAACTTCCCTTTTGATGAGGAAGGTCATGAAATTTCCATCTTTATTAGTTTTCTTACTATACTTTTGCACAAAATCTAAGGCTGAGCTTATAATCTTGTTCATAATTCTAGTAGGCAAACCATAGATCATAATCTAATGTTCCAATAGCCTTCTTAAATCTAATATAGTCAGTCCATAATGCAAATTGCAAGTAATTGATCCAATTTCCTAGATTTCCACCCATCGACTTCTTAATATAGGAAATAATCTTTTTATTTGTAGATTTAGCTAAGCCATTTCATTAAGGATAATAATTTGAAGAAGCAAATGGAAAACCAACACTTCAGGTAGATCCAAATGACTTAGAATCTGATTTTTCAAAACCATAATCATCTTTAATGCTAAACATTTTCTTAGAGCCTCTACTTTAGACCATTTAGAAAAATAATCAGTAGCTATGAGAATAAACTTGTCTTACTCTTGATGGAGTAATTGTACCAATGAAATCTAAGCCCCGTGTCTAAAATGGTCTATCCTCTAGTACCATTTTTAAAGGAGCTCTATCCTTTTTGACCTTTGGTCCATAAATTTGACATTTGTAACATCTTTGAATTCTCAAACTAATATCTTGGTACAAAGTAGGCCAATAAAAATCATAACGAAGTATATATTGCATAGTAGACTTAGGAGATTCATAAAATAAATTGGAATGATCATGAAATTATTCTAAGATAGGACCAATTTGATCATTGTAAACACATTCCAAAAAAATCCCTCTGAAATCCTTTTTGTATAAAATCCCATATTTAACAACAAATTGGTTCGCTCTTTTGAAAAAATCTCTCTTTTGACTTGTAGTTAAGTTATTGGAATTTTTTTGTGTATTAAGGAATTTGAGAATCTCATCATACCAATTTCCTTCATGAGTCTTAAGCATACATACTTCATTTTCTCTAGCCATTAACCTGGCTAATTCCATTCCTTTAATGGTTTTGCATATTTCTAACAAAAATTTGAAACCTTGAAGCATTATGAGCCACTTTCCTCTTTTCAATTCAATTTCATTTTGGGCTAAGAATTGTTTAATTGTAGGCTCTACTAGCATAATGTGAACTAATGAGCTTTCTAAATAATACTTGAAATGCTAAAGTGTCTTAATAAAAGTAAGAATTATATAAACCTTTACTCAATATCAACTTGAAGATTCCTAAGTGTTTGTTTCTCTAAGTCTAAATAATTAAGCTCTGAACCTTTCAATTGATATCCAAAAAATCAAATCGGTTCATCTTAACCTTCATTTTTTGAGTTAAAATGATAGCAACTGAATCATTTGGAACAAAAGCATATAACCAAAAGTCTTCTTTCAATTTTGGTTTTACCAAGGAGCTTCTTGAACAGCCCTTTTGATTCCTGCTAAGGCTCTCTCTAATTTTGGTGTTTTCTCTACTAGGATATCTTTCTTTAGCATATGCATTAAAGGTTTAGTAATTTTGGTGAATCCAGGGATAAATTTCTTTAAGAAATTTATCCTTCTAAAGAAATATTTAAGAGACTTTTTATTTGTGGGATGTTCAAAATTCTTTACTGCTTGAATTTGAAAGTTATCTATAGCAATTCTTTCTTGATAGATTGCATGGCCTAGTAAACTTTGAGATTTAACCCCAAAGATACATTTCTTAGGATTTAATGAAATACCATCCTTACAACATCTATCAAAAACTTGTTGAAGATGATCAATATGATTCTCCTTCCTATTTGAAAAGATAGTGATATCATCCAAATAAACCACAATGAACTCACTTATTAAACCTTGAAATGCTATATCCATTGCTCTTTGAAATGTAGCTCTGACATTTGACAATACAAATGGCATTCTTTGATAAGCAAAAGTTCCCCATTTGGTGATAAATGTCATTTTTATATCTGTCACTCTTATCAACCATAATTTGATTATAGACTAAAAAACCATCTAGGAAAGAATATACTTGACAACCTAAAACTTTGATCAACATCTCATCAATTCTAGGAAGTGGGTATTTATCCTTTTTCAAGGCTTCATTCAAACTTTTGAAATCCACAGAGTCTAATATTGTCATTCTTTTTCCTTACTAGAAAAAGGTTAGCAAGCCATGTCAAATATTGAACTGGATATATGATTTAGGCTTGTAATAACTTCTTAATCTCAACTTCCATAATAGGATCAAATGATGGATTAAATTTCCTTTGTTTTTTATTTTAACTATCTTACAATTGTTTATCAAAGAAATCTTGTGTCATCACATTTGGTCTAAAATTTTTAAGATCATCATAGGACCAAGAAAAATTTTCCAAATTATTTTTCAAGAGTAATAATAAATTTTTCTTAAAAACTCAATTCTTTTCCTTTGTGACATTTAACATCTTTGGCATCTTAGTAGACCCAAAATTCATTGTTTCATCAACTTGATCATTTAGATTCTGTACATCCTTTTTGGTGAGCAAATTTTTTGCCAAACTCATGTTCATAATGAATCAATTTTTTGGGAATGGAATTTTCCTTAAACCTTATTGTTGTTTCAGGTATGATTTAACCTTCAAATTCTTGTTTATTTTTCAAGAATCTAGGTAATTGATCATTGTCTTTAAATAATTGTAAATTCTTTGTGTTATTTGGTACTAATGGTTGAAGTTTTTTCTTCATCATTACACCTTCAAAAATTTCTATCCTTTTCACATCTATTGATGAAGCTGCTTTTGCTAAGTCATCTACTATATAATTATCTTCTCTACCTATATGTTCTATTTGGTAGTGATGAATTTGATCTAGCATTTTGTAGACAAACTATTTATAGGGTCACAAGAATGAATTCTTTACTACATAATTACCTTTAATTTTTTCACAAACTAATCTTGAGTCTCCCTTTATGATGATTAACTTGATTTCTTTTTCCAATTCTATTTTAATTCCAATACATAGAGCTTCATATTCGGCCTTGTTATTAGTACAAGGAAAAGATAGATGAATTATCTTGAATATTTTTTGGAAATCATCGTTTACTAGAGCTACTCCAGCTCCTGCACCTTTGAAGTTACATGAACCATCAAATTACAGTTCCCACTTATGCTCATCTTGAGATTTTTCTTTCTCCAAGTTACAAATTTCTTAAAGTGTGCAAATTTTGGTTTTGAAAGCTCTTGTTTCAATGACCTTATTCTTTCTATTCGAAGTAATGTTTTCAACCATCAATGGCTCACTATATATGTAAATTTGATTTGGTTCCCCTTTCCAAGGTAACCACATATGTGAATAATTTGTTGATATATAACCTAAGAAATTCTTACTCCAACTTCTACCCAACAAAAGACTATGTGAATTTGGTATATCTACCACTTGAACAATGTTTTTATTTGATTTTTCTAGAATCATACCAAGTTTTTTGCATATAGAAAATGGCATAATAGTGGATGTAGCTCCAAAATCAATTAAACAATTGTGAGATACTTTTCTTTTAACTCCATTGTCAAAAGGAAAGGAGGACCTTCCCTATTAAAAGTACAATCATAGCTAGCTTTTGTTTTATCATTATTGTTGGACACGTAGGTTAATTCTAACTCTCCAACCTTCCTTTTGCATTTAATAAACTCTAAAGCTTTTCTTTGTTGATCCCTATTTTGTAGTAATTGATATATACTAATATTTTCTTTGATATATTTAAGATCTCCAATAAAATCGTATTCTCCATCTCCATAAAAACCTAGTTTTTTCATCCATTTACTAAAAGACTGATTTTGAATAGTTTGTTCTACTTGATCTTCTTTACTTTTATTTTTCTCTCTTCTACTTATTTAAAAAACCTTTCTATTATTAGATGAATCAAAAATGATGTTTGGAGGCTAGGAAGTAATTAATCTTTCTTTTGATCAAATATTATATCAATTTTCCTCATTCTTATTACACTCTTCATCTGATGATATATCCTCCTTAGAACTTGATATAGTAGACGTATCACTAAATCTATTGTTATAATATTTTCTTGCATAATGAACACTAGATTGCTCATCATCAAATTCAATATCAAGGAAGCTAAACATAACAAGATAACTTTCATCCTCATCGTCTACTAACTTAGTATCTTGATGTTTATGTTTTCTATTTTTCTTTTCTTCCTTGATCTTAACTCTTGTGAAGCCTTTACTAATTTCACTTCTTTTGGGACAAGTCTCTCATCAATTATCCTTTTTTAGATTCTTTTCTTTCTAACACTTGCTTCATCTTAATATGGGATGGCCTTGGTAATGCTTTAAGTTGAGCAAAATATTGCATAGGAATCATCATTTTCTCTTCTCTTTTTTAAGTTGTGATAATTTTTTCATGATTCAAGTTAAACTATTTTCCTAATTAAATAGCTTCATTAAAGTAGTCATTCAGTGTTAGCAAGTTTGGAGTTCTCCTTAACCAAATTGAAATGTTGGGATTCACAGGCTTAAGATAAGTATCTATAAGTATTTCATCTAATGGTCTATACTATCTTTGAAAGAGTCCACAAATTCATTGAACCATAATATTGAAATCTCTAATTAACTCTTTAACTCCTTGCTTAGTTTGTACTAGCCCACAATATAGTTGATGTTGATCCAATTGATTGCCAAACTCGGCCAAGAAAATACTTTTCATATCATCCCAACTTATGATACTATTGCTTGGTAAGTTTGAATACCAAATTTGAGCCATATCATTTAAATTTGCTATAAACAACCTATAAGCTTGGTCTTGGTGTTGAATATTTGCATGAGCTAGAGCTTAGTCAAATACGTAAGTGTATTTTTTAGCCAAGTAAGCTTTTCCAAGAATAAAAGGATTAGAAAAATATTTGTAAACTACCTTAGGAATATCATTTTAGTTTTGAAATCCTAATGATGTGATTCTTTGCCAAGGATTTGCCATCCTATTAGAATTCCTTTTGATCATTGAACTCTTATAATTCTTTGGTCTTCACCTATAGACTAATCAACTAGGCAAAAGAGGTGATCTTCTTATCCTTCTGGTCTTTACTTGACTACTTGTTCCAAATTCAAAAACCTTCTTTTGTTCTTCTTCTGAAGATTAATCAATAATCAAGAACTTCTTTGGATCCTTTAAAATTTTCCAATCTATCAATTTGTTTGTTCATGAACTTGAAATATTATTTAATTTCTTAAACCCTTCTAGCAACAAATAACTATTGGTGTGCTAGAACTATCAAGCTTATGAATTTAAAGGAAAAATTTTCAAGCCCTTCTTCTAGTGCTAAAAGAACTATTGGTAACCATTTGGAACTACCAATGTGGGATGTCCTCACAGTCTTATGACCTTCGAGGTCATGAGATCAAAGATGTTCTTCAAAGAGGATTTAGGTGCTTACTGGTCTCTGGCAACACAAAGGCCTAGATACCTACAAATAAACTTAGTAGCTATGAAATGTACTAGATGTGAGTATGTGTTTACTATTGTAAATGTTGAAATGGTTAGGTTGTGTATAAAACTATAATCAGCTATCATAAAAGAGATTCAGCTATCTTTATCAAATACTATGAATTGTTTGAGATTCCTATTTTTTTCAATCACTTAGTCTATATGGTCCTTATAATACCTACTTGTAACAAATAAACATTTACAAAAACATTTATACACAATTCTCCCAATCTACTCCTAATTTATCCTAGAGAGGGTTCCATAAGAGAACTAGAAATAGAGCGAGATTCAATGGACTTAGAAAGAGAAAGAAAAGAAAGTAGATTTATGTGAAATCTCAAACATTTAAGCAAGATAAATTAACTCAAGGAAACAATTCATAATAAAGCTATTCATAATCCAATATCTACGAATTATTCAAACCTTCTAAGCTTAACAAGAAATTTCATAAAAGACATTCTTATTATACTACCAAAAATGTTGCGTAAACAACAAAGTTTGAGCCTCTATTTTGGCTAGTTAATAGTTGTCATAGATTTCATTCAATAGAGCTTTCAAAAAGAATTGAAAAATTTCTTGATTGAAATACGAAGGCAATACACTTTAAAAATAAAGAAGCTATTTCAGTCCCATCAAAGTACTAAAGATTTTTCTAGATTCTCTATGCTCAAAACAAGTAATTTCGTTAAGACATTACTATTAAATTGCTCTTGAGGCTTTTCAATAACATAAGCTCTTCTATGAAAAATCATAATAGAAGTCTAATATTGCACAAAAACATATCTATAAAAGCAATCTAGAAAAAATCCCAAAATCAAATGCAAAGCATGATACTACCTAAACCATTAGCTAAGTAACTAAAACAAAAAAAATAAGAAATGAACTAATAAGATTAAAATCAAGCAGTCGAATTAATGTCTTTAGCAAGCCATCTTAAAAGAATTCTTCAAATTTCTTTTCCCAAATCTTCCTTCATCCCCCTCTTTTAAAATTTATCTTTGAAGGTTCTTTTATAGTGACCTTATGGTAGGTATAATAATCATGAGAAGTTATGGATCTTACAAATATCTTAGGCATATAAATTTATAACCACCTTAGAAGTTATAGCTTTCATGGGGAATTATGAGAAATTTAAGTTGTGGTTGCCAAGTGATGAGAGTGGTTACTCTAGCATTTATTATAATTATTAGAGTAGTTACTCTAGCAGTTATTCTAATTTCTAGAGTAGTTACTCTAGCAATTACTCTAGTAGTTACTCTAATTATTAGAGTGGTTACTCTAGCAATTACTCTAGTAGTTATTCTACTTATTAGAGTGGTTACTCTAGAGGTTACTTTAGCGGTTATTCTAATTATTAGAGCAGTTACTCTAATTATTAGAGTAGTTTCTCTCAAGCCTATAAATACAGTGCCCAGGCGCACAATTGGGAGGAAGTATTTTAGCAGTCAAGTAGTGAAAACTCTTATAATCTGTTTGAAAGTTAGAGTATTTTCCAAGTGCCCATAGCATGAGGTCTAAGTGTGGATGGATCTTTATTCAAGCATTGATGTACCTGAGCACACCATTATGTTGGCAATAAAGACGAGCTTTTTGATTCATCCTTGCAGCACTTGAGATTTGTTTTCTTACACATTTATTTTATTTTATTTTCTTATACATTTATTTTATTTTATTCACTTTACATTTATGTTATTAGCATAGCAATTTATTTTGATCAATTAAGTAAATCGGTAAATTACACAAGCACAACCACTTCGAGCATGTGTGTAATGCTTGGTAACCCAACAACGATTAGTGTTTGGTAATCCCAACAGTGTTCCACTAGTTCAGGATGTATATGACAAGTGGGAATGGATACTGGTGTTAGGAGTAGTTAGAACTTAGTTAATGAGTAGTTAAGTTAAATTAGTCACTTAGTTACCTCTCTCCTTTCCTACTAGCACAGGACATAAAAACATAAAATCTATAAAAATCATATGCCTCAAGCTTACTTAACCATACAATTGTGACATATAGGTAACCTTGGGAAGACAACAATCAACCAACCCGTCCTAGTTCCAAAAGGGCGCATAAGTACTTAATCCTTGGAATTCAACTGGATCATGCGTGAAACGCTCGTATTCGTATGGTTGAGCATAGGGGTACCTCGCCGCTCATCATTGGCGTTGTTGCGGGGGACTTAGTTGTTTGTGTGCTAACTAGAACATAGAAAATCAGTCACATTGTTGGAACAAACCCTTAGGATTGCTTGAGAAAATAATAAACAAGAATACATTACACACTAAATAGACAAGTATGTCTCCTTCTTTGTACGAAAGCGCCTCACCACCTAGGTTTGAAATAGAAAACAGTCGGCGGCGTAACATACATGACATTGATCTACTAGTCCTTCAACAAGTTTAAGTGGTATATATTCATCTTGATGAGTATATACTAGACTTCACCCTTATCCTCAATGAAGAAAAACAACTACATTGGCAAGAATTAGAAGGTAACATAGTGTTACCTCCTGATCATTCAGTCTCAAGCATGCTTCTTCATGCTCTCATACAAATTGGCATGCCACACTTACATGCAAAATATGTTGTGCAAGACCATGACTCAAGAGAATACCAACCCACAGAGGCACAATGTCAAAGGGACTTGTAACAGGAGAGACATCATAAGTCTTTAAAGGGTAAGTGGTCCTAGGATGCCCCACATGTCTTAAGAGAAAATGAGGTTGGTGAACCTACCTCAGGCAGTTGCCCATATAACGATGTTCTTTCCCTTAAATTTGGCCAAGGGGTTGTGTAATAGAACCTTCATTCCACTATTCGTAACCCAGGTTTTGATACCCATGAGCATAAAGGATTTGAAAAAGGGACACAAACTCATGATAAAGGTGGACATTCTGATCCCAATCGCGATTAGGGCTGATATTGCTAAAGAGAAGGTAGCAAACACCATCATGGTGATAGTTCTCCTTCTTCTTCACCTTCATCATCTCCTTCACCCTCTCCTTCAATATGCAAATGTGATCATAAAGCAAAAGACCATGGGGATAAAGGTAGGCAAAGTGGAAGTCAGATGAAATAGCTAGGAAAGGGAACGAGGGCACTCTAGAGAGTGACAACATCGAAGAAGGGAGAGTAGGGAAGAACGTAGGCATCATAGATGCCATGGACAAGATGATCATGATGAGCCCCTCCTCACTACTTGAAGTATGTTGGAAATAACTGAGGCTATTATAATTTCAACAAGACATCAAAAAGATAGTAGGATCAAGGGATTAGATATGAAAAATATCCCACGATTTGAAGGGGGATACAATGCTAATCCTTAGAATCATTTACAAGCATTCCATGATGCGTGTGTCTTACAGAACATAGAGAATGAATGGAAAAATCTTAAGTTTTTCCGATGAACATTAGTTAAAGAAGCAGAAAGCAAGTACCGGTCTTTAGAACTAGAATCCATTCGTAGGTGGAGTACTATGCTAGAACTATTTAATGACAAGTACCAAACATACTCCTGAGTGTCTAACTTGTGAAAGAAAATCCAAGGCTAGAAATAAGGAGGACATGAACCCTTGGATGCTACCATGGGCTGATACTCTGCACTATTACATCATTATCCTGGCCATGGTTATTTGCAAAGGGATCAACTACACCATCTCATGGATGGGCTTAGGCATGAAACAAGAAGAACCCTTGGGACTTATGCCCAAGGGGAACTATCCGAGCTTAGGTCCCATCAAATTCAAAGACTATTGGAGCAAGTTGCTAAGGAAGAAGGTGAGCTATGGAAGAGAGAAAGTGTGAAAGAGTATAATCGAGACCCTTTCCTTCAGAAGAGGGAAGTAAGATTTTGTGAGGATGAAGAAGAGTCATCACTCGAAGAGATGGTGAATAGGAAAACTTTGCCTATCCAAAAGATGACATCAAAAGTTTTGGCAAAGGTAGACCAAATGTGGGATTTCTTGGACAATAGATTTCAAATTGTTCTTAAAATAGTAGAGGAGTCTATAGAGCAAGGTAGTGAGAAAAGAAAAAAGAAAGAAGTTGAACATGCACGTGGCAAGGGTAAGGGCAAAGTTGCCATCATTAAAGAGGTTGTGGATTTGGAAACAGACAATGATAGTGGATGTGAGATATGTCAATATGACCATCCTAAAGGATGTTTCCTTGTAATCTCACATCTGCAGGAGTCTGGGGTGTACGCACTCAACCCATGATTAAACATAAGGCAAACACCCCAAAGGTTACCTTGTCCTCAAGGTAACCCAAGGCAATTCCACCAACCCTTAACATATTATCCTAGTGGAACTCCACCACAACCAATTGAGCAATATCAATAGTGGTAGCATCTAAAATCATGGGGAATGCTACCACCAAGGCAATAGTATCCTTACTGACAACCTGACCCATATGGATATTACATGTAGAAGCTAATCTTTCCACGTGACTCTACTGGTCACATCACTCCTCAACCTCACTACCAAGCCCACGAGTATTATGGGACTCCCTCTTCTAGAGGCGATATTCCACAAGCATATCAACCTTCTCATTCGATTGCATCTCTTCAACCAATAGCTCCACTACCACCTGCTCCGACAATGCAAGGCAAAATCCCTACCTAGCCACAACAACGTAACACCACAAGGGCTGTTAACCCTTAACCTACTATTGGTTCCAACAACCACATGAAGAAAAGACCTCTCTTTAGAACCAACACTCCAACCAAGCCCTTGCAATCACAAGTGGCTAATTCCTTAGACATCTCAGTATCAATCAAAACTTTGAAACCCCATTCAACCCAATCACCGCACTCAACACATATGGTCACGCTAGCACATGCTATCATTGATTGGATCAAAGCTAGCCACCTTCCTAGGAAATTCTCTAATCCTAGGAGTCCTTTGATATACTTAAAAATTGCTGGAAATGCACCGTGCAAGGCTCTTTTGAATTCAAGTTTTGGTGTCAACTTGATTTCTCAAGAAATGTACAAGGCCTAGAACCTACCTTCATTGAAAAAGAGCAACATCTATCTAGAGTTGGCTAACCAGTACATCATTGTCCCATTGGGACTAGTGGAATACATTGTTACCACTGTTTGTGGATGGTCGTACCCAGCTGACTTCCTAGTGATTCAAGTAAACAAAGGTAAGGGGGAATTCCTAATCATAATGGGAAAAGCATGGCTAAGCACCATCAATGCACACCTAGGAATCCGTGATCTTTCCCTAGAAATATCAAAGGAAAATACATTTGAGAAGATTGAGAAGAAGAAATTTCCGTGCATCACATATAGTGACACAGGGTGTAATTCTGTGTAGAGGTCATGGTTTGTGCAAAGTTTAGCATTGCCTGTATGTAATTAGTGTGCATAAGTGATTAACATACAAATATCCCTGTATGTAGCAGCCACATGATAGGAAGATACCTAGTGGCTGATAGCGGATCAAGAAAGCAGTTCACTCATATGCATAGAACCAATTGAGGGTTTGACTTGCACTTACATCGATAGCATAGACGCATTAGAGCAAGTCCACCACCAACTTCCAAGTCTTAAGCTTGAAAATGTTAACTAGGGGAGGTTGGAAATCCTTGAGAAATTTAAACAGGAACCCCTCGAGTTGAAACCATTGCCCATTGGTATGGAATACACGTTTCTTAAAAACAAAAACCTGGTAATTATCAATGCTAAGCTTACTCCTCAACAGAAAGAAAGACTGTTGAAGGTAATCAATAGATGGTCAAAATTCTTCACTTGGTCATATTCCAAATTAACTAGAATAAATCCTAGGATATGCCAACATAGGATTTACATCGACCCCTCCATGAAGCCTCAAAGACAACCGTAGAGGCATTTGAACCCAAAGCTGAAGCAAGTAGTCAAGGAAGAAATCGAATAGCTTCTCAAGCCTGGGTTTATATACCCCATTGTTGATAGAAAATTGGTTATCCCCTAGGTTATTATTTCTAAAAAGGGAGGGAAATGGAGGGTGTGCATAGATTTCAGGCTACTGAATATGGCAACATTCAAAGATCACTTTCTGTTGCCATTTGTTGACCAAGTCTTAGACACCATCGCAGGGCATTGCTACTATAGTTTTCTGGATGGATATAGTGGATATAATTAAATACAAATAACCGTAGAAGACCAAGCCAAGACTACGTTCACCAATCCTTAGGGAATGTTTGCATATAAATAGATGTCGTTTGGCTTGTGTAATGCCCCTGTAACATTTCAACAACTAGTTCTAAGCATATTCCAATAGCAGATAGGGAATGGCATGGAGGTCTTTATGGATGACTTCTCCACTTATGGAGCAAACTTTGATCAAGCCTTGGATCGATTAGAGAAAGTGTTAAAAAGATGTGTAGAAACCAATTTGAGGCTCAACTAGAAGAAAAGCCATTTGATGGTCCAAGAAGGTGTAGTACTAGGACACAAAATATCACACATAGGGATAGAGGTAGACCTTGAGAAAATCAAAATTGTCCAAGGAATTACCCATCAACTGGAAACTATCAAAGATATTCATTCATTCCTTGGAGATACTGGCTACTATATGAGATTTATTGAGAACTTTTCAAAGGTTTCCAAACCATTGGTAGAGTTAACGAAAAAGGACGTACCTTTCAAGTGGACCAGGGAATGCGAATTAGGTTTCCAAACTCTAAAAAAAAAGCTAGTAGAAACACCCATTCTACAAGCTCTTGACTGGTCCAAATCATTTCATATCATGAATGACGCGTCCAACTATGCTTTAGGATCCATACTTACATAGTTAGATGACCACAAGAGTCCTTATTACATCCACAATGTAAGTAGAAGTAGTGCTGGTGCACACGACTTAACTACACTACCATAGAGAAAGAATTAATGGCTATAGTGTTTGCACTAGAAAAGTTTAGACACCATGTATTGGGATATAAAGTATATATACATATAGATCATAGTGCAATTTGGTTCCTCATAAATAAGCCAATGGTAAGCCCTCATATCATACAATGGCTTGTAATCTTACAAGAGTTCGATTTAACAATGATAAATCGTAAGGGCACCGAGAATGTAGTTGCTAATCATTTATCTCCGTTGCGATGGGACAACAAAGAGGATGAGTATCCAATTTTTGATCATTTCCCTAATGAATTCCTCTTTACTGGTGTAGTGAATAATCAATCACCCATGGAGACAAACTAGTATAGTATCATTCTTACCTATCTCCTCACCCAACAAACACCACAAGAGTTAAACATGAAGAAGAAATAATAGCTTCTTCACCGAGCCATGTACTTTATCGAGATCAATGGGCAACTTTACAAAGTGTGTCCCGATGGCTTAGTTCAATGGTGTGTTGCCAATATAGATCAACTACGAGTTCTCCAAGATGCTCATGAGGGTTCTTTTGGGGGTCATTATGATGGGAAATGAATGGCCATCAAGATCCTACTTCCAGGATATTATTGGCCTACATTATTTCAGGACACCCATCGTTTCATCCAATCTTGTGAGTGTTGTCAACGTGATGGGGGAATGACTACTAGAATGGAGGGTCCGCAACAATGGATTTAACCGTTAGAACCCTTCAACATTTGGGGAATTGATTTTATGGCGCTGATTACACCAAGGTCCAATGGAAAAGCTTATATTATTGTTGTCATTGATTACATAACAAAATAGGCCAAAGAAGCTACTGTTAAAGATTGTACATCATCTACAACTGCACGATTTGTTCAACAACAAATCATAAACAGGTTTGGTATGCCACGTGCACTTATT
>MNCI01026460.1:435204-480391 GCA_015680685.1 Gnetum montanum
GAAGCTGAGTGAATAAAAATAAGTCTTTGCATGGTGTGGTTCTCATGCATAAAAAAAGAGAAAAAGGTGAGGATTCAAAGCACACCCCATAGAAAAAATAAAGTAATATGGGCTACAAGCGCTAGTTATGGCACTGGAAAGACATGTTATACATGCCTAAAGGTTTCCTCTAACTAAGGACCTTTCTTACTTCCTGCTTCTCTATCTCACTCTTCTTGGGATGGTGCTCACTCTTTATGGAAGCATTCTTGTTATCTCAAGAGGATGGATTAGCCAACTGTATTAATACAAGGTCACTGAATGTGGTTGGTTTGAGTCTAGATTTGGGATGAGTTCTACTCAGTTATCTTAGCCATGAAATATACAAGGGGCTTTACACAACCTTATTCTTGGGATTCCATTCCATTCTCTCCTCTCCATCTTTCTTCCCATTTTCCACCACATTGCCGATTTTATCATTAGTCCATTCTGGGTTGATGCATTGCTTTTCTTTGGTGAATTCTTGTAGTAAGTTTTTAACTCTTGCTTCCAAATGACATTCCTAGAGCCTACGGACTCTTTGATTTGTGGGTTTGTCAGGGCAAAAAAGGCATGACCTACTTTGGGGAGGACCCACTGACATTCCTTTTTGGTGCAATTGTTAGGTTCTTTTTCTTAAACATTTCCTGCAATCAATCATCTCTTCTTTTATCCCCATCCATGACATCCATTTTATTGGTGTTGCTGTTGTTATTTTTTCCCATCTTTCTTGTTCTTCATATTTTTACATCTTATAGCTACTAGAGGTTCGCTCTTAGTCATGGGGGCCTTGGCACAAATTTTTCAATTTTCTCCATTTTACTATTTACGTAACCCCTACACCTTAGGTAGTCACCTATGATAAATCTTCGAACCAGTTTCTGCCATAACCACAACTCAACCAATGCACTTCATATTGAGGCAAGGTATCAACTACATTGTGGTTTATCTATCCTTGATCATTTGTGACTGTGTTGTGTGTGCAGATGATGATCATACAAACAATGGACTGGGTTTGGAGGAAGCACTCAGGATGGACCAGAAATTGAGCATTTACGAAAGGAGCAAGTCTGGTGGTGTGGCTATGGATAAACAACAAAAGGTGCAATCTTAGCATTTGCGGAAACATGCTTCATTTTGTTTCTCTCTCTTTCTCTACAAACTTCCAAATAAAGGCTTGGATGTTATTTATGTGCAAGTGTTCACCACAATGGTCATGAACACTAATGTTATAATATGCTTATTGATTTTTTCACTAGGCACATTGAGTTTTTCATCCCATTCCACCATCATTTTTTCTTTAGTCAATAATCTCATACCTTCCCAATATTTTGTAAATAACTTGTTTCTTTTCTTCTATACTCGAGGATGAGTTTTCATTCAGTCGTGGAGGTATGATGAGAGCAGTTACTCTAATTATTAGAGTGGTTACTCTAGTGGTTACTCTAGCAGTTATTCTAATTATTAGAGTGGTTACTCTAGTAGTTATTCTAATTATTAAAGTGGTTACTCTAGTGGTTACTCTAGCAGTTATTCTAATTATTAGAGAGGTTACTCTAGTGGTTACTTTCGTAGTTATTCTAATTATTAGAGGGGTTACTCTAATTATTAGAGTAGTTTCTCCCAAGCCTATAAATACAGTGCCCAGGTGCACAATTGGGAGGGAGGTCTTTTATTAGTCAAGTAGTGAAACTCTTGTAGTTTGTTTGAAAGTTAGAGTATTTTCCAAGTGCCCACAACAGGAGGTCTAAGTGTGGATAGATCTTTATTTGAGCATTGTGTACCTAAGCATACCTTGTGTATGGCAATAAAGATGAGCTCTTCAATTCATCCTTGCAGCACTTGAGATTTGTTTTCTTATGCATTTCTTTTATTTTATTTTATGCACTTTACATTTATGTTATTATCATAGCAATTCATTTAGATCAATTAAGCAAATCATTAAATTACACTTAGTATGATCACTTCGAGCATGTGTGTAACACTTGGTAACCCAGTAATGATTAGCATTTGGTAATCCTAGTAGTGTTGCACTGGTTCAAGATGTGTACGATAAGTGAGAATGAATGCTAGTGTTAGGATTAGTTAGAACTTAGTTAATTAGTAGTTAAGTTAAATTAGTCACTTAGTTACCTCTCTTCTCCCTTATTAGTGCAGGACATAAAAACATAAAAGTTATAAAAATCATATGCCTGAAGCTTACTTAACCATACAATTGTGACATATAGGTAAGCTTGGGAAGACAACGATCAACCAACTCGTCCTTGTTTCACAAGGGCGCATAAGCACTTAGTCCTTGGAATTTGACAGAATCATGTGTGAAATGCTCGTATTCATATGGTTGAGCGTAGGGGTACCTCGTTGCTCATCAATTGGGCATTGGCCTTTTGGGTGATCATACAAGAAAACATCACATTGATACTTATGATTTGCAGTTAAGCCCCTATCCTCATTTCCTTCAACCTTTTTTTTTTATTTTTAAATGGTGTTCTGTCCTGTTTCTAGGTTTGGTATCCTTTGTTTGTTTTGGTCATCAAATTTATCTTGCATGGGCCTCCCTCTAATAATGTCTACATATTCTCTACATTTTTCATGTACCCACTCCTTCATCTTGTTGATCTTTGCCTCTATTTCATCTAGTGATTTTAGTATTGGAAAAGGTAGGGATGGTTTCAACTCCTTGAGGTGAGTTGATTTCTCTTCTTCATAATTATGGACCTCTGTTATTTCCAGAGTTTGGTCTTGTTGAGATTTTTTAATATTCTCTTATTTGGCTATTTCTCCATCTTCTTTTGCTACCCACTTAATAAGCTCTTAGAATTGATGGATTTGTAGTTCATATTGTTGACTTGGGACATAGATCCATAGGGTCTCCCTTGTTTCATTATGGAGCCCATTCATGATGTGATACATTAGCCTTTTCTCAGAGAACCCATGGCTTGGGCATTTGTTTAACAAAGAGTAATATCTTTCTAAGGCCATGTCTAAGGGTTCATGTTGCCCTTGTTTCCACTCTTGGATTTGTCTCCTTAAGGCTGACACTCTTGCATAGGTGTGATATCTTTTGTTGAAGAGGTTTACCATTGTAGGACAATGGTGAATTGAATTCGGTTTTAAAGACCTATGCCACACTTTAGCTTGGCCAAAAAGTGTCATAGGGAAGAGCTTAAGCCTTTTCAATCCATTCTCAATGTTGTTCCATACACAGGCATCATAGAAGGCTTGTAAATGATGTTTCAGATTTGAATCATAGCCTCCTGAGAACTTAGGAAAGTTGTTTAAATCAAGCCTAGGTAGACAGCTTTCCTTGTGATGCTTGCGGGATATTTACATGGCCTTTGTTATATGTATTAGGCTCTTAGTGACCAACAGGGGTTCATCATCACTAAATAGGTTGTGAGTTCATGAGTTGGGACAATGTTGTCTATGTTCATGTTGGTGTTCTTGATTTTGCCTATGGGTTTGATTTTTATTTCTATGTTGACCCCTTAAGGAATAGTCATCCTTGTTACAACCCAATGTTGAAAGAGCAAAGGAAAAAAGGGAATTAGAAGAACTGTCATGACTTTTGTAAGTCTTCCAATCATCCCCTAATGTACTCTTCCTACCCATTGAGAAGGTCATAGGCCTTACGAGCCCCTTCGTTCTAGGGGATGTTCCATATTCACTAGAGGTGTCTGAGTTGGATGACAAAAGTCCTTGAGTATTGTTGGGGTGTCTATGAACATATGAAACTCCTGCATAAGATTGAGTACTCCAAACTGCTTCTTCATCATAAATTTTGTTGGTTCTCCAATGAATTGCCTTACTAGATGTTGCATTATCATTGTCTTGTGAAAGAGACATTGTTGTGAATTGTGTGTGACTTAATTGAATTTAATTTCTTTATTTGAAAGATATATCGTTGATACCCTATATCAGCAATCTTGTATGATATAACTAATCTAGATAACTAGCATCATCCCTGGCAATGGCACCAAAATGAGAAATGAGGTATCCCCTACACTCAACCATATGAATACGAGCATGTACGTGTGACCCAGTTGAACTTCGTAGATGGACTAGTTGTGGCACATAGATGGTTATACGTTGATCGTAGTTCGTTATCCTCCCACTTGGACTAGTATTTGCTTTGTCATGTATGGTTTGGTCCAAAGTGAGGTGTATGATGTGATCCCTACTACTATGTTTCTCCTAAGGACAATAAGAGATAACTTAATTAGGCTAATGGGCAATGGGAAATAAGATCTAAGCTAGCCTAAGTGTGATGAGCACCCATCCCTAATCATTCATACACATCTCGGACTTCGTGTACTACTTCTGGGATTACCAAGCGCACATCACTTGAAGTACTACTTGATACGCTATTTGGTTATCATGTAGTTACACTTAAATGTTCATGATTAAGTCATACTCATTTTGTGTTAACAATATGAATAGTAAATGATGATAAAAGAAATATTAACTAAGAAAACAACAATAAATAATCAACAATTAAAACAATTAAAAGCTAAGTGAATGCTACAATGATGGAGTAATATTGATCTTTATTGCTGATCATGTGTGTGTCCAAGTACGTCACACTTGAACAAAAATTTTGTACAATTACAAGCATCACACTACAAGCATGCACTTGGAAAGAACACTAAAACTGACTATAAGAATTGAAAAAAAAAAACTGACTAAAGACTCCCCCCCCCCTTTCCAAACTTCTTCTACCATGCACCTCAATGTTGTATTTATAGGATAACACAAGAACAGTTATATCAAACATCTGACATCATTTCCAAGCCTAAGATATCGTGTACCTAATATTGCATACCTGATATTGGGGCCTGACAGACTATGACTCATGAAAAGGTCTCTAAGTCTACGATAAAGAGGTATCCAATAGGTTAGATGAAATATAAGGATGCTTCTTTGGTTGAATCAAAAAATTTTGAAAGAAACAACAAGTTTGAGTTTGGAAAGCCTTAAGAATCTTAGATCAATCACCGTAGAGAAAACTATTAATATTTAGTGCAAATACTAGCTAAATCTAATGACATTCACATAGGGTCTTGAAAAACAAGGATAAGGTCAAATCTCCATGTTGAGCCTAAAAGTGTATGACCTAGAGTATATCCCTTGGGCAAGATGAAGCGCAAGCTAAATAGTAACCTTGACAATAGAGTGGATTACCACATTGTGCTCATTGTTAGGATCATGAACTTGATGTTATTTGAGGCCAACATGCTAGAGTTCGTTTCTAATAATTCATGAAAATGGTTTAGAAAATGTTCACTTGGTTACTTACAAAGGTGTGCAACATGTATAATGGCATAAAACCACCAAGAAATGATAAGAGGTTCTATAATAATAGCAAACTTAGGATGACAATAGAAGAGGATAATTCAACATATGTCCTAGCTGTAAATGACCAGGTTATTAAAATCAAACCTTAAAATATGATGAATTCATCCAAGGATAATTGGACAAATATAATGACATGATTTGCAGAAGTCAAAACAAGGAAGGTAATGATAAATTAGCTTCACATAAAGTCACATAAGTTTATAATAAATAGTTGTAATAATAAAATAGAGAACACAAGATGAGTTGAGGTTGAAAAAGATTTAGAAGGTTGTAACAAACACCATATTTTCCATTAACAAACTATATCTTAAGTTGATTCCTAACTTACTTCATAACTAAAAAAAATTATCTTAGTTTTATAAGGCTAACTATGATATACTACTTTATTTACTTCTAAAAAAACTAAGTATACTATTTAGATTAGTTTTAAAAAATGTGGGTAAAACGCTTGCATTGGACTGCGATAACTCCAAATCTCTCGTGTAAAGCAAGGAAACATTACATGATCAAAATTTTGTAGTTGGGATGTAGAGCTGTGGGGACTTAAAATTATCATTTAATTAAATTTTAAAAATTTAGTAGGAATAGCCTTCCTCCCTCGCACCAGTGGTCTAGTGGTAGAATAGGAACCTGCCACAATACAGACCCGAGTTCGATTCTTGGCTAGTGCATATTAATAGTTTTTATTTTACTAAGTATAGCAAAATCAATTTAATATAAAGCATATATATTTCACATTACAACATTAGCAACTTCACATGTTCCGTTGCATGTTGCATTGTTTGTTTCTCAGTGGCACTCAATTTTTCTTCCATGTTCTGCAATAAAGCATGAAACGAAAATTAACAATTCCATAGTAACACATTAAAATTATATAGTGCCTTTTTAAATGGTATAAAATAGAATTGATGGAAGACACATTTTTTGAAGTTGTGTCTATCTAATACATGTTATTAGGCTAGTAATATATCAATAATTAAGTGTAAAGGAATGTTGATATTGGGCTTTGAACCTAGCATTAGTGAGGACAAAGTTGCGCAAACTTTTTTCTTAATTATTATGAGTGTATTTTTTAATTGTATAAAAGACAATGAGGTATTAGTCTAGTGGTAAGATTCTTGGATAAACATTTAGGTTTTTTGAGATAGTTTGATTTCATAACCATTGGCACACTTAGCCAGACTCTTCCCATTTTCCATGTCGCTGCATCACCGAGCACTTTGTGACCTGTGGTGACATTGCCATAGGCCACTCCGCCTCACCCCATGACTAGTGGTGAGCAGTTGCAACTTTTTTCTTTGCTATTGCAAACCCCAATTATGATTTTCTACCATTTTGCTCTAGTTTTTGCTTGAAAGAAATCCTCTTCTTGTCATGCTTCTCAAGGTCTTTGTGCCTTGCACCTTGTCTAGTTGTTGGTGTTGGCTGCTCTGCCTCTCCCTGCATTTGCAATGGTGAATTTCCATGGTTTTCTTTGCTATGGTTACTGCCTAGATATTTCGTGCTATGGTTGGGTGGATTTGCATTGCTGGTGTAGGGCTGTGTTACTTTGCATTGGCTGTGTGTCGTGTCCCTGCTTCTAAGTTTTTTCTTAACAGTTGGAGGGTTTCTCTACAATTGCTGCTTGTGTGGTCACTACTACACTTACCTTATGAGTTGGTGTAATGGCTAAAGGTGTTGTTTTATGCTGCTATTATGCTATTTGGAATTGCTGTGAGGCTATGTTCTAGCGCTATGTGTTGTTTTTTGTTGTGGGGGTGTAGTAGTGGTGTACACTCGCTCTACAGCGATGGGTGGTTTTGTTGGTGCTGCAAGGTTAGTTTCACGTAGGTATTACAATGGCGAATTTTTCTAGTTCTACTCTTCATCAGGAAAGTTCCTCTAACTTGCCTAAAATTGACTTTCCTCTTCTAGATAATATTTTTGATGCGTTTCCAAATATTTTGCAATGCACTTTATTTTTCTTGAAATAGTGGGATTTTTACCAAGGTCTTTGAGTATCAACACACAAATCCAAAGCCTCCTTTATCCCTAGGGCATTCAAGTTTCTCATGCCTATTACTATGATCGAGACTTTATTCTAGTGAAACTATTTGAGGCCTCTTAGGTCATGAAGGCTTTCTCTCTAAAAATTTTTCCAACACGAAATGCAACTCTAATAGCACACACCTAGAGATTTGACTTTAATGTTAATGACCCAGTCTTTAACACAATTCCATGTTATGCAGAATTGCCAAATCTTCCACTCATTTTTTCATTTGTAGAGAGAGACATTGTGAGCACCCTTAGTCTTATTATTTCCAACCATAGCAATATGATCAATGAAACCCAAATTCATTGTTATTGTATCAAACTAAATATAGCTCTTAGGAAGACCTCACTAAACCTTACAATCGATTGAAAACATTTTACCCAAAAAATCAATTATTTTAATCTCCCAAATTCATGTAGCTACTATCACAGGGCCAAGCATCATATCTTGGCATGTCCCTTCTTAGCTAAGAAGAAATAATCCATAGCACCCCTAAAAACCTATTCCCCAGACACATCATCCCACCCATCCTCAGAATTCTTTAGATTTAGATCCTCTTCCCAAACAACTCCAAAGTCCTCTCTATCTAGCCCCTCCAAGATACAAACACCATAGTTAGGTACACATACCTCAGCACATGTCGTCCCCTCCAAGTCATTCAAGGACTCCATCTTGGATGAGGATTTTGTGATGGGTAGTAAAAGGAAACGAGTTAAATCTTCCTTCCTTACAACTCCACCCTCCACTTTCTCTCCACTGAACACTTTTGAGGCCCCTATCTTTACCAACAACTTCTTTGCCCTCCTTTCACAAACAATGGAAGTTGATACTTCGACTTCCAAACCTTTTGTTGACTTCTCATTCGACATGCCCCCCGCTTCGCCATGAACCTCTTTTTGTGGAATGTTCAAGGCCTTACCAATAAGCTCCGACAAAAGTGTGTAGGAAACTTTCTTTCTAGTCCTAATATTACTTTTGATTTTGTTCTCTTTCAAGAAATTAAGATTTCAATTGACCATTTATCTCTTTTAGCCCATTGGTTTTTTCCTTACTCATCAATTCTTGTAATGTCCCACATGAGTGGGAAAGGGGGAGCTAGCATAATCCTCTTAACTTACTAGAAAGATAAAATCATTCAAAGTGGTTTTGATTTTGGACATAGAGTTACTTGGGCTACCTGCTCCTCCTTGTGTGGCCCTTTCAATATCTGCTTGATTTATGCCCCTAATGATTCTGTAGAATGTTCTCTCCTATGGAAAGAACTAGCTATGTCTCTTCCCTTAGTACCTTGGAGAAGATTTTAATATGATATAATTTCCTCATGATAAGCTTGAGGGGGGAGGGATGGGATGGTTTTTCTACTGCTAAATTTGAAGTATCAAACTTGGTCCACCTTTATGAAAAAGCTCTACCTTTTTGATGGGGTGGATGCCTTTGCTAGCAACCCCCTCCATAGATTCACTTGGAGAAATCTCCATCTAAGGTAGGCTCGCATTTATAGTAGGTTATATAGGTTCTATTTTTCCATCCTCTCTTTCTAGCAAACCTTCTCTATTACTATGGTTCATCAACATGCCCTCTTATTAGACCATCTTTCCATCTCTATATCTATCTAGATTCATGGTAGAAATCATAGAGATAAATTACTTGCTCCATCTATGCAGGATGAACTTCTAACTTAACCACAACAACACAATGCTACCAAGGTAGTTAATCTACAACTAGTTCATCAACCTAGTGGTTCATATAATAGAACATGAAAAAGATCCTTTTTCTGATCCAATAGTCCACTTAAGCCCTCACATATACATGTGGTTGGTAACCCTGCTTCTCCATCTTCCTCTATATCTAATTTCTTCAAGTTCCCTTCAAACCAAATATCACCCAAAATCTATACTATTATGCTTACTTAGGTCATATCTGATTGGATTTATGCTGGTAACTTTCCTAGGAAATTAGCTAATCCTAAAAGTCCACTTATTTATTTGTAGATTGCTAGGAATGAGCCATGTAAAGGTCTTCTTAATTTAGGTTCTAGTATCAACCTAATTTCTAATGAGATATATACTACCTGGAACCTACCACCCCTCAAGAAGAGTAATATTTGATTAGGATTGGTAGAGTAGTCCATTACTATTCCATTGGGACTAGTGGAAGACATTGTGACCACTATTTGTGGGTGATGTTATCCAACTGATTTCCTAGTAATCAAGGTGAGAACTATAAATGGGAATTCCCAATCATCATGGAAAAGGCATTACTAAGCACCATTGATGTAAAAATTGGCATCAAAGATCTTTCCCTTGAAATATCTAAGGAAAATGCATTTAGAAATATTGAGAAGAAGTGAGTTCCATGCATCACGTATAGTGATACAAGGTGCAATTGCATGTCGAAAATTTGGTTCATGAAATGAGCATCCATCTTTGGATGTAAACAGTGTGCACCTGAAGTTGATATTCAAAGGTGTCTGTATGCAGTAGCCACAAAACAAGAGAGCACCCAATGGCTAACTACTAATTTTAAAAGTAGCACATTTTGCATGGAACCTATTGAGAGCATGATGTGCACTTATTTTGCAAGCATGGATGAACTAGAGTAAGTTCATCACCAACCCTCTAATAATGCAAATAATCATAACTATTAGGAAGAGTTGGAAATTCCTGAAAATTTCAAGTAAGAGCCCCTTAAATAAAAAACTCTACCTACTGGCATGGAGTATGTGTTCTTAAAAATGGCAAGTTGGTAATAATTAATGCAAATATTTCTTTAGAACAAAAAAAAAGTTGTTGAATGTGGTTGAAAAATGGTCAATAGCCTTTACCTGGTCACATCCTAAACTCAAAAGGATTGATATGAGGATATGCCAACATTATATCTACATCAACCTAGCCATGAAGCTAAAGAGGCAACCACAAAGGTGATTGAACCCCAAATTAAAGCAAATCATCAAGAAGGAAATTGAACAAATCCTCAAATTTGGGTTCATCTATCCCATTAAGGATAGTGAGTGGGTTATTCTACTCATGATTGTGCCAAAGAAATGTGGCAAGTGGCAGATCTGCATTGATTTTTAGTTGTTGAATATGGCAACATTCAAGGAACATTTTTTGTTGTCATTCATTGATTAGGTGTTAGACATCATATTTAGGCATTGCTCCTATAGTTTTATGGATGGTTATAGTGGCTATAAAAAAATATAGATTGCAGTAAAGGACTATGTAAAAACAAAATTCACAAGTCCCTAAGGGACCTTTGCATATCACAAGATGCCTTTTGGTCTATGCAATACCCCTGCTACATTCCAACACCTGGTCCTTAGCATTCTTCAATAGTAGATAGGTAGCAGGATGAAAGTCTTCATGGATGAATTCTCTCCTATGGGGCTACATTTGAGCAAGCCTTGGACAACCTTAAGCAATTGCTAAAACAATGCGTGGAAACAAACTTGTGGCTCAATTAGTAGAAGAGTCATTTTATGGTCCAAGAGGGTATTATGTTGGGGCATAGAATATCACAAGTAGGAATTTAGGTCAACCCCAAAAAATAAGGGTCATCTAAGGAATTACCCATCAACCAAAAATCATCAAATATGTTCAATCATTTCTTGAACACACTAGCTACTACTGGTGATTCATAGAGAATTTCTCTAAGATTGCAAAATCATTGATTGAGATGACAAAGAAAGATGCTCCATTTTTTTGGACCAAGAAATGTGAAAAATCATTCCAACAACTAAAGGAGAAATTTGTAGAAACTCAAATTTTATAATTACTTGACTAGACTGGATCATTTCATCTTATGATGGATACATCAAATTATTCCTTAGGAGCTATGTTTACAAAGTTAGATGACAAGAAACATCCATATTACATCCACTGTGCAAGCTAAAGCATTGTGGGTGCACAACTGAACTACACCACCATAGAAAAAGAATTAACAGCAATGGTGTTTTCTTTGGAAAATTTTAGGCATTATGTGCTTGAATACAAAGTGCTTTTGCACATAGATCACAATGCAATCTGCTTCTTTATGAATAAGCCAATAGTGAGCCCCCATGTCATATTGTGGCTAGTGATATTATAGGAATTCAATCTTACAATAGTAGATCAAAAGGGAACTGAGAATGTGGTTGCCGACCACTTGTCTCAGTTGCTGGGATAATAAAGAAGAAGAGAGCCCACTATCTGATCTATTTCTTGATGAACTCCTCTTTGCTAGGGCTATAACTAAACAATCGCCCACTGACCCTAAATGGTATGATGGCATTCTCACCTATCTTCTTACTGAAGAGATGCTACAAGGGTTGGACCACCAAAAGAAAAAAAAATTTCTTCACCAACTAAAATGCTTCATGGAGATCAATGGACACTCTACAAGGTGTGCACTAATGGCTTGGTTCATTGGTGTGTCCTTGATGTTAATCAATTGTGCATTCTCCAAGATGCTCATGAAGGTCCTTATGGGGGACACTATGCTAGGAGATGCATGACCATTAAAATCCTTATGGAAGGGTATTATTGGCCAATAATCTTCAGGGATGCTCACCAATTTGTCCACTCTTGTGAATGTTTCCAATAAGATGGTGGAATGACACTCAAATAGAGGGACCTCAGCAGTGGATCCAGCCATCGGAACCCTTCAACATCTAGGGCATTGATTTCATGGGTTCCATCACACCCATGTCAAATGAAAAGAAGTACGTCATAGTCGTTGTTGACTATTATATGAAATGGAAAAAAGTAGCAATCATCACTAGCTATACATATTCTACTATTTCTCAATTTGTACAAAAAAATGTTGTAAATAGGTTTGGTATACCACATGCATTAATTTCTAATAATGGTACCCACCTTATAGGCACTACCTTTTAGAAACTTATGCAATTCTTGGGGTTGAACATAAACTAATAACATCTTACCACCCCCAAGCCAATGGTCAAGCTAAGATTACAAATAGGAAAATCACAAAGATCCTAACGAGAATTGTTAGCAAATATAGGAGAGATTGGAGCATAAAACTTAAAACTTAATGATGCCCTCTAGGCCTACCGCTTAACATGGAAACTTCCTATAGGCTATTCTTCCTATGAACTAGTGTATGAAAATTTACCAATACTTCCTATTTAATTTGAGCTTTGTACACTTTCAATAGCCTATGGCCTTGACCTTAACTTAAGTCTAGCACAAAAATAAAGATTAATGAATCTCAACTCACTAGATGAAAATCAATTGGTGGCCCTATCATCTAACAAGTTGTGCAAGGCATTCAACAAAATGTGCCATGACCTTAAAATTAGAAAATTCAAATTTCAACTAGCAAATAAAGTCCTCTATTAGAACCCCACATACGTACCTCAATGAACTAAGTTCAAGACATTATGGGAAGGACCTTATATAATTTATAGAACTTTTCCTTCTGAGGCCATGATGATCTACAAACCTAAGAGCCCAAACAAGAAACATCTAGTCAACATACAACAAGTGAAACCTTTCCATTACCTTAAGCCAACTAATGCAACAAACACCTCATTGAATGAACAACCATGCTCAATCTTTTGGATCTCCCCCTTTCAACATAGTTGTGGGGGAGATGGTCATCCATGCTAACTATATAAGTGACTCCTCAATTTTTATTCTTTTTTTTTTGCACATTTTTGTTTTCCACCTTGTTATTTTTACAACTTTTTACTTTACACATTCCTTATCTTATACCTTTTTGTTTATTACATTATTAAATTTTCAAGATTTTTGTATTACAACATCATTAGTACGTATTATTTTTCTTAAACATTATATAATTTTTTATATATTTTCCTTTATTTTGGATGTGATTTCTTATTATGTTTCAATAATAACATGCTTTATTGCCAATTGGATATAGTGTGATTTTTTTGATGTGGGCATGTGCTATCCAGTTATTTGATTGTTGGTGTTTGAATTGTAGCTTTGAATTTTTTTACAAATAATTAGGACATGGTTTCTTTTTCATGAAATAGGTAGTGAGTCCACTACATCCACCCATCCACCAAACTCTATGGTTTTCCTTGTCTTGGAATGTGCAATCTCTTTTTCATTAATAAAAATTGAATGAACTTATGACTTTGGTAGTTTCCATATTTGGAAAGGATTCAAAGGTTTGAATAGGGTGTGACTTCAAGGGGACTTGGTACTCTTTGTGCTTTTTTACTTACTTGGATACATGTGTGTTTTCATGGATTTCTTGTTGTTCCATGTTGACCAATAATAGAAACTTGAATAAGTCTTTTCATGGTGTGGTTTCCATCAAAAACAAAAAATGATGGGAATTCAAAGATACCCCTTAAACAAAATAAGTGGGGTACAAGCACTGGTTGTGGGACTAGAAAGACAAGTTACCCATGCTTGAAGGTCCCCTCTAACTAAGGCCCTTTCTCACTTCCTACTTATCTTTTCTTATTTAATAAGGAATGGTGGTTGTTTTGTGGGAGCACTCTTGTGTCTTAGGGGGTGGACTGGTCTTAGAGTGGCAATGCAACATCATTGAACATGGTTGGTGTTGGTCTAGACTAAGGATGGATTTTATCAAGTCATTTAATCACAAAATTTACAAGGGACTTCATGTGACCTTAATCAAGAACTCCATTCCACTCTCTCTCTCTCTCATCTATTTATGCTTTCCATTTCACCTCACTACTAGTTTCATGTTCTTGTTTGATGTCTTAGTTTGATGTGTCAAAATTCTTAGGTAGTTTCTTCCAAGTTTTTGTACTTAGCTTTTGTAATAATTAATCATCCATGGGGTTCATAGACTCCTCAATTTGAAGTTATGCAAGGGTAATAAAGGGCATGTTCCTAATTTGGAGATGACCCACTTTCATACCTTTTGGTTTAGTTAGTTAAGTTCTTTATCCTTAAACATCATCATAATCAAATCCTTTTTACATGCCCCATCAATGACATAAAATTATGCACATCTTCACAATGTTTTTCATTAAAATCCTCTTTTTATTATTGTGAATTTTTAAATCCTCTTCAAGCATTTCATCACATTTGAACTTGTTAAAATTTAATAAACCACTTATTCATTTCACCTATTTTTTAACCTTCACACTAACACTATTAACAAAATCAATCCACCCTAATCACAACCTAGCCAAGTGTAACTACTGACAAGAAAAGGTACCTAAAAGCTATATGTTACATAATACACACTAATTCACAATTTTGTTGTCATTATAGTAAGAAGCATGGACTGGATGTGAGATTTTCTTCACCAAGGAAGAGGCAGCAGCATCATGCAACAAGGATCCTTCATGATCATTAAATCTTCTCCATCGCTCTTTAGCTACCAAAGGAGTTGGATGTCAATTTTGTCCAAGGTGTTCCATTCTTTTGTCATGAACATCCAAGTTTGTAAAAATTGTAAATCCATACACTTAAGCACTTAGAATTTGTCTATTCCATATAAGTCAGTCACATGTCAGTCAATAATCCCATACCTTCCCAATATTTTGTAAGAAACTTGTTCTTTCTCTTATTCACTCAAGGACAAGTTTTCATTTATTCATGGGGGTATGAGAAATCATATTTTGTAATGGATTCATGATGTTGGGTATCCGATATGAGGCCCCAAGTTGTGATGTTGGATATCTGATATCTCAAGGTATGTGTTGTCCTATAAATATAATGCTTGGACACATGGTTTTCATATAGTTTCTATCATAGCATAGTAGAGCTCTTGTAATTTTTTTTCTCTAGAGTTAGAATATTTTCCAAAGTGCCCATAGTAGGAGTCATTAAGTGTATAGATCTTTATTTGAGCACACTTTTTACCTAAGCACAAAAATATGTGCAGTAATAAAGATGAGCTTTTTTATCAAACCTTGCAGCACCTTGGCTAGCTTAAATATTTTTATTCATGCATTTAATGTTCTATGCAATTTCCTTTAATTCTTCCAAGTAATTAAGCTGAAGTAAGCTAGTTCGATTAAATAGCCATTAATTAAACACATAAGTATGACCACTTCGAGTATGTGTATGACCCTTAGTAATCCCAATAACACTTAACATTTGATAATCCAATAATGTTATAGGTGTTCAGGATGTGCACAGGAAGTGGGATTGAATACTTATGTTAGGATAGCTAGTTACTAATCAGTAATTAGATTAATTAAAGTGGTTCATAAATTAAGTTTTAACTTATTCTTAATCATACACAAAGAAAGTAAAAAATAATAAAAATCATGTGCCTTAATTACACTTAATGATACAATTAAAGCTCCACAAGTGTAGTTGAGAAGATAATGATTAGCACGATTAGATTTCACATTCCAGAACTAGTGTACTTAGGAACTTAAGGTCTACAAAATTTGACCAGATTAGGCATGAATGCTTGTGATTCATATGGTTGGACGTAGGGGTACCTCATTGCTCATCAATGACTAAGGCATTTGAGAAAGAAAGGAGGTAGTTTACAGCTTGGTATATGAAAGCAAAAAAAATGTTTCCATTGTTGTCTTGCCCATGGAAAGTACCAATGTGATTAAATATTGTAGAATTTACATGGATGGTACATGACCCAAGATTAGAGGAGGAGAAGCTTCAAGCACTACTCAACTGTTACCAATTTTAGAAGTTTGATGACAAGTAAAAGTAGCCAATGGAGAAGCCACCACCACTAGGAACTTTAAAGCTACATCAAGCTATGTCATTTTGTATTATTTTGTTGTTAAGTATGTTCATCATTCAATGCATGAAAATTTTGTAAAATCCACTCAAACCACAATGCAGCATTTAAAGTCAAGTAGTCATGTCAAATTTTGAGTATATCTACCAATTTTCTAAGGAACTCTATCCTCCTTTTGTTTTAACTCGAAAACGATTTTTGAGTGAGTAGTGATAGTATGATGAAATACATTTCACATGAGCCATGATATTGCATCTATGATATCATATCTATGACATTGCTACTCTACATACATTATCATTGATGCAATGTAGTGGGTTTTGTTCAATCCTATAAATACCAACACTTGGTTGCAAAAATGAACAACTTTCATTAAAGTATTAGGGAAACTCGTGTAGCTTGTCTTCATAGTTTACACCTAGTGATAAAGTGAATGCCCACAGTGTGGTGTTGAATAGTTGAATAGAATCTTTATTCAAGTAGATTGTACTTGGGCATAGTTTATGAATGAAAATAAAGATCAAGATTGTTTTCCTCCATTACAACATTACATTGAGTTATTTAACTTCTTCTTAGTAATTTTTTTACTTAGTTTAAGTTTCATGCTTACCATACTTTAGTCCTTTACATTTCTTAAGTACTTTACTTTTCCATGTTCATTAGTATAGTAGAATGCGTATGATTGATTTCAAGCATATAAGTGTAATCATTTGGTAATCCCTATAGTGTTCTTGCTTAGTTCACCCAGTATCATAATACTTGGTAACCCATTAACGATTACATGAGCCCAATACGTGTACAACAAGCTAGGAATGGTTGCTCATCACAATAGGATAGGATAGATTTACATTTCTATTATCATTAGATTTAGATTTTATTTTCATCTCTCATTATGAACACACTTAGGAGTAACATGAACCTACAACATCAACATATCACATGCTTCACTTAGAATTAAACCATACACTTGTACTTCATTAACTAAAAGTTAGAAGACAACTATCATAAACTGATTATCAACCACTAGCATACTTACATTTTCCATCAACAAATTACAATCTGGTCACACATGAATGCTTGTGACTTGTATGGTAAATGATTGAAATACTCAGTCTCTCATCATATCTTTATCATGCTACCATGTGGCACATACTTTAGCATACCCTTTGGAATCAAACTTGTGACATACAAACCATAAGCCATATGCTCTAACCAAATAAGTAATACCTTACTCACAAAATATTAGAAGGAGAATCTATGTAATAAAATACATTACATTAAAATTTCTAAATGGTATAAAGAACAAATTTGAAATCTAAAGTGTAATGTAAAATTTCTTGAAGTTGAGGAGTATCACCAAATAAAACATCCTCTAATCCTAGCTTAAAATCATACAAATATGAGCTACAACAAGACCAATAACTTTGGGTAGGAAACAAGTCAAACCATAATGAATGAATGATATGGTAGGAATTTAATGAGCCATTCCTACTTAATTAGGTCCCAAAACCATCTCCAAAACCCCCACAAATAATTTCCAATTCAATCACAATAATATAAAAAGGAAATCACTAAAAATATTTATGGAAGCACTAAGCCTCCCAAAATATACCAAACCTGATAACACTTAGTAATGGATAAAAGGCATGAGGCCTAACATCCCTTCCAATCCTCACCTCACTTAATGGATATGTATCAAAATGCCAAAGAGCTCACACAAGGCTTAATGAACTCTCATGCATGCTATATAGCCTTCTCATTACTTCCAACAACATGCAAAATGATGAGAAGACCCTTAATTTTTCTTTTCTTTTTCCTTTTATAAGTCTTGCATTACATCCTAATGCATAGTAAGAGTTTCCAATACTCAACCATACAAGTCATAAGCATATCCAAATAACCAAATTTTAATTTTTGGATGGGACAATATTGTATACCAATGTATTGATAGTAAGTTTATGATAGTTATCTTTTTACTTGAGTTAGTAAGGGCTAACATTGTATGGTTTAACTATCAGTAAGATATATGATCAATTAATCTTGATTAACACTTAACATGCTAAGATAAAACATAGTGAAATGAATGTAAATTCTATTAACTAGAGGACAATAAAAATGAAATACTAAACTAGTCTAACAATGATAAGTAGCTAGTCCTGGTCTTTCCTACATGCCTTACGTTGGTACAATCACCACTAGGATTACCAAGTAACTTTAATACTAGGCAAATCAAGAAAAGTTACTACTAGGTTACTAGAAAATTATACATTATGCTAAAAATTAGTCATATTTAATTTTCTATATAATTAAAAAAACATTGGAAAAGCATATGATATATGAAATGTAAATGATATGGGAAAACTAAAGTGCATAGAAAGAAAATCTAATCTAAGTGAAAGGTTGCAATGGTGAAAAACAATCTAAACTAGAGAATAATAAAAATGAAATACTAAACTATTCTAACAATGATAAGTAGCTAGTCCTGGTCTTTCCTACATGCCTTCGGTTGGTACAGTCACCACTAGGATTACCAAGTAACTTTAATATTAGGCAAATCAAGCAAAGTTACTACTAGCTTACTAGAAAATTATACATTATGCTAAAAATTAGGCATACTTAATTTGCTAAATAATTAACAAAATGTTGGAAAAGAATATGATATATGAAATGTAAATGATATGGGAAAACTAAATTGCATAGAAAGTAAATCTAATCTAAGTGAAAGGTTGCAATGGTGAAAAACAATCTCGATTTTTATTATTGGACATGAAATATGTATAAAAAACACTCCACTTAAATAAAAATGTCATACAATTGCTTATCACTACATAAAATTGCAAGATTCTTGTTACAATATTGACTAAAAGGTAAGTTTGATATGATTGTGGGCTTATGTATACAAGCATGACCTCAGCCTACTATATCATATCTATGATATAGTATAATGAGCTACGATATCATAGTTATGATATCAAAGATATTGCATACAATTTGATTTATGATACCTTCAAGACTAACTAAAAACTAGTCTTCGAGTTAAAACAAAAGGAGGATAAAGTTGTTACAAAATTGTTGGATCATATGGATACAATAACATACTACATACAAATAATGACAACTAACTAACTCTTATTGCCACATCTCAATTCAAGTGAATTATGAAAATATCATGTAAAATCTAATCACCAATGTTAACAAGAATCATCACACAAAAATGGATGAAGTATGCTAAAATATGTAGAATTACCAATGTAGGTCTTCATATGGTCCCTGGTGGTGGTAGCTCCTGCCACATCAGTGGTTACTGAGGCTACTTTCCCAATGCTATCAACTTCCTCATGTGACACTGATTCAATAAAGCTCTCAATTTTTCTTCTTCTATATTGGGGTCATTAACAATCCATGTTAAATTTGCAAGATTTCTTGTTGTAGGCACTTTCCAAGGACATGTCAACTATGGAAATAGTTCATTCATCTTAACATACTTTCCTAAAAATTAATTTCTCTTTATTTTAATTATCTATTTAAATTTACAATTTACATCTTACATCATTATAGCTCTTGGCCCTTCCTAGGAGGCAAACTCTATCAGTTCATTTAATAAAATATCTTTATTTATTATGAAGGGAAAACCAAACTTTTTTCTACATATTTATCTATTATCTATTTTTTGTTGCTTCTTGAAGTAAATATGATGCCCTTAGAGATAGAAGCTCTTTGTCAATTTGCAACATATATTTATAGTTTCACTTGTAGAATAGTAGCTAAATTTTTGAAAAGTCTTAGTTGCTACATAATAGAAAGGTTGGTTTCGTAAGTGATTGATTTAGCTCAAAAAATAGAATATTAAGATGCATATTCTACATTGTGATAAAAGGTAGCTCTATAAGAATATTAGAAATAAGCCACTTTTGCACATCTAGGTAACCCAAGAGGAAAAAAAAATTTCACCTACATAGCATTAGAAAAGACATCAACAAAAAGTAGCTTATTTATTTGTTCCTATATCCTATCATTAATGATGACAAATTAGATAAGCAAAAGTATGCTTTTATTATTTTGGAATTAAAATAGATAGATGGATCTAGACTCAAAGAGAAGAAAGAACTTATCACTTATACAATCAAAGAGCAATTGACAATGAGCATTACATATTCCTAGAATGTCATGTTATAAAGTGAACCTACCACAAATGACAAATTATAGCAAATAGTTTGATTGAGCTTTTTGAAATAGCACCAATAAAACTTGATAACTTTGTTGATGAACTGTATGTATAATTTTTTTATACAATAGATCTTGAGGGTCTTCGAATCTAATAAAAAGTAATTCAATTTCATTATTTATTCTATGCTTTTTATCTATTTTACATACTTATACATTGATTAGATTTCATTCATATCATTTGCATTTAATCAAATATACTACTAAGTTTAACATCATTTATCTATACTCCTATTGATTCTAATTTTGGTTAATAGGATAAGTTTGTATTCAATTAAATGTTTGTGTTCTTCATTTCATGATTGTCAATATATCAAAGGTTATATCATTCTAAAGACTATTTATGGATATGGATCATACATTAAAACATGTGATTCATAAAGGTGTTCTGGTATATCTATTAAAGAACATTTTTGCATAAACATTTTTGATTCTCTAAGAAGGGTCACTAGGGTTTCTAGTATCATAAACCAATTCCTAGAAGCCCATAGGTTTTTCCAACATTTTCATTCTACAAATTTTCAACACTTTTATCTTAATCTTACATAGTATTCCCTTCTTCTTTTTTTCATTTGTACTTGATCCTTAATTCTAAGTGTATGTAGAATACACTTTGTTAACACCATGTCTGGCCAAGGATCCAATTCATCTTACAACTTTCATGTTCATAGACTAATGGAGATTAAAAAAGCCAAGGCATTCATGACATCCCTACCCACTCATTATAAAATTGCATGTTCCAAGTAGGAGTTAAACATTGCATTATTGAGAACAAGCTATAGAGGATGGTTGTATACAAAACAACCCATATTCTGAAACCATTCCTTTCAAATCCCAACCAATCTATGGAATTACACAAGTATGAAAGAAATGCATCAGTGAAGTACCTCCTCAACAAGGATGAGATTTAGGAACTTTCCAATGCCAAAATTTAGTAAAGACAAACTATGATGGATTTCTTAATGGATTATCTTAACTTTAACTAAAATTATCAATTTCAAAACCAACAAAGTAAAGGTGAATAGATTATAAGCATTTATGATGATGAGGAAGATTAAAATCCCCATGATTCCTTATCTACAAAACTCTTTTATTAACACAGTGCATAATCATCAATCCCAATTTAGTAGCATATTCACCTAATTAATTCCAACAATCCACTAAACCTACACCTCCCTCAAATGATCTATCAAACTACTCCTAGTCAAACTAATATTGCTCCCCCTTCAGTCACCTTGCCACCAACACACAACTTATTCCTAAGCATAATGGTTGTAAATCTAACACTGCAAGTGCAAGTTCAAAATCCTAATCCATTATTGAGTTTTTTCCAACCATTATCTCTTACACCACCAATTCAAAAACCATAAGTTTAATTGTTATTACCTCTGCTTTTCTAACCTTTATCGTAGTATGACATTCCTCAACATGTTTTCTTGTCCACCTTAACACATTCGTAGCTAGTGTTACCTACTCATAACTCCATCTTAGGTAATCTTGTTATGCCATCTATCCATGATGTTCTACTATAATTAACTCTTTTTCTTCAAGACTTATCATCCACATTGCAAGCTGATGAGTGGTGAGGTACCACCTATGTCCAACCATACGAATCACAAGCATCCACACACGATTTGGTCAAATTCTATGGATGGGACTACTTGTGCATCTAGATCATTAAGCATTGATCACAGTTTACCATCTTTCCACTTGGACTACTAATAGCTTTATCATGTATGGTTTAGTCTAGAGTGAGGCATATGATTCTTGACATTGTTGCAACCTTATGCTACTCCTAACGATAATAGAGAAATCAATTACTTATCTAATTAACAACATAAAGGTAAACTCTAAATAAGCCTACAGGTAATGAGTGTCCATTTCCAACTTACCGTACACATCCTAAACCCACGTATCCACTACTGGGATTACCAAGCGCTATGCTACTAGGTGAACCAAGCAATAACACTGCTGGGATTACCAAGAGAATACATGTTTATGCTTGAAACTAGTCATATTCATTCTGCCAATTCATTAATATGCATGGAAACGTAAATATTAACTAAGTACATGAAACGTAAATTACATGGAAAGTAAATTTAATCTAAGTCAAAGTGCTACAATGAAAAAGAATCAATCTCAATCTTATTGTCAATCATGGAATGTGTGTCTAGGTACATTGCCACTCAAATAATATGTCGTACAACTGACTTAGATCAACATTGTGGACACTCACTGACTATTCTCTAAGACTATGAAATAAAATTACAAGATTTTACCTACTCTATTGACCAAAGAATGCTAATCCAGTGTGGGAGTATGCATATTTATAAAATTTATTGTCAAGCTATGTCGATGGGGCCTCATAAACATGGAAAATGCTATGCCGATAGGGCCTCATAAATGTGGTAAATGCTACATCGATGAGGCAACACCACATTGATGGGGGCCCATTGATGTGATACTTTGATGCTTCATCATACCCCAACAATTCAATGAAAACTCATCCTTGAGTTCTTTTACAAAATTGGGAAGGTATGGGATTATTGACTAATAATTAACATAACAAAACTGAGTGTCGTATTACAAAATTTTATTCTAGTGGATGCATACAAAATGAAAGAGTGACAAAAAGACTAGATAGAGATTGAAGATACAAAAAATTTGTAGAGGTCTTCAAAACTCCACTAAAGATTATTCTTCTTGTTGCTGCGAGTAGTGGTAGACTTCCAACCTTGATTGTTATGTTGATGCTTCTTTGGTTATGTATAACATTCTTGAAGGATGGATTGAAATTTATTCTCATTATCCCATGGATCTAGCAAACATGTGATGCTTGAGCTATTATCTTATATGTGCTACAATTTGTCCATGGGCATATCCTTTGTTGTTCCCCTCTTAGCTTCATGTTCGTGCCTAGAAAAAGACCTTCTTCCTTAGGCATTTCTTTAGCATCACTTGTAATCACCAAAGGATCAACATTATTTTTGGTAAATTTTCCTTAATAATTAACCCCTTTCGGATCCCTTAGTTTGCATTTAAGCACAAGGTGATGACAACATACTATGCCCAAGACTATGAGGTAACTAAAATCATCAAGCTATGTACATTATTTTGATCAATTACTATTAGTTACCATAATGTTCAAAAATATGTTAGAAAATTTCAAAATTTTCAAAACAGAGATCCCTAGCCCCCATGACTAATGAGTGTAACTCCAAAAGTGTATAAGTTTTCAAACAATTAAAACCAAAGATTTGATTTAAAATATTGCAAAGAAATATTAATGGATATGCAAATAGAAAATTATGAAAAATTAATGAAACAAATGAGAAGTGGTCCCAAAATTATGCATAAATTCAAAGAAACCATCACTGATGTTCTGAAATATGTGAAGGTTAGTTCAAATCCATGATAAACAAAAGTTATGCAAGTGGGTCCTCCCCAAAGCAAGCTCCTGCCATAATGCCCTTGCATAAGCACTTTTATAGATGTTCGTGGGCACCCAAGAAGTTAAATGCAGACCATGCCTTTGTTCCAAACAACACACAACTATCATGGTTAGGATGTTGCACTATACTATACAAAACCAAAAGGCTCATAATTGCATGCAACAATGAGGTGAATAATGGGATGAGAAGGGATTGTATAGATTGGGATGCAAGGTACTTGAGCATGTCCACAATAGGTTCTTGTGAAAAATGTGATTAAAATGATTAGCATACCTTTCCATCCAAGTTTAGACTAAGTTCATACCATGAACCTTGATGTTGCATTAATGTGTTCCATCCTACCAACCACCATGAGTCCACAACCACCTCAAAGAACAATCATCACTCCAAAAAGAGAAGAAAAGAGAAGAAGGAAGGAAGGTCCTTAGTTAAAGGGGCACCTTTAGGCATGGGTAACATGTCTTTCCAGCCCCATAACCAATGCTTGTAGCCCATTATTATATCTAAGGGGTGTGCTTTGAATTTCCATTATTGTTTTTTTTCCTTCTTTTTTAAATTTTTGGATGGGAACCACACCATGAAAAGACAGAGCTTCCTTTTTATTAGTCAATGGAGGAGTGATGATATGTTCCAAGAGGAGTCATAAACCTCATGAAGAAGTCAAGAAGAGAACCCAAAAAATCCCCTTGAGGTCACACCCTTACGATTCCCACTTGGTCGTTCCTACATTCTTTAGGGTACAATGATCATTGATTAATTTTAGTTTCATGAAAGAAGAACCAAATTATTTTCATGAAAAAGACCTTTTATTTAGATAATTAGAGGGATGGATTAGGTGGTCTCACTACTTTATGCAATTACTTATCCAATCATCTTAATAACATAGAACAAAAACCCAACACATAGCATTGACTTCTACATCATGACTTGGAAATTGATGAGTGGCAAGGTACCCCTACGTCCAACCATACAAATCATAAGCATTCACATACGATCCAATCAAATTTTGTGGATGGGACTAGTTGTGCATCTAAATCATTATGCTCTGATTGTAGTTTGTTGTCTTCCCACTTGGACTAGTGATAGCTTTATCACATATGACTTAGTCCAAAGTAAGGCATATGATGATGTTTTCTAACCCTATGCTACTCCTAATGAAAATAAAGAGATTAATTAAATAAGCTAATGAATAATGGAAAATAAGATCTAAACTAGCCTACATGTGATGATTATCCATCCCCAATTGTTCGTACATGCCTTGGACTTCATATAACTACTACTAGGATTTCCAAGCATATGTCACTAGCCCTGCCAAACAATACACTACTAGGTTACCAAGTAATTACACTTAAGCACTTATGATTAATTCATACTCATTCTACTTAATAATAGAAATAGTGAATAGCAATAAATGGAAATAGTAACTAAAGAAAATAGCAAATAATTAAACAATTGAACCAATAATAAATCTAAGTGGATGTTGCAATGATGGAGGTAATCTTGATCTTTGTTTCCCATCATGTAACATGTCCAAGTACATCACACTTGAATAAGAATGTCGTAAGAATAAAAACATCACACTATAACTATGCACTAGGAAATAACAAGACTGAAAATCAACAATCTACGAAGAAGCTAATTGAAAACTAAAATTAAAACTATCTTCCAACCCTGCATCCAAGTGTTGTATTTATAGGTTGGCATGGAGGAGATGATATCAGATATCTCACATTACTTCTTGGGCCCTGATATTGGATATTCGATATTAGAGCAGACCAAATCATGACTCATCATACCCCCATAGCTGAATGAAAACTCATCCTTGAGTTAAACAAAATGAAAAACAAGTTTATTACAAAATATTAGGAAGGTATAAAATTATTGACTAACTCACACAATCAAAAAAATAGATAGACTCTTACATGCTGCAATGGTATTTCACAAAAATTTGAACACAATATTATAAGATACAAAATCAAGGAAGCTCATGTAGTTCCCAAAGGTGAGGGCCTCTCCATTGGTCTCTTCCATTTATCACTAGGCTTTTGAAATTTGTAATGGTTAAGGAGCACTTGCAATTTTTCTTCTTCTATCCTTGGATTGTGTATCGTCCAATCTACTGAACTGATGTGTTTTAGCACTAGTACATCCCAAGGGCATGGAAGTTTCAAAAAAAATTTGTTGGCCTTCACGTACTAGGCCACAAATTTTCATCACTCCTTTTCAAATGCCCTAGCCTTTTCTTTGAACTCATGATAATTTGTGAGTCTCTTGGCTAGGTTTAAAGTGACATCCTTTTGTTCATGGTAGTGGGTTTTAACCACTTTAAGTTCTGAGTTTGCAACGTGAAGTTTCTGCAAAGTGAATTTTCTATCTACAAACTCTTTCTCATATGATGCATAAGTGATCGCTATCTATTTCTCTAGCCCTCTTCTAGGCCGACGTGTTGTTAACATGACAAGGTTGGCATATCTAAGATTAGCCAATGCCATGTATTCTTTCAAATCCTCAATTTGCAGGTCTTTGTTCTTCACTTCCACCTAATGGACCAATGCATAACTATCTAGAATTGGTTGCTAATTATGATTCTGTGTTGAAATGAACCCAATGTGGCCTTTAGCCATCTAAATGTTTTTTTCATTTATCTACTTGTACATGCCTACCTAGTCCTAGAAATTTTCTTTCATCTTTTCATGTTTCTTGGCCTCATTCTGCCATGCGTTTATTTCAATTACGGACTTCTATTGATCAGCGTGGACTTCCTTCATTGAGATTATTCTATTTTCTCTCACCAGTTTTTTGATATCTTGGTTGACCCTCATTATTTGTTCTCTTAAATGATGCACACTTTTTTCCAAAACATTCTTTTTTTTAATAGTGATCAACCGTGAGTTCTCTATAGCGAGTTTTTTATTCTTTTCCTACATGGCATTCAATGCCTTTTTATGAGCATAAGTTTGCACTTATGCAACAAAGGCATTCCAGATCACCTTCTTCTTCTCTTGCATAGTGGCTTTATTCTCTTTGAGCAATTTTTCTAGTAGCTCTATTCTAAATTGATCTAGCTTGTCAAGTGCAACAAATCGAGCAAGATCCCATCTTTCAACTCTTAGGATAGCTAGTTCCTATTGCAAACATTGCACTTCTACTTTTGCATGGTCTACCCTAGTCTCAGCCATAACCAGCTTTCCCTTGATGGCTATGAGATCTAACTGTGCTACAATGACATCGCTAGGTATGTCAAACAAGATGGTCATTACTTTCTCTATCTATAGAAGTCAATCTAACACATCCTCATGTGTTGCAAGAGTCATCAAAGTCCCAGCAAGCATCTATGCATCTCTGGTGCCTATTAAATCAACTAGAGGCACAAAAGACACATTGAAAGAATCTTTAATGTGGTCTATTATCACCTCTATTGCACCCATTGCATCTTCATGCTACATGACCACTATCATGGCACCTTCAGCTATTTCAAGCATCACTTAAAAGGATGCGACGTTACCAGCAATTTGACATGACCACTGGGATTCTTCTCCTAATTGTAAGAGATTTATTTCCTTATTAGATCTATCAAAATAGTGGACTGCATGGCATCATCAATGACTTTGAAGAGGCTTGATTCCTCTCTACTCCCATAGCTGAGTGTTTTAACAATTTTCTATAAATTGCTCATTGACGGCCTATAATATTATGGTAGTGGAGATGGAACTTATGAATTGCAACATTGTTCAACCTCTTGTTCATCTTCTTTGTCAGGTTCTTCTTCCTTCTCTAGTTTTGCTTCTTCACCAAGGTCTTTTCTTGATGTTGTTGGTTTAAGTAATTTAGTAAAGAAGGCATTCTAAGCCTTCCTAGGAATGTTATTTGTGTACCCCCAAGATTCCAGCATGCTTACATCGCTTCTAGATGAGGCAAAGGAATGGAAGTTTTAGCTTCCTTGCCTTCTTCTCTTCAAACCACCTCTGAATTTATATGCATTATAGCTATAGAAGGTTAGCCATGTATTTACCCATTAGTATGGCACTTCCCCTAGCCGCGTACGTAGAGATCCTATTAAGTCCTTTTGTGGGGAAGAGGTGATATGTCCTTATCTTGAAATAGGTCCTCCCCTCTAGAGTCAATTCATGATATGTCTTATCATCCTTGTTGTACACTTACCTTAATCATAGCTTTCTAGTGTTAGGGTCAAATATTATGGACAGATGGGCTGACTTAGCCCCCTCATTTCACAAATTGAGAGCTTCTATGATTTCTTTGACCAAGAATGAAACATTAACTCCATAAATGTTGACAATGGTACCTTCATCTTTGTTGTGCTAGAATTGGTATGTTTTGCTAAGATACCACTTGTCGTTATCTAAAAGAATGGGCCACAGGGGTGATGCCTGAGGTTACATCCAAACCACCTCTAAATAAAACTCCATAAATGGGCTGAAGTTCATCTCCATGATGACCATAGTCAACATGGATTTTTCATGAATTGCTTCAAGGCATTCAACAGACAACATGAGATGTTGCCCCTACATAGGAGCTTGCGGTTCTACGGCCTCTTCCTAGACTAACTACCCAATGACAAGAGACTCTTGGTGAATGATGAATGATTGGGCTTCATGTTCTTCATGCTCTGCATGCTCACCTTGTTGGCCCCTACCACCCCTTGGGCATTAAGGCACTCCCTGTGAAGGTCCTCCTTGTGTTCCTCTTTTTGGAGCCATCTGTAATCAATCAAAGATTGGATGTTACTAAAGTATTGTTATGTATCATTAATAGGTTTATACCTTAATCATGGCCTTATTTTCATTATGTTCTTTAGTTTGTATGATTTCAAAGTTAGAAAATATTTTAGAAAAATGACCAAAAAGTGTCTATCTTCTCTTATGACCTTTCATAGTTGGTTCCCTTTTCCTTATATGTGACTTATTATGATAGCTATGGTTCCTTAGGTGGAAAATTAAGGTTTTTGGCACTACCATGANGCAAATTTTGAAATATTGGTGCAAGTTTCTTACACAAGTACGCATCCCCCCTTCCCCCCTCCTCCAATGACTAACTTGAACACTCCAGGGTCAAATAAGTTTAAATAGCATGAGAAGCGAAGTGGTAGAGAGCCAAATATTGCAAGTAGAAATTGGTTGTGCAGAGCTTTGAGTTGTGAGAGAAAATTTGAAAAAATCCCCTAGACGCAAATTAAGAGAGGATTTTTAGGCACTATGAAGCTCATATATATCAAGTTTGTTCAACCTGATATTGATTATCCGACGTCAAGGCTAACCCGATATTAGGTAGTTGATATCAAGGTCCAAGAATATGCATTAAATGGGATAATTAAGCATGGAAAGCCAAGCTCTATGATTGGTTGGAAGGTTTAAAGTTAGGCCCATAGATGGTAAGTAGGAAATCAGATTGAGGCACCGCAATTGGTTGAAGATGAAGTCATTGACATTAAAAGCTTCAGAAGATACAAGAAAAATGGCATTAAATCAATATTGTGGAATAAATTAATTACATGATAAGGAAAATGAAAAAAGTTAAAAATTAAGTTCTTGGAAGGTGAAAAATGATGTGGTTGTGTCAAATAAGTACAAGTCACAAAAGTTACATAAGTGGTTCTTCTAAAAGCTAGCTCTAGCCAATGATGCCCTTGTGTAACCACACCTAAAAATGTCCATAAGCACTGAAGGAGTTGAATGCAATGCATACTTGTGAAACAAAACACACATGTTGAAACCAAAAAATTGAGATAACAACTCTATGTTACACAAAACCATAAGCTAGGAGCATTCGAACAACGAGGTGAGATGGACTGTAGAAAGGATTGCAAAAATTGGGATGTGAGGTGTCTTACGCAAGGCATAATGAATCCTTATGTGTTATTAACAGTTAAATAACTATGAGCCCTTCTTTTCAATATTCAAACCAAGTCCAAACCACATTTCAATGACATCGCATTATTTGATCACTTCAGCTAACAACTATTAGACTATCATAGTTGCTAGGAGTAACATCACTTGGAATTTTTTTCAAGGGAGAAGTTTATTTATGGTACTCTCATTTTTTTATGGGTTCTGAGAAGCCATCAACCTTCAAATATTGGTACATTTCTTTCCAATGGACCCTTCAAAAATTTATTTAATATCTTTTTATGTTACTCTTACTTCCATTTTTTGTTAAATCTACAAGGATATAATTAAAACCTTAGCAACTTGATAAAACATACAGAAGTCACCAAAGAAAAGCCACAAATCCCCTTGATGTCACACCCTCTACATTCCTGCTTAGTTTTACACTCTTTTTCTCAGGCACAATGATTATGGATTTCTGTTTAGGTTGGATGATGAAAAAGAATATCATTATGACTAGAGTAAGAACCTCTTATTAATGGAATGAGTGGATGGATGGCATGGTCTCGCTGTCCAAATAATCAGTTCCTTATGACTTGACAACATAGAGAAAACCTCACCTCAATGGGCTACATGATCGTTTTATTCACAAGCAAGATTACATGAAAAAGAAAATGAAAACAATAAATCAAAAAAGTTGGAAGGAATAGAAAAAATTGTATCAAGAAATAAGAAAATGACAAAAAATTGTAAAACAAAAAGATGAAAAACACTTATGAATCCTAAAGATTAGAATGGGAGGTGTAACAATCGAAAATGTCAACAGTTAGAACACTGAGGTCCACAGGTGCACAACCTAACCCCAAATCCATGTAAGGACCTACTAGAGGTAGAGATAGGATGCCTTGGATGGTCTAACCAATTGAACAGGGACAACCTAAATGCAACAAGGGTGCAGCATGGTTAGCTACAATGCTAATGCAAAATGATGCTAAGTGTGCAAGCGGTGTTTATGGTATTAATGGTGTCAACAATATCAAAGGTGTCAGTGGGGTCAAGCGTAGTCAAGAGTTTTGATGAAGTCAATGGTGTCAATGCATGTATACCACCACTCAAGCATGGTTTTAGGCATAGCAATGTAGCAAAATAATGAAAAATGAAAATAAAGTATAAAAAATACAAAGAAAGAAAGAGAGAAACAAAACACCACCCCAAATGAGGTTGAGCATAGTTAACACCAAAGGGGGTTAGAAGGTACATGATGTACAATAGGCATAATGGACAACATAGTCATAGTCTCAAGGGTGTTTAGTCATGAAGATTCACGCTCTGTCAAGTTGTCTGCATCTACCAGGTTGGCTACTATGGTGTATCGTCGACTGCGATGTTCTAGTGGATTACGATGGTCTGCAACTTCACCAATATGCCTTTGGTTCTCTCCCAAGCACTCCTTAGGTTTTCCAAGTCTTTGATTTGCCAATTTTTCCATACTACAAACTTTGAGGATGTGCATATTTATAGGTTTAGGGTTAGCGCGAAATGTGGGATGACTGCCATGTGGCAGAGTGGATGGTTGAAACTACACTTTTCACTAGGTTGGTGATCTCATGCTTTGCTAGACTTTGCAAGACTGGGAGACTGTGACTATGTTGTTAACTGCATGTGTGTGTCAAGGAGACTCTAGGATGCCTAAAAAATGAAACCTGGAGCTATGCTCCTAGACTATGCTATCCATGCTCTCATGTGGGGTTGAGTGTAGTTACAATTTTGGGGCCAAAAAGAGATACAGAAAAGAAGAATTTTGCTACGTATCCTTCCTGAAGGTGAGTTGGAGTTGAGCTGAGTGATGTCGTTATGCTATGCAGGCCACTGGAGGCTATTCTTATTGATTATGCTTACTTACACTCTAGACTAGGGGAAAGTGTAGTCCCACACTTAAAAAAAAGATGCAAACAAAAATACCATGTGCTAACTACACTCTTCATTGAAGGCTGACTATGCTCTGGGGTAGTGAAGAGTGTAGTCCCAACACTTAGAAAATTTTTTTGCAATTGGCTTTGTGCTAACATTGAGAAAAAACTGCAAAATTAGCCTTTGTGTTGACTACACTTTCTATTGGAGCTTGACTATGCTCTAGGGTAGTGGAGAGTGTAGTCCCAACACAGAAAAATTTGCAAAAACTTACCTACATATTAACTATGCTCTTCTCTAGAGGCTGACTATCCTCCCATCTGAGGTTGAGCGTAGTCTCAACACTTAGCCAAAACTACAAGAAAATGGTCTTTTGTGCTGACTATGCTCTCCACAAGAGGCTGACTATGCTCTCAAGTAGGGTTGAGCATAGTCTCAGCACTTAGAAAAAAATTGCAAAAAATTGGCCTTTGTGTTGACTACGCTCTTCACTAGAGGCTAACTACACTCCCATATAGGGTTGAGCATACTATTAACATTTGGCCCAAACTATGAGAAAATGTCCTTTCATGCTGACTACACTCTCCATGAGAGGCTAACTATACTCTCAACTAGGGTCAAGCGTAGTCTCAGCACTTAGAAAAACGTTATCAAAAAAATTCGCCTTCATGTTGACTACACTCTCCACTAGAGGCTAACTATGCTCCCATCTGGGGGAGAGCATAGTCTTACCACTTAGCCAAAATTTGTAGTTGAGTGCCATAGTCTAGATTTGGTGGTGTTTCATTGTCCCCTCTTTGTTAACATCTAGCAGAGTGGCCCAAGATATGTCAACAAAGAACAACAAAATACCATAGCAAGCTTAGCACCAACATCACTCTTTAATGCATGGTCATATGTCACTGCGTCATGCTCAAGAGTATTTTGGATAGTGATATGCTAAGTGGCAGGTGAAAGGCAAGAGTAAAAGGTCTACACAATGTGCCAGGGATAAAAGGGAAGATGAAGTGCATACAGGACATTATAATTCAAGGACTTTATAGTTGATGGTGACCATTGTACTAGAGTGGCTTTCCCTTGAAAATGTTGATCTCTCATCAAAGTGCTTATGAGAGAGTCAAGGTGTATGTTCAAGGCTGGGCCAATAGGGTGGGTTTCCCTTGAAAAAATTGACCTCTCATCAAAGTGCTTGCAAGAGAGTCAAGGTGTAGGTTTAAGGTTGGGTCAGTTGCAAAACTACCTTACTATTGGATTGCTTAGCAACGTGCTTTTCCCCCCAATTTTTTTTTTGGTAGGGTAAACCTTCTTTGGGCTTTGCACTTTACTAAATGCTTACTATGAAGTGAAATGCTTTCCATCAAGTGAGTTGCATATCACTAGATTGGCTTTGCTTCATCATTGATGAAATTGCATGGTGTTTATACAACAGGTGTTTCCTCCCTAGGATGATTTCCGTTACATATGCCTGGGCTTTGACTAATCGATAGAAGCTTCCCACAGGATGACTTATGTTACATCCACCTTGGGAAGCTAAGATTTGACATGAGATGTGAAGAGGATGTCATGTGGTCATAGCACGTGAGCTTCAAAAAGGGTTACAATCTTTGCTATGTGGGGAATGAGAGGTTATTGGGATGTAGGAGTAGGTGTGAGTGGGCTATAACTAGATAATAGGGATGTTCACTCTTGAGAGGCTTAGCTAGTATAATCATGCACATCAGAGTGATGTGGCAACTTACTATGATGAGATGTACCTTTGCACAACCGCTCAGGGCTTTTTCTTACAAACATAACTCCTAGAAGATAAGAAAATCACACAAGACACAAATTAAAACAAATTATAGAGGCCAAAATGCAAAAAGCTACATCAACTACATAGGTTGCATAGATTACAAGTGCTTTATTCTGGAACTATAATGTTCTTGCTCATCTAATGTAGAAGGAGGACAAGGGTTATGCTCACTCGCTTGCAGAAGGATGGAAAGCATTATTAATGACTAATTTTGAACCCAATTTAAGATCTTAGTAGATCATGGCTTTAGTTTAAGGTCCTAGCAAGTAGTGTTGTGTCACTTTAAAGTCATGGCAGCCTACTAGTTTAAGATCATGGTGGATGTGTTATGCCAGTTTTACATCATAACCCAAGGATGAGCTATGCTAGTTTAACATTGTAGAAAATGAGCTATGCTATTTTAACATTGTAGTGAATGAGATGTGCCACTTTCACATCATAGAAAATGAGAGTTTACCTTGCTTCATTGGTGTGTGGTGCTGCATGCCAGAAATAGGATGCCTTCAAGTACAAATGGTTTACTAGATTGGCAAACTCATTTCCATCTTGATTAGCTAGCTTGAATGCTCCATTGTTGTAGGCCTTAGTGCCCAAGAGAGGCCCTTTCTAGTTGGCTAATAATTTATCTATGGGTTCACAAACGACCTTGAGGACTAGGTCCCCTTTCCTAATTGGACACTGATGTTGGTTATCACGATGTTTTTGCCATTTCTTTTCTTGATAACACTTGGTGTGATCAAGTGTACGCATGTGCTCATCCTCTATTAAGTCAAGGTCTCTAGTTCTCAACTCATTATTCTAACCTTTGCCGATGTAGTCTGAGAGGATCACTCAAAGCGATGGAACTTGCAATTCAAGTGGAAAAACTGCTTCAAATCTGTAAATGAGGCTATAAGGCATCATGCTTGTTGTTGTTTGATGCATTGTGTGGTAGGCCCAAAGTGCATAGACTAATTGCTCATGCCATCATCTTTTGCTATTACTTAGGATCTTCTTGAGGAGGTTGATGATAACCTTGTTGGTGGCCTCCACTTGGCCATTTTCTTGAGGGTATTTTAACAATGAAAATGAGTGATTGATGCCAAGGTGCTCACAAAAGGCTTGGGTTTTGGAGTCGCTAAACTATGATCCATTTTCTATCACTCTAGTCAAGGGAAAGCCAAAATGGGTCACTATGTTATCCAACATGAACTTGCAAACCTACTATGGTGTCATCTTCCTAAGGGATATAGCTTCAACCCACTTGGTGAAATATTCGGTTGTAGTTATTATGAAGCTATGCCCTACTGAGGACTTAGGCATTATGGGTCCAATGATGTCTAGGCCCTAGCATTGGAACAACCACGTGATTTGTGTTGTATGCATTCAATTGGTGGCACATGCATTAAGTTACTATTCCATTGACAAGTGTCATGTGTTTTGACTTTCGAGATGCAATTGCTTTCCATGTAAGTCTAATAGTAGCCTAGCCACTTGATTTTTGCAGCCATTGCCCTAGGTTCTATGTGACCTCCACATAGTCCTTCGTGGACTTGCTCAATGATTATTTTTGCTTCATTTTCGCTTACACAGGTTAGTAGTATACCATCATAGGATTTTCAACATAACATGTCATCATCTACGATGATGTACTGTCATGAAAATTTCTGTACTACATCCTTTTGAGCAGTAGTTAAGTGTTGTGGAGGCTCACTTTGTACAAGGTACACCTTGATATTGTTGTACCAATCTTTTGCATGGGTGGTACTAACCGTGGCTATGGATGCAACTTCGATGGCTTGCATGATAGGTGCAGTGCAATCTACCATCAAGGTGGGCAATGCATTGAACATGCTAGGCTTTATGCTAAGGGCTAATGTTGCAAGTGTGTCAACATTGGTGTTTTCACTTCAAAGAACATGTTGTACATCAGCAATTACAAAGTATTAGAGCAAGTGTTTTATGAGGTCACAATAAGGCTTTAAATGTTATGCTTTATAGGTGTAAACCTCTATTACCTAATTAACCACTAGTTGTGAGTCACCTTGGACCACTATGCATTGGATCCCTAGATCATGTGCTCCAAGGATGCCTTAGAGGAGACCTTCATACTTTGCCATGTTGTTGATGTAAGGAAATGTAAAACAATATGCAAAGGGTCAAATCTCCCCAAAGGGAAACATGATGATAGTAGCGACGCTACAGCCTTGAGAGGTTGAAGCTCCATCAAAATGTAGGAGTGTCTAGCACTCAGCTAATACTACTAACATGCTCATCCAGGAACTCAGGGTCTATAGTAGCTTGATCATCTACTGGTGAATCCGTAAGCTGTACAGCTATTGCTTGACCTTTCATTGAGGCTTGCACAACATAATGTAGGTCAAACTCCATTGTTATTACTTTCCACCATGCAATGTAACTACTTTTGTAGATATTCATTGTTATAGCTCGGACTACATTATTCTTGCAAATGATGTTAACCTCATTGTGGAAGAGGTAATGCCTATAAAAATATTTTTTTTAGGACTAAGCTTTCCATTGAGGTAGTCCAAATTCAGTCAAAAATTTTACAATTTTTGAGACTACGCTCTCCACTGAGGTAGTCTAGAGTTAGACAAAAAAATTTCAATTTTTTGGACTACGCTCTCCACTGAGGTAGTCCAAAGTTAGTCAAATTTTTGAGAAACTTTTGTTAACTATGCATGGTGTTAAACTTGCAAAATGTAGTGCTAAGCCTATAAAAATGTGTTATACCCCAACAAGTGCTAGGTGCATCAAACAAGTTAAGCTACATCCTACACCCACAGGGCCCTAGGACGTATTGCCAAAATTGCCTTTTTGCTAATTTATGTTAATATTTTAACATGTGTATCAAAATTTTACATCTACATGTGTATACTAATTCTTTGCCTATTACTTGTTAATTGCAAGGTGTTGCTAAGCCTATTCTAATAGTAGTTGATCTCATGGGCATCTTAGGTTGCATGAGAAAACTTATTCCTAACACCCCTGCATTAGATATGGAAGTGGACCATTAAGCAATGTGGTTCTAGCCAAGAGCTCAAAAGTTCCTAGAATACCTCTTGTGATAATTCAATGTGATCATGTGGTCACACTTGGTAGTTGGGGTTGCTAGTGTCATCACTGATACGTTGTTACTTGGGGCTGACCGGAACATCCTAAAGTTTATCTCAAATGAGACCCCTACAACTATTGATGGGGTAGGAGGCTCAGGAAAATGTCCTAGAAGTATTTGGCAATTATCCGGAGTATGGTGCATGATGGGGTTTTCTTGTTACAATAAGAGCAACATCTTTTTCATCATGCAGCAGATGCATACCCTATTCTAGAACCCACCTGGAGCTATCTATTGTATCAAAGGGTAGGTGCATTTATGGCTCTCATAGAGTTTTGTGCTATTCACTCATGTAAAATTGCTAACAGTTCATTATTAATGTTAGGTTTAGAGTTAATGAGGAGAGCTTACATGATGAGGAAAATACTCTAGCCTTAACCTACACTACCCTTTAGGTATTCTCATCTACTACAAATGTTTGGGCAGCTATGATTGAGCAGGTGCGACACGATCTAGAGGCCTACATTTCTTGATACCTAAAGGCATACAAGCAATGCAGGACCCATGATTGGTTGGATGAGGAGTGGGCTATTGCTAAGATTAACACTAAGGAGGTGTTTGCAACATCACCCCCATCTTGCACTCTGTTTATGCCATGTACCTATCTATGTTTTGGCTCATGTTCTTGCTTGTGTATGCTTTTCAATTTTCCTTATTTTCATGATGCTAACATTATTTTTCTATGTGTTGCAGTAGTGGCTACCTCAATCAAGGTGATGGTGGCCACCATAGATGGCACAAAGGCCACCTTTATCATGAAATACAAGGATGTAGAGGTTGCACAACATTGGGTATCCACAAGGTGCCAAATGTATTGACAAATTAGCTCACACATGCAAGGTTAGTGGACCTATTCCTAACCCTTAGCCTAAGTATCCTAGTGGCAAAAATGATCATCATCATCAACTCCTTCAGTAGCAACGTTAAGCAGTTTGTCACCCAGGTGTGTAGCATGATGGTAGTGCTAGACCTTAGTGAAGCCTTCTTTGCTAACCTCTTCAGCATCCTTGTTGATAGCCCAAAAATTGTTAATAAGGCCAGTAGGAAGGTGGACCACAGAGGGGATATAAAGGATTAATTAGAGACCACTCAATCTCACCAAGGCATACTGATCAAAGATGTGCTAGTGCTTGAGGTGCGGGAGCTCTACCCTCTCTTTCACACTTGTGCTTTTTTAAATATGCTTTTCCAAAAAATAATCCTAGGGGTGAAATAGGCATAGGTGATGAAAGAGGTGCTGCTAGAGGGTACAAGGTTCAACTAGGTTGCATACATAGCCACCAACCTACATGCAGAGATTTCTAGGCTTCAATTCAACCTCCATGTGAGGTCCCATGTCCATTTTGCATTCTTCGTAGGATACCTATGAAGGTTCACAGAGCTTTTAGTCATGTGAGATGATGGATGATGGTTGGTGTAGGACCGTGAATAACTATCCAGGTAGTGGATCAAGCATATTTTCTCAACTACATGCACTAAGGATCCCCCAGAGGGGATCGATGAGTCATTATTGGTAACAACTATGGGTCCTATGGGGTACTCACATTATATGTGAAATAGTACAAAAGAGGGTTCTCTAGTTGGCATTGGGGACATGAGCAAGGTAGATTGCTACATAGCAGAGATGGTGGGGCCATCTAAGGCTAAGATCAAGAGGTCATGTCCTCAAGAGGTAGCTACCTTTGAGATCAAGAAGCCAAGTAGCAAAAGGATTTGCATCAAGCTACAAAGCTTGCAAGTAGATGTTGTAGGTTAGTATGTGTAGCTTCTTAAATTCCTTAGTTACATTCATGTATATATTATTATTTTTATGTTTTTCTGTTATTCCATACTATCAGTTAGCTAGTGATGTGCTATGTGTAGTGATATGCTAATATGTATGTGTGTTAATTATAGAAAAAGAAGAGGGCTGCAGGAGTAGCGACCAAGGTAGCAGAAGAAGAAGCACCTCCTCAAGCTAAGGAGGTGGTGGCTCATGGACATGAGCTTCATGAGGCAGTAGAGTCTCTCCAACAATTGAAGGAAGAGGGGTTGCTCCACCCTGATGGGGTTGATTTTAAGGCTTTGTTTGATGTTACATAGGTAGGTGAGCCCCTTGCACTCATGCTTGAGGGCTTGCTAGGTAATCAACTTGTATTTCCATCTATCTTCCCTTGTTTGATCTAGTATCTTTAGCTATTAGGCCATATGCTAATTACATCATTGTACTATAGCATCAAATATTCCTACCAATGGTCCCACATCTACCTACCGCATGGAGCCATGGGTAGATATGCTAGATAAATTTTCCTTCATGGAAGGCATTGTTGAGGATATGATGGATTGCTTGCAACAAGAGGACCTTGAGCTTGGTATGTGTGTAATTTTTTCATTTTATTCTATCCTACTTACTTCTTAAATGCTTATTTGTCGACTAATATTGATCAGTTATTGTATGCCTATAGCTCCTAAGCTGTAGTGGGATCTGAGCAGGGTGGCCAAGGTGGATGCCCTATCCAAACCTTCCTCCTAAATTGATCAAGTGCCTCATCGCATGTATGAGACATCTAACAAGCATGCACTTTCCTATGTAAAGGCATTGTGGGTCTACAGGCACTTGAATGAGCACCTGTGGAAACACGTGCACAAACTACAGAAGAGGGTGACTAGCCAAGATAAGAAGATTAAGGATCTTTAGTTTAGATATGACTTCATAATAGCTAGATTGTGGGGAGATATCACCTAGCATACCTCTAAGATTAAGTATGTCATGCATTAGACCGATCTCAAACATAAGAATGAGGCCACATGGGAGCTAGTGGAGCAACAGCTCTAGATGAATTTACTTACTCAGAAGAATCAGGATTGGGACAATCATAGCATAAAGGTTTATTGGTGGGGATAGATCTAGAATAGTCATAAGCATGAGTACAAGTGGGAGTGTGATGTGTACCTGCAATGGTATATGGAGGATTCTACCAAACATCATCACCTCAAGATGTTTCTTAAGACAACCAATGGAAAGTAGGCATATGACTTGTTCACGCAGAGTACGGTCATGAGTGACTCCCTTGTGAGAAGGATCATCACCCCTTCCAAAGAGGCCTCTTCTTACTATAGACAAAGGAAAGACCCTTGTGAGTATTGACTTTCTTGAGGAGGAGTGGATGCAACTTTCCAAAGCTAAGATCCTCTAGTGCTTGGAGGCTGGCCTTGGAAAGTTACCTCCAAAACTCACTGATGCAAGGTCTTCCCAAGTTAGTTAGTTTTTTATGCTTTTTATGTCTTGAGTTAGCTTATATAGTTCATATTTTCTTACTAATTTCACATATTTCTTAATGGTTGTGGTAGGTACCAGGTGATGCTACAGGCCCTAGCAACCCAGTGGAGGAAGCAAAACCTCCATCCCCACCTAAAGTTATTAGTTGAGCATGACTAAATATACCTCCCACTGGGCGTTTTACTACATTTTGCTATGTGATGCTATTCATGCTATGTATTACTATTCATATTATATTTGCTATGGATGATTACTTGCTAAGTGTAATGTGCAAACTTTTATCCCTATATGATGATTTTACTACATTTGTTATGAGTATGCAAGTTTGGATCATTGTAAGCCATGGCAATACTGGGCCACTGTGAACCATAGCGAGTCTATTATTAGTTCAACTCCTTGATAGGCCCCACACCAATTTAAGGCCATAGCGAAAGGGCCAATGCTAGTTTTCTGGGCATTTTTGGCTGTACGTTCCTGGTTTAAGGCTATAGCAGGCCAAGATGGTAGTTCAAGGTCATTCCAGGCTACGCATTGCTATCTCCTTTGTGAGTGCTATAGTTTAAGGCCATCTTGGGCTACATATTGCTATCTCTTTTATGGTTGCCATTGTGATAGTTTAAGGTCATTCCGGGCCACATCAATAGGAATAACAATAGTAGTTTAAGGCCATTTGGGGCCACATACTATTACTTTAAGGCCATTGCAAGGGGATTAAATGTAATAGTTTAAAGCCATTCTAGGTCATGATGATAATTTAGGGTCATTCTAGGCCACAATGATAGTCTTAAAAGTGATATTTTTAGGTCATTCAGGGTTGTGCATTGCCATTTCTATTTAAGGTGATAGTTTAAGGCCATTCTGGGCCATGCATTGCTATCTCTCTTTTTGGTGAAGTTTGTGTTGATGATTTTTATGCATTTTGATGTTTTTCATGCATTAACATAATAATTGAAAAAATGTAAATTGAGAGAATGACTAAACAAAGTGGATAAATGCACAAACAAAGCAAAATAATGCATACTAACATAAGCAACAATGAGCAGAAAATAATACTAATCTAAGTAAAACAAATGTGACATGAGCAACAAGTAGAATATAGGGTGTGCAGAAGTGAATAGCAAGAGGGAACCTAGTGTGTTTTGGACTAAGGGGATACCTTAGTTGTGCAGTTACTTCCTAACCCGATGTGGGTTAGGAGGCGTGTAAGGCCTAGATTGCACTATTCGGTAGTCTCCTTGACCCTCGCCCTCTACATTAAAGGCCAATTCTGCCCAACGAGCATCTTCTGGGTGGTCATTAACTTATTTTTGTCTTTTTAGGTGGATTTTCCTCATGTGTTTCATTGTCTACCATAGCTACATCATTAGGAAATTCAACTTTCAACCCTTCCTCCATATCTATGTTGTTGATGACCAAAGGAACAATGTTATCACCATGGATGATAACTTCACCACCTTCATATGGAAGGTGGATTTCTTGATGAGTTGGAGAGGAGAAAACTTTTAATTGGGCTAGCCAAAGTCTATCCAATATTAAGTTAAAACTGAGAATTTCCTCTATAAAAATGAATTTAGTAGTTATGGGGAATTACTTGTCCACTACAAAAGCTATGGTGATAGTACACCTAATGATGACACATGACCTGTTGAAGGATTTTAGACACATGGTTTTTGTTGGCTTGATTTGGTCTATGAGGCCTAGCTTATTCACAATAGTGTATAATATTACATTTTTTGCCATGTCGTGATTGATGTGCACTCAACAAATCTTGCATTGTGCAACATGTATGGTTATAAACATTGGAGTCATTATGACCTTGCCCCACCTAGGATTGACCTTGATGGCTTCATCACAAAATGCTAGGGATGTGGAACTCAATCCTCGTGGTGTGAGGGGTAACATCATTACATGGATGGAGTTCTCATCTATAGGGATGTCCTCCATGATAGGAATGGAGGTTAACATTTGTACTAGTGCTTCATGGTGGACAGATGAGGTCATGATTAGGTCATACAGGCTCAATGTTGTGTTCTTTTGTTTGAGCACTTATTTAACTTAGGCTAACACATCCATAAATTATTTTCCATTACTTCCATTTTTTCTAGCCTTGACTTCTTCCATGTGGTCTAACAAATAGATCTCTCATAGAGGCAACTTGAGCTTTGCTTGGTTGGCCTACTTAAGGGCCTCAATGTTCCCTGACGATTTGCTCGTTGTGGCCTATTTAGTTGTCTTGGTCATGGGGAATGCAAATATGGGGATTGGTTTTGATGGACCTAGCACTCTTTGGTCTTGACATTGCCTAACCATATTGCCTATGAGATGCTCATTGGGTCTTCTGTGTTGCCACCTTGGGGGCCTGCCAATGTTGCTAGTGAGGTTACCCCTTAGTAAGGAAGGAACTAATGCATTGGCCACCACTGGGTTTCAGGCAGGTGAGGAGCTAGCATATTGTAGCACTCAAACGATGAAGTGTGGTTGAACTTTAACTATGAAATGTGTTGTAGGTGCTTGAGGTGGCACTCTAATGACAAAAGAGGGCCTCAAACCTATGGAGGCCAAGGGGACCCTTACACTATCAAAGGGCACATGAACCACGAATGGCCACTACTCCTATTCTAGCTCGTCATCAATGTTAATAGCATTTATGACATAGCCAGCATGATCTGCATTTAGAGGATCATTGTATACCCTCATGGACTGGTTTTGAGCCCTGACTGGATTAGCAGTGTCAAGTACCAACTCACCTCTATCAAACATCCTTTACAGATCATCCTACAAGGCTAAGCAAAAATTAGTGTTATGGCTAGGCAACTACTGGTAGTGGCAAAATTGATTTCGCCTAAAGTGCCTGAAGACTAGGGGCTCATTTAGTGCTACTGACATGGGATTCCTTAGTAGCTCACAATACCTATCATTCTTGTTATGAGCATCCTTGGACATTTCCTTGTACTAGATGTGTTTAACTTTTAACAATTGATCTAGTAACTACAAAGGCTTTAATGATAGTAGGGTGTACTTAGAGTAATCCTTACACTCAAAGTTAGGCCTTAGTAACTAGTCCAAAGTAGGGCATGCATGAGCTACAATTGATCCACACCTGGGGTGTGGAAAGACATCTGGTACTGATAAACAGAGCCAAGTGTGATGCATGCAAGGGAGCTACAACTGGAGTCATCCAGATGCAACACATGCACATCTGTTACTGAAACACCACAAAATTTCGAGCTTGGTACTTCTCCAGCAAGAAGCAGGTACCTAGGACCCACGGACAAACACGGCTACATTTGGTATCACACATTACAACTTTGGGGATCAAAATGCTTAATTTTCACTAAGTATGCAGTACCGGCGTATACGCCCGATGTCTACGCCCGACATCCACAGCGTATACACCCAGCGTAGACATCCAACTTACATGCCCAACGTACACACTTCACACATACGCTCGGCAGGTACGGCAAATATTTACGCCCGACATGGAATCTCCAAAGACAGAATGAAAAAAACACCAAAGAGCAAGGATTTAAGCAAGTCGGCAACCATCAACGTATACGCCTGGTGTCTACGCCCAGCCATTGTCAGCGTATACGCTCAGCGTATACGCCCAGCGTCCACAGCATCTAGGCCCAGCACATCTAGCGTATACGCCCAGCGTATACACCCAGAGTCTACGCCCACCTGTACAGCGTATACGCTCAGCTTATATGCTCAGCAGATGTAATATGTTGAACACTTCTAAATTTTATGCCCTTTTTGCACCCGGTCAACATCCACGTGTCGCCCAACCCGAGTCCAGCGTAACAACCGATATAAAAACCCTACTTTTCCACTTGTACAAAGGTTGATGGGAAAAATCTGAGAGCATAACGGAGAGCATTTACGCTGCGCACCAGAGCTAAAAAACCCTTTTACGCTGGACAGTCCTGTACGCTAGGCACACAGTCTCTACGCTCCGCCTACAATGTGAACCAGCCGAGTTATCCCTGCACCCACCAGGGCTTTTCGTCTGCCTTGTGTTCCATCACAACTACGTTAGACCGGTGCACTGTACTTTCATTCTGTAATATCATTGTTTACAGTTTACGCTAATTTCTTACATGTGTTCTATTTACGCTCGTTTGCACTTACACCCCGTTCACATCTATTACACTGTTTGCGCTCTCATTTACGCCCATTACGCCGTTTACGCATAACCCAGCGTATAGCACTTCGGCATATGTTCGGGGAAATCCTTGTCTGATCTGCGCGTGGACCACCCAAGGTACTATACCTTCGTGCATTCCAGCTCGCCCTCAAGTGAAGGTAGGGTCTTTTGTGCATGTATGGTGATCCCACGGTCTCTGTTTTCTTCCAGCCAAAGACCGATGATTTCGGACAGTACAGGAATTGACGCTAAAAGCAGGGTCTCCTAAAACCCTTACTCACAAACTTCCCAGCGTTTATGCTATTGAGCGTATACGCTGCCAACCACACGCCACTTCCTACCGAAACCCTCCCAGCGTCTACGCAGCCTGGTCTGAAAACTCAGCCTGTAAACTGTCCAGTGTTTATGCTGTTCAGTGTTTATGCTGTCCCTGTTAAAACTTAACGAGAAAACCATATGCTGCATTCTCTACGTTGTCTTGTTTTACACTACACCTCATTTTACGTTGTACTCTGTTTTACGCTATGCCTTGTTTTACGTTGTACTCTATTTTACGCTCTATCCTGTTTTATGCTACACCCCGAAGCTGTATATGCTACCTAGCGTATACGCTGCACTCCCTACGCTGTATACGCTGTCTACGCTGACACTATATGCTGAACGTGAAGCGTATACGCTGCACTTTGTCACCTAGTTTACGCTGTACCAAGTACACTAATTTCGCTCCTCTACCTCGTGTCATACCCTCAACTAGTCATCATGAACCCCATGAACACCACCGCTACAACCGCTCAAGTAACTGACGTCGTGGGCACCATGGCTGTCCAGCAGCCTGTCATGCAACACCTAGGAGTACAACCCACCGCGAGGCCCCGCCGGTCCCTAAGGTTGCAAGGGAGAGACCCGGCCTCCAACATCATAACCCAGGATCAGTATAATTTCATATGTATTAAGATACAAGCTGACCTGGCTATAGACCAAGCTAAAATGGAGGTAAAGAGGCAATTCGAACTCTTTTACAGGGGGGGATGCGAGTTCATCCCTTCCCCGTATGACGTAATCCCTGTTCCGGAGTAGTATTCGGAGCTCATCACACAGCTCCTCCTACAAAGGAGCCACTTGTTGGATCAGCCTGAGCTAGAGCCCCAACTAGAGAAAGAGGACGAATTCGCTACTCAATCTGAACAAGAGGATTCTTACCACACTTTGACCCTGGAAGCACACGCCAACCCCATTTTTCATCTCGATACAGGGGAAATCATGCCCCTCCAGCATCTCAGGTTCACCCATGCCTAAGCACCACCACCAGAAACATCAGCACTAGTGCATATTCCTCCCCCAAGCAACCCCCAACCTAGCACCTTCCCTCTTG
>MNCI01026467.1:6120-29407 GCA_015680685.1 Gnetum montanum
ACGCTAGTTAATTTAGACTTGGGAAATTAGTTAGAGTTAGTTAGTTTCTCAACCCTTTCCCTCATAGCTTAGGAGATAAACTAAAAAATACCAAAAAAATCATATACCTCAGACTTGCTTAACCATACACCGTGACACATACAAGCAAGCCTGGGAAGACAACGAACAATTAACCCCAAGTGTTTCTTGTGGTGTTAAGCCATTTAGTCTGTGGAGTTCGACCAGATCATGCGTGCACACTCGTATTCGTATGGTTGAGTGTAGGGGTACCTCGCCACACATCAGCTATCTAATGACTAGTGTGGGTGTCTCCTTCAAGATTGGGATGTCTCTTTGAATTTGACTTCAACTTTGGGAAGATAGCTCCTTGAAAAGTGGGATGTTCTGTGGAGACATCTCTATGGAGGCATCTTCTTTGGAAACCAGACATCTCCTATTTTTAGAAGATGTCTTCTCTACATGTACTCCACTTGAGCCAAGACATCTTCTCAACTCTTGGATTTTGATTCCTGAGGCTTTCTCTTGTTGATTTAGCTTCCTTTCAGCCACTAGAGTATCTTCATTTAGCTTTTAGTCTTCAAACTTCTCCATGCTTTCTTGAGTCCTTGTAGTCTCCACTTTGAGATCTCTGTAGATGTCATTTCTTAAGCTCTCCTTCATTCCTTGCACAATCATGACATTCCATAACACATTATAATCTTCATTTTCCTTAAGGTTTTAACATACCAAAAGATCAACATGAATTAATTATATTTTCTTTTTTGTTTTAGTTTATTTTTTAGAATTATCCATTGATCAAATCCTAGCATGCCCTTATTAGTATAAATACTTATTAATCCTTCCATTAGAGATCATTCATTTTCTTCACTAACATCTAGGAGATAGAGCTTGAGACGAATACCCTTTTGGATAGAAGAATAGTCTTAGTCAAGCCTACACTATCATCCATGACTATTATAAGTGCTTTCCTGTTAAATCTCATTCTAGGTTTTTCTTGGATTTAATTATCAATCTTTGACTTCACTTAGGTTTTGGAGCATATTTGGAATATTTTAAACACGAGGGTTTTTATCTATAATACTACCAATCAAGTGGAAAATTTTATTATGATCCTTATCTTTTGGACTTTTTGAATGTTTTTTTGTATGTGCATTCAAAGTTTGTTTTGTTTAGTTTGTGTGGTAAATATTCAACAAATTTTTTATGGCTTTTATCTATAAGATATGATATATTAATGCATGCTTTTCAAATATGAGATTATAATATAAATTTAATTATGGTTTAATATTACATTTTAAATTTTTCTTAGTTTGACTCTATTTTAATTCCATTTTTTATTTTTCAAATTTTTATGACATAAACTAAGAGTTTCTATTTTAATTTGTTTTTTTGAGGTCCAAGATGTCTCCAAAAGATGATGGTGTAGAAGGTAAAGTTGCTGAAAATGATGGCATATATCCATAAGTATCAATACCAATACATTACAGCCTTATGATAAGGTTATAATGCATGTCATGTTGAACTCTAATGGTGTTTTTGAATATCATATGAAAAATATAATAGCTTTTGTAAATTATCCTCACATCGATTAGATTTAAAAAATTGTAGAAATGGCTAGAAACATAGCATCTAGAACTTCACAAAATAATTGAAAGTTTGAAACAAAAACTGATAATATTTTTTGACTTTATGAAAAATTAAAATACCTTTTATCCCTTATTTTGATAGGAAAACCACTCTTTATAAATCATTTGATGAGTAGGTAGATCATTTATTGGTAAATTGTTTAGTTAAGGTAGGTAACTCATTCATTAGTATAGTAGATGAGACAATTATTGGATATGTGTTGGTTATGTTTCCCCATTGCCTAGGGTTTGGATTTAAAATTATGTATTTTGTGTTAGTTTCTACCATTCTTATATTTATTGAAGTCATCATGGACCTACCACTTTTCTTAAAATCCTCAATTTTTATTATGTAGCAATTTATTTTTCTACATAACACATTTCTATCCTCAGCTTGGTTAGTTGAATGTTACATTTTGGTATCCAACTAGAAGGTTTGATTAGTATTCATGAATTTTTTAAGTTGGGATTTGATTACAAATAGTTTTAAAGATCACAAAGTGGAAAAACCCATAATAACCCAATAGGAAAGTCTTATAAGATGGGGAATTTTTCAATGATAAGAAGATTTTCTAACTATATTATTCTAGTGTTTGCATATCAAAGTTGTAGAGAAGAAGCATGCTTGTACAATAGCCAATTATGTTTAAGTAAGATGATAATTAATCTATTTATAATTTTTATTTTTTTGGTATTTTAAGTATTTTATTTATCTACTTAAGATAGTGTCAAAGCTTTTTTGTTAACTTTTGTATAAGTAAGAAAAGTTAGGGAGTTTTTCAATACTTAACTATGGGTCACTACGCAACAAACATGTGTTTAATCTACTAATCCTATGGATGTTAACCTAGGTAGCAGTCCATTAGTAATGGTATATGGAAAGAATAGATAGATTATTATGGTAAATTTCTAAGTTAATGATTTGATGTGTCTCAAATCAATCATTTTATAACTTATTCTAAGTTGAAAAGTTAAATATGACTATACAACCTTTAAGGATTTGAACTTTGACAATAATTTAATATGTTTATATTTTACTTGGAGGACTCTATAGTTGGGAGACCACTGATAATTATTTTAACATTAGTTTCTCCTCTAGTAATTTGTATAGTGGTCTTCATAAAAGTTGAATATTGGAAGCCTTTGGTAATAAAGAACATATTCAACTTAATATTTGTACCACTTCTTCTATGGAATAAGTATCTTACAATAGAGCAACACATGAACATAGTATTTAACACAACCTGTAATATTCATGGTGTCTCATACTTAATATTGTTTGATCTTGGAGCCAATCATTGTTTATGGGTCCTAGAATTCTGAACCAATTACAACTTAAATCTTTATTCATGCACTTATCCTTAGAGGTTCAAATAGATAACTCCTCTAGAATAGTGATTAAAAATATCTTCCCTATAACCAAATTGGATATTCAAATGTATTAGTAAAATAGTGACCTCATAGTTATGAACCTTGGAGAATATGATGTGATTCCTACGATGGATTCATTGTCTAAATATGGATGATGTGTAGATTATAGGAATAAGATATTCATACTTCAATCTCCTTCTAGAAAATAAGTTATAATTGAAGCAAATAAGAGACAAATGAAACTCACCATTAGTGACAACCAAAAAGCTAAAATAGTTTTACAAGCATAAATACAATTGTTATATGATTTTAGTGCATGATGATCCCAAGGAAGATGTGGAGTAGATTTTAATGGTACAAGAGTTCTTGAATGTTCTTAAGAAAGAACTTTCTAGATGATCTCCTAATAGAGATATTAATTTTGAAATTACCCTTAAGACTAAAATTCAATCAGTTTTTATGGCACCTCATAGGATTTCACTTATGAAAGTTGTAGAACTTAAGATATAGATTCAAGAGTTGATACATAAAGATATGATCTAACTAAGAATCTCATGATAGGATTCAATAGTGCTATTTATTATGAAAAAGGATGATAATTTAAGGTTGTGCATTGATTACAAGTAATTGAATCAGATGACAATCAAGAACAAGTATCCTCTACTAAGGATTGATGATATATTTGATGAACTATAGGAATTCAAGGTGTTCTCTATGATTAATTTGAAGTTTATCACTAACAAGTTAGAGTGAAGAAGAAGAATATATCTAAGATAGCTTTTAGAACAAGGAATGGATATTATGAGTTCTTAGTAATGTTCTTTAAAGTCACTAATCTTCTAATAATTCTCATGCATTTGATGAATAATGTGATGCATCCTTACTTGGATTGATTTGTTGTTATCTTCATTAATGAAATATTAATTTACTTTAAGGATTAAGAGGAAAAAAAGAAACATTTAAGGATAGTACTATAGATGTTAAAAGAGTAACAACTCTTTACACATGTTTTCAAGCATTCCTTTAGAAGAAATAAGTTTAGTTTCTTGGCCATGTGGTATTAAGAGTAGGTATAGTAGTGGACCCTTCTAAAGTATCATTGATTAATAATTAATCTATTTCAACCATAATTAATGAAGTTAGAAGCTTCTTGAATTTGACAAGATACTATAGGAGTTGTGGGAAGAATTTCTCTAAAATTACTTTACCTCTATAAAAGATATTTAAAAAGGAATTTATTTCCTCTTATAGTGATGCTCATCAAAAGGCCTTTGAGGATTTGGTATAGAAACATCTCATTTGATCCCATTTTCCTCTTCCCTACATGTGGATTTTGCAAGTTTTAGGCTTTGTGGGGACATCTTAGAGATTAATGAGACATCTTGTCTAAGAGTTGGGACTTCATAGAAGACATCTAAAACATGTAGAAGAAATCTCTACTAAGAGTTGAGTCTTTACAAGCGATGTCTCACATTGGGCAAGAGACATCTTAAATTTTTGAAGTCATATTCCAAACTACTAGGATGTCTCAAATGAGGTATAGTAGCCAAGAGGAGACATCTCACTCATGAAGGATACGTCTCCAAGACTCTAGAGACATCTCTCTTAAAATATGTATTTAATAGCAAGACATCTAGAGGCGGTTAGAGATGATCTATAGGATTGAGGAAACTTCTAAAATTGCCTATTCCATTTCAATAAATAGCCAAATAAATGAAGAAAAGGATCAAAATAGTGTGGGATCTTTAACTTAAGCTTCAAAAAGGTTTTCTAGGATTTTTCTCTTACTTGGTTAATAAATATTGGCTTGTTTCATGCCTGTAAAAATGAGAGATATAAGTTTAATGTCATGCGATGTCATGAAAGCACATGTGAAACATGCATGAGTGTGTATGCAACTCTTGATCAATTGATTGAGTGTTAGCTATATGCCTCTTGTATCTTATGAGTTGAGATATCAATACCAAGTTATGGAAGAGATTCTCTCTTGATTATGTCTTGCATTAAGAATAACTATTATGGTGTTATAAAGCCCCATGCTTTGCAATATCATTTGAGTATTTGTGAGGGATTATTTTGGATGTTTTGTAGGTTTTGGAATCCAATATAATCTTCTTTCATTAATAATAGATAGATAGCTTTCTTTTCTTCTAGTAAATTTTTTGTCTTATCATAATATCTATATTTTATGTTTGGAAGGTAAATTAATATTTGAGGGAACCTAATCCATCTAATTATTGGTATTGGAGCTTAGTGTTAATTCTTTCTTGAAAACTTGATTACATATCTTGTCACATTTAGATGTTACCTAAGAAGAAATAAGTTCAAGACCTAAATAGAAACATGGAGAGCATGAAGTATAACTTCCAATTTATGGTTACTTGATTGGATGAGATCAATGCAAATATTAATTGAAATATCACCTAGCCATATCCAAACACATAGAGGTGATGAGCATTCATGTTTAGATGAAGAAGTTTTACATCCTAGTGGAGATGAAGCTGATGATAAGGATTCATAATCCAACTATGGAAGTATAGGAACCCATCAGCTAAGGATTTCCATGGGAATAAGTCCTATTCCTCATATAAGAATTCTAAGGACTCCAAAAGTGGCAACGACTTCTTCTCTAGGTAAGCTAGATGAGGAAGATGAGGCAAGGCTTTCTAGAGTATTTAATAATTCTACTAGACTTTTATACATTTATTCAAAGACTTTTAATTGTATAAATTGCACCAATGAATTTTAAAGTTGGCTAAAGGAACTTGACAAGTACTTTGAGTTGGAAGAGGTATTGAATCACTTGAGGGTACTAATTGCTAAATCTAGATTAGAATATATGGCTTCTACTTGGTGGGAAAAGGAGTTCCAATGTTGTGAAAGACAAAATGGTAAATCCATTAAAGATTGGAATTTGATGAAATAGAAGTTAAGAAGAAAATTTGAATAGTCTTGTTAGAGATAAGAGACCATTATGAAGTTTAAATTCCTAAGACAAGATGACAAGGATGTTAAAGAATTTTACCTCAAATTTTATGATATATTCCATCAAGCTAAACTCAACTAGGAGGAGTATGAATAGGCTTCAATCTTTTTAGGATATCTCAAAATGATACACTAGTAATATTTATCTTGTTATGAGCTACAAACTCTTTATAAGTATTATAATTTGACCTCAAGATAGAAAATATATTAAGTGGACTTGGAAAAAAGAGTAAACAAACTTTTAAGGAGAAGGATCAAGGATCCAAATTTGAAAAAGGATCCAAATCCAAATCTGAAGACAAGGATGACATCCATAATAAGAAGATAGCTAAGGAAGATGAGAATGACCAAGACAAGAAGAACCTAGGTAAGGGAGATAAGGATCAAGGTAGAAGCTCATCCAAGATTTAATGCTTCAAGTTTCAATAATGGGGACACAAGAAATGGGAATGTCCACTTTATAAGGAAGATAAGGGAAAAGATGTGTAAACTACAAAGATGGAGGATACATCAACTTAAGCTCTTCAAAGAGGTAATCCTAATGGCCCCCAAGATTAAGGAAGTTTCTGAACTAAATTCTTATGCATTCATGTGGAATGTGAATAAAGGAGATAATATCAATAAAAAACTATTATTTCATATTTGGGCTAGATGATTGCTTATTAGGGAATGGATTCATTTTTTTATTGATGGAGAATCCCAAGAAAATGTTATTTCTTCTATGGTAGTTGCTAGATTTGTATTAGTAACTAATCCTTATCATAGATCCTATAAGATGCATTGGTTATCTAGATATTTCTCTCACAACGTAAGGGAATAATGTACTTTGAAATTTAAAATTGAAAGTTTTCATGATGTTGTAAAGTGTTACATGCTTTCAATAGATTATGTTTATGCAATTATTACTAGAGCTTGGAATTTTGACAATGTTGTTCAATTTGATAAAGCGAGAAAAGTATTGAGTGTAGCTATATCTGATGGAATCCATGAGTTGATTCCCATTACAGCTAAGCAAGTGAGGTAGTAGAGCTCACTTAATGCTTTCTTAATCCTTCTAGGAAATAGGACATATATTAAGGAACATGATGAAATAGGTTTTGGATTTGTTATTATATCAACAGTTGCTTCTAACCATGATGATGTGTAGGTTGAACTTCCTACAAGTGTGCTAGGCTTAAAGAAGAAATTTCCTAATGAGGGAATTATATCTTGAAGATATTTAAGAGAAAATTAGATGGATTATCACAAATGAGGGATGTAATGCATTAGATTGATTTCATCTCTAGTGCTATCATTTCTAACAATAAAGCATATCAAATGGCACTGAATCAATGGGTAGAATTAAAAAGCCAAGTAGAGGATTTACTTGCAAATGGCTTCATGAGGGATTCCATTTCACTTTATGTTGTTCCAATAGTGCTTGTTCCATGGGAGGAGTAACAAAATTGGAAAAGCCAATGTGGTGGCTAATGCATTGTCTAGAATTCATGTGGTGAATCTTAGAATATGATTTTTCTAATTCATATAAACATGATGATGAATCCTTTAAATAGAAGAAACCATTGGAATTGGGAACTTCTACATCAAACCTTGAAGCTGTAAGGTTTAATAAGATTGAACAACCACATGTTGAAGATCCATTTAAACCAATGTTGAATGGGAGTAACCATTAAGAGGTAAGAAACTATGAGCTTTACCTTATTAATGATTGTAATATCTCTCATGTGGAAGCTAGGGTATTAAATGCTAGTTTTGAACTTTAGCTTGATAATGATCTTTTCCATTGTAATGATGAGAATCATGATCATTATGATGATAGTAATGAAGCTATCAATTATGTTTTGCATGATGAAAGCAATGCAACTTTTGATCCCATTATTAGTAGAAGACTAATAATGGTAATATATCTAAATTCATATTTGATAATTATGGCTATATTAGTAGTCATAATAAGAAGGTCATTATTGAGGTAAATGTAAACATGGATAGTGATGAACTTGATTGTCCTAGTTGTGAAACAAATAGACAATGTGAAGGTAATCTACATTGTGATTTTGATGGTAAAAGAAGAATGAGTGAGAGACTTTCCAATACCAAGAAGAAGAAGAAGGCTGAACTTTAATACGATAATGTTTTTCATGTTGTTATTAACAAAATTCCATTTAAGGTTAACTATGATTTTTATCCTAAGATGGTAGATACTTTGAAGAGCTTTGATGGTGAAGCTCAACTTAGTGCTAAATTTGTATAAGAGATAAGGGATCTCCATGTACAAGTAAAAGTAAGTCTTGAGAAGAAAGATGAAGAGAAAGTCCTTAAGAAAAATGAGAGCAAACTAAAGCTAAATTTTATGATTGATGACTTGGTTTAGATGCACTTGAAAAATAAGTAGTTGATAGGTGTTAATTTCTTCAAGTTAAAAGCTAAGAGGAGAGAATATTTTAGAATTAAGACTAGGATTAATGATAATGTTTTTGAAATTGGTTTCCCAAATAATGTTGGTATGTAATTTTTGTTTAATGTTTTAGATCTTACATTCTATCATGAAATAGTTAATGAGGAGATCATGTAGGATAGCATCAATGAGTTGACAAGGGCTATTGATCAATCCAAGCCTTCAATACAAAGGAAGGCAATTGTACTCAAGTGGAGGGAAGCTTTAAGCACTCAAGAAGTGGAGAGGCATGAGTACTTAATCCATTTGAAAGATTAGTCCATTGATGATGTTGTATGGATCCATGACATCAAACTTTATGAGTGGGCGATGAGTTCAACCCCTACTCTCTTATTCACATGAGTTCACTTTCTGAAGGATGGGAGAGCCAATGTAGGAATACCTCTTCGAATCCACTTTTTCTCTTTCTTATATATAATTTTTATAGGTTTCAAGTTCTATGGGAATGTCTTGAAGGTCAAGAAGACATCTTGTACAAAAGCTAGAACTTCATAGGAGATGTCTAAAACATGTAGGAGATGTATTTGCCAAGAGTTGAGTCTTCGTAGAAGACATTTTACCTTGGATAGAAGATGTCTTGAAATTTATGAAGATGTCTCTCCAGAGTGGGATATCTCCCAAACTACTGAGACACCTCTCAAACTACTAGAGACATCTCAACCAAGAGAAGACATTTCACCCATGAAGGAGACATCTCTTTTGAAAGATGTGTTTAACAATAGGACACCCTAGGGAGATCAAAGATGACTTGTATGACTAGAAAAACTTCTGAAATTATCTATTCCATTTTTAAAAATAGCCAAATAAATGGATAAAGAGATGAAAATAGCATGGGATCATCAATTTGAGCTTAAGAAATATTTCCTAGGATTTTTGTATTGCTTGGTTAATAAATATTGATTTGTTTCATGCTTATACGTAAGAAAAGATGGGAGTGAGATGTCATAAGAGCATATGTGAAAAGTGCATGAGTGTGTATATAGCTCTTGGTTAATGAATTAAGTGTTAACTTGGTGTCTCTTATGCCTTATGATTTGAGATATTAGTCCCAAATTATGAGAGAGATTCTCTCTTTGTTATGTCTTGCATTAAGAATAGTCATTGTGGGATTGTAGAGCTTTGTTCTTTGCAACATTGTTTGAATGTTTGTAAGGGATTTTTTTGGATGCTTTGTGGATTTTGGATCCCCAATGTAATCTTCTTTCATTAATTGAAGATCGATAGTCTTCTTATTTTCTAGAAATTTATTTATCTTATCATAATATTTGGTTATAGTGTTTGGAAGGTGAATTGATAATGGAGTGAACCTACTCTAGGATTTAAAGAAGATATTGATCATAGTACCTATAATAATCTCACTAAATCTTGGAAATTTTTATTACATCTACATTAATGCTTCTAGAAAATAATTGGAATGATTTTTCATGAAAGAAGAAAAGGTAGTGACTTACACTTCTAGACAATTGAAACCTAATGATATTAGATATTTAATGCATAATCTAGAATTTAGTATAATAATTTTTTATCTTAAAATTTGAAGGTACTACTTATATGGTAAACATATTATACTTTGGATAGATCATAAATGCTTGTAGTATGTGATGAATTAACCATAAATGAACATGAGGCAAAGGAGGTGGATTAATCTTCTAATAGATTTTGACTTCATAATTCAATATCATCCTAGTAAGGGTAACAAAATAGTAGATGTGTGAAGTAGGATAGCTAGAAAACTCTACAGCCTCATTATCTTATCTACCCTAAGAAATAAGATAATCTCATAACAACTCTTAGAGCCTTGGTGTTAAGAATAGATAACGTTTTTAGAATGTCATATGTTTTTAGTAGATAGCTTTAACTTGTTAAGATTTAATAATAAACGGTATGTCTAAGCATTAGTTAAACAAAAGCTTCTTGATGAGGCTCACTTCAATAAATATTAGATTCATGCTAGCAGTGATAAGATGTACTAGAATATTAGAAGGAATTATTGGTGTCCTGGCATGAAGAGAGATGTAAAAGAATATGTGGCTAAGTACTTGGTGCACCAGTAGGTCAACACAAAGCATCAAAGGCCTAGTAGTTACCTTCATCACAAGGTCATTCTATAGTGGAAGTGAAAATGTAACACTCTGCTAACCATTCTTAGGCATTGCTTATGTAAATTACATAAATATGCAAACATAAAATTATTATTACCAAAAATAAATGAGTGCCAAGAGAAACTTAATAAGTAAAGTAGTAAGCATTTATAAGTAGATGCATAGAAGTCCCATATATATCAAACCTAATCTATCCACTACCACAATGGGACATAACCTATTTTTCGAAGACAAAAAATAATAATAATTGTGATGAGGAAATAATAGTGGAACTTAAACATAACATAAACAACAAAAAATAGAAATTTTATTAACATCTAATAATCCACATGAGAAAAAATGTAAAAAATCCAATTATAGCTTCCTCTAATATGTATTAGTAATAACTAGATGAAATTAGTAAATGCATAATGAAATGTAACATAATCAACATCCAAAATAAAATTGACCTATACTAAAAATAGGAAAAACACAATACAAGTTCTACAATTAATACTAAATCCATAATTTTAGCTAAACATTATAGCATATAATCCAATGTAAATTGAAACACAAATCTTAATAAAACATTTTTAAAACATGAATTGATCATTAGCAGTATCCTCTAAATCCTAGTTATCTAACCTAGAATAATCACTTGAAAATCACTCAAACCAAAGGAATTTGTCCTAAGACAAAGTATGATTGATGAGACGCAATATGCACAAGCCGCGATATCGCATCCCCTCCGATATTGCGTACGCGATATCGCAGTCTGCCGTCAAATCTATAAATAAGAGGTAGCACTCCCCTCATTTCTGAATCCTAGCTAGAAACTCTAGTAGTTTGATCACTCTAGAGTTAGATTAATTTCCCATGTGCCTGCAGTAGGAGTCCTAGAGTGAACGGCTCTTTATTCGAGCAACATTGTACCTGAACACAAGTTGTGTACGGCAATAAAGACGAACTTGATTGGATAAACCTTCCAGTGCATGGATAGGATTTTATTTATTGTTATTTATTGCTTTCCTAGAATGCAGTATGAGTACGACTTGATTACAAGCATTGTGACTACTTGGTAACCTAGTAGCGTATTCCAGGATCTACACTTGGTAATCCCAGTGGTAGTCCCAATGTGTATATCTAGTCAAAGAATCGGCTGCTCATCGCACTTAGGCTAGTTAGGTTCTCTCACCCTTATCTCCTAGAACATGGGGTAAGTACGACTTGGCTACGAGAACCTACGAGTGTGTACGGCTACTCAAGGAATTGGCTACTTATCACACTTAGGCTAGTTAAGTGCCTCAGTAGGATCACTTTGAGCATGTGCATTACGTGTGGTAATCCCAGTAATGATTAGCGTTTGGTAGCCACAGTTGCATCAGTTCAGGGTGTGTACGGTAAGTGGGAACGGATGCTAACACTAGTTAATATAGACTTAGGTCCTTAGTTAAGTTAGTTAGCTTTCTCAACCCTTCACCTCTAGCATAGGAGATAAACCTGAAAAGACCAAAAAAATCATATACCTTGGACTTACTTAACTATACACTGTGACAAAAACAAGTAAGTCTAGAAAGACAATGAATGATTAACCCCAAGTGTTCCATGGGGCATTTAGGCATTTCGTCTGTAGAGTTCGACCAGATCGCATGTGCTATGCTCGTTTCATATGGTTGAGTGTAGGGGTACCTCGCCACTCATCATTGGCACCGTTGCCGGGGACTAAGTGTTTGTGCGCCTAATAGAACATAAGGGATATCACTCACATCGTTGTGAGCCTTAATGAACCTTTGGGTTAATCAAAGAAAAATTTTATAACGGCCATTTAGCACACCAATCAAAATGCCTTCTTCTCATAAGAGCAACTCACCACCTAAGGATCATACTAGAGACATTCGGCAACATAAAAAACATAACCAAGATCAGCCAATGCCTCAACAATGTAGGGTGACATATACTCATCCTGATGAGTATGTGCCTGATCTTACCTTTATCCTCCATCAAGATGAACAGTTCCGCTGGAGAGATTTGTTTGGTAACATAGTGTTACTTCCAGATTATGCTATCCCTAACATGCTTCTACATGCTTTGACACAGACTGGCATGATAGAACTTTACGTCAAATACATTGTGGCAGATTCTAACATGAGGGATTATCATCCCATAAATTTACAATGTATGAGGGATGCAAGCCAGGAGAGTTAACATACTTTTCTAAAGGGCAAAGCCCCACACGTCTTTAGTGAAATAGGAGACGAGGAACCCCTTATCACGGGTTCTTTAGCAAAGGATGTTCTCCCTCCTAAGTGAAACATTGTGAAACTTGCGAGTCGGCCTCAGGCAAAGATCCGCAATTCAGGCAAGGGCGCATGTCAGAATTCCAGAAGGGAGAATAAGACAGAGCAACACGAAGAGGCGCGTAGCATCAAGTCTTCAACTTCCTGTGTAGATTCCTAATCTTACTATGTTTTCTCTGTTTACACTATACCACACGACATAGCGTAATGGCGCTTAGCGTGATTCTGTTTAAACATAGTCCGGCATCAGAAGGATAGTTACTTCGGCATGGGGAGAGGCTTGAGCAGCGTAATATGCGACTTCTCGTATATTTTGCTAAGTATTTTGTTCAAGGCTAGGTTTACGCTCTGTTATGCATGGCAGCGTAATGAGCTCCAAAACAGTCAAAGGCAAAGTCTAAGAAAGTGTGATTGCGCATCATACGCTCATCACGCAACGTAGCGTATCGCAGCGTATTGCGTCGCCAAGCTAGACATCGTTTACGCTTCATTACGCGCAGCTACGTAAGCGAGCGTAAAACAGCTTGAATCCATTATTTCCATGTTATGTTACACTCGTGCACGCAACGCAGCGTGAATGAGCGTAATATAACCCAAAGACAGTTGAAACATGCCCGACGTGCATCTATTCTTTACACGCACAATATGCAAATAAGTGTATTGTGCGTAGTCATGAAGTTTGACACAAAAATGGTCAGGCCAACAGTACCCGAAACATTCGGGACACACGTCATCAGGGTTGCACCTTTTCCACAGGACGTCGTAGCCTATAAATACCCCAATTGAAAAAAAAATCAAGAAAGAGGAAGGACATTTTTCTAAGCACAGGAGCACTTATCACTTTGAGCAGAGACAGAGAGGGAAACACTTTGGCAATTGTTGACAGCATCACCTTCCGACAGAAAGAGAGCACAGTTCGCTTTGAGCATCAGCAACACAGCTTTCTCCATCAACGACCATTGGCGGTCCTAAACAGAAACTACCTAAGGCGAAAGAAGCAGATCCAAGATCATGGGATCACCTTGCACGGTTCATAGGCTCTATTGGTCAGAAACAGTTAATCGATAGACGTCAGAGCTTGGCCTTCTTTGCATCCCAGCTTTGGCCCACGAGGTAGACCGGACTTCCGTTTGGACAGTTTTCTTGTTGTTTTGTGCTTGCATTACATCAAGTAATCGGGGTCTCCCCAGTGTAACGTGACATACAAAATATACATCTTTCAAGTCAAAGTGCAGATCTTAAGACTACGCGTTTCTCTTGTATTAGCCTTCTCTTATTGTGTTTAGCATTATCATCGTTACAATTCATCTACGTCGTTTTTCCCCTCATTTTGCAATTCCTCGAATCAGATCGTTCCATGAGATATTCATTATCTCCATTGGTTTACTGACTAGTAAGTCCCTGTCTGATCAACAAGACCATTCAGGGCGCCGAGAATTCGTTTTTCCAGCATAGCCCTCGCACGGATCCGTGGTTAAAACTGTGTACGTGGGATTTTGTTTGGTATTTTCCAGCTGCCGACGTTTTCCATCGTTACAATTTTCTGGCGCTATAAGGAGGGCCTGAACCTCCGATCTAAATATTTCGGGTAGCCCTGTTAGCGATCCATACCCTAAACCATGGACGTAATACCTCTAGGGAAGTTTACGGCAAATCGTGTGGTATAGATCGGTCGCAAGGACGATTTCCTTGGAATCCTACAGGGTAGAAAGCCTATTCGTGCTTTTGTTACCAACCATTTCTTAGATCCGATTACCAGTTATCATTAATCTCATTACTCAATGGATTCCTTGTACACGACCACAACTGCCATGGTCCCTGCCGATTTGGGTGCCACATCTGTGAACCCTATCGCGGTCACCAGACCAGCTCCTGGCGCAACAGGATCTCAGGGGCCATTGCGCCGATCATTGAGACTTCAGGGAAAAGAGCCTGTCTTCATGGTCATAACCCCTAAAGAATACAACTTTATATGTGTTAAGATCCAGGCGAAGCTGGCTCTTAGCCGAGCCGAGGTCGAAGCGAAATGAAACTTTGAGGTGGGCCACCGAGGGGGCCATGATTTCAAGCCAACAACTTACGACATTATTCCTTTGATTGAACATCAACATGAACTTATCACACAGTTGGTCATGGCCAAGAGCCAGGCTGCATAGGCTATGGTGGAACCCCAGAATGGGGAGGAGGAAGAGGAAGAATTGGCAGCTCAATCGGAACATTCGTTCCATACTCTGAGCCCCCACACATACGTAAATCCCCTGTTTCCTTTCAACGGAGAGGCCGCTCCTCTTGACTCAGCCATAACCGCACAGATGCATGTCCCCATCATTCCACAAGCCACTATGCAGCCATCTGGGCTGCAAGTGCAAGTGCCCCACAATAATATGGGGGCAGTCGCATCATCACGAGTTCTCAACATTCTAGCGGTGGTCCCGGTGACCACCGCGCCCCATTTCATCCCTCAGATACAACCTCACACCATATTAACAACTCGCCCAGCGCAAATTTTACCGCCCCTGCCCCCTCCAACTTAGAAAATCACCTCAGTTGTTCAACCACAAACATACATCCAACAGCCTACCGCAAGTCAGTGGGCCAACCCTGCAGCGCAACACAACCAGTCTGCACTGTATGGTGTGCAACCCTCCATTGCACCCGCAACACAAGTTCCACAGGTGGTCCCGCAGTATATCTATCCTTATCTTACATTGCAGGCAGCGGCTAACCCCTCTTCGCAAACCAGTGGATGGTGGTCTTCACAGGCCCCTCCGCCTGTAGGGATCCCTGCCCCACAAGCAGCCAGCCAACCTCTCCCGTCGTTTCCATTCCCTAGCACCGCCCTCCCAGTCCAACCTCCTATGCCTTCTACACAGACACCTTCGTCAATAGGTCTGGACCAGGCCTTCTAGCTTATACAGACTCTCACCGAGGAGGTTTGACGCCTCAAAGCCGCTGGTTCTAATACCATTCAGATCATGGACTTTTACCAAGATGATCCGATTAGTCCAGCGGTCCCTATGCTATCGTTTCCGCCAGGGATGTCCCTACCTCATTTTACCAAGTACAATGGGGAGGGAAATCCCAACGCTCACTTGGTCACGTTTAGGTCTGAGTCCTTGTTGTTGCAACAGTGGCCACACACCATCATCCGAGTCTTTGCAATGTCTCTAATAGGGAAAGCTTTGGTTTGGTACCGAGCCCTCCCACGCTCTTCCATCTCAACCCTGGAAGAGTTGCTGACCCAATTTGTGACCCGCTTCAAATACAACTTGAAACTGGAAGTCACATTGGATCAACTCATGGGGGTGAAACAAGACCCGCTCGAGCCCATCCAAAAGTTCATACAGCGCTAGAATGCTACCTTGAATGAGATCCGCGAGCCGATCGCGGACTCACATCTACTGGCTATATTCAAGGGAGTAGTCAACCACTTTATTAAGTCAAAGTTGTATTATCTTTTCCCCAACTCTCTACACCAGGCCTTCGCTCAAACTAGAAGCATCCAAGATGCTGCGGAGGCCAGCAAGGACCCAGCGTATGTCGCCTACAGGAACGCACACAACAAGAGCAAAGACAAAGGTAAAGCAGCAACAACAATAGTAGCTGCGATGACTGAAGGTACAAAGACTAAGAACAAGAACATACCCACGGCACCTCCTGAAACCATGGCTGGTGCCGGCACCAACCAAGACACAACTGCCCTTGAAGGGCCCCCCCAGCCTAAGCCAAACTTTGAGCGTAAGGATCGCTCAAAGTACACAACATTACCTGTAAAGCATTCCGAACTGCTGAAACAACTGTTAGGGACAGGGCACATTCAACCTAAGAAGCTGTCCGAGGAAGCTCTGAAGCATCACAGATGTCATTGTGAACTGCTAAAGAACCCTTCTTTAGCCTTACCTAACGAACCACCAGTTCCGAGATCTTTCAGGCTAGACCGTTTCTATGACTACCACCAGCTGTGTGGTCACGATACGGATTATCGCTGGGCGTTGAAAGACGACATTCAACGTATGCTGGACGATGGTTCACTCAAGTTAGATAGCAGCAACCCGACACGTCCAGAAAACCAGACATTGCACGTATATAAGGACCTGTTGAACGCAAATGATAATCCTTATACAATCACTGTGGTGAGTACAGACAGTGAGAGGAGGGAACTACCAAAATAGCCTTTTGTTTTGCGTGTGCCTGCCAGCTCACAAAAGGGGCCAACCATTTCATTGGTAGCCAGTGGGGTCTCGAGGCCGCCCTTCATTATACGGGCACCTTCTTGGATACACCCTCAGTCACGCAGCGACAGTCAAGCCACGGCCTCGTCCGCTCCCATGCCTAAGGCACCCTTCATTATCAGGATGCCAAAACCATAGGCTACTCATCTCACGCAGGGGTAGACCTCCAATGAAAAGCATCAACCGTCACCTCCCAAGCGAAAGGGAAAGGACACATCAGTTAACGCAACGAAATACCATTCTATGCTCGGCTTCCCTAAGCCTAGGCCCCTGGCCTCTGTGCCTTCTCCTGTACCTCAGGGGCAGGATAAAGGTGTAGAAACGCAACCACCTTCTCTTGGCAAGAAAAAGAACAACCCCCCGACTGACACCACTCTACCTCGGGAGATTCATCTCTTGGGCCAAATGGAAGAGGAAAAGGGGGATAAACAACCTAGCCAAGAGAAGGACCTCCTTGACGCATTTACGTAAGTTAAACAGGCTCTCAAACAAAAAAACACAACCTTGAGCCTTTATGACCTACTTATGACGTCTCGAGAGCACTGTGAGGCTATGGTTCGCATGCTGACATCCATATCAGTGGATGAAAGCTTGCTAGTGGAGGAGAAAGCGATACATGTTATCATGTTTCCTTCCGAAGCTGAGCAACCTATGCCTACCTCGCTGACCTTCCATGATGAGTCTATCAAAGAAGATCCTAAGAAAAGTCAGGTCACAACTGAACCTATGTTCATCACCATCTGGGTCGGTCAATACCGGATCTGGAGAGTGCACGTAGACAATGGCGCAGCTACCAATGTCATTCCCTATTCCATCGTGGATAGGTTGGGTCTAGTCGACCAGATCACGCCCATCATGATGGCTTGCGTAAAATCATTCAACGGGGCACGGGTTCAAGTTAAGGGGACGGTGCGTATTGAGTTTGTGGCGGGGGATCAATTCCCAACAGAGGCCACTTTCGTAGTCATCGAGGAGATGCCAGGGTTCAACCTGATCTTGGGGAGGTCGTGGTTAGCCCAGCTGAGGGCATTTTCATCATCGATACACCAAGAGATACACCTTCCCTATGCCGGAGGAGAGGTTGTGATACGCAGTGACGAAATCACCCCCACGACCGTCAATAACATTGAAGAAGAACGGGGTTCAGAGATAGAAACGACTGATGATCAAACCCGTCTCCAAATCCCTCAACAAACTGACAGCAATGATGATGGTCTAGCTTGGGCCGACCTGCCATTTCCAGATGGCAGCATAGAGGATTCAAACCATAAGTCTCCTCACCCTTACGCAATGCTCAACGTAAAGGCCATCAAGAGACAATTGCGTATCAATGGTTGAACGATGGTCCTTGCATCCGTTATCATCTCTTAGCAAGTTATCATGGTTCATACTTAGTAGTTTTGTGTCAGACATTTTCACTTCAGGAGTTTACGCTTGTTATTTATTATGTTATTCAATTTACTATACTCATACTATTTACGCTTTCTATATCACGCAGTTACCCCATGGCCTGCAAAGGCCTTAAACTAGTTACATAGAATTGTATACCATTATCATTTATGCGTATTGCGCTTTGGCCCGCAACGGCCTTAAACTAGTTACACGGGATTGCATGCTATGACTATTCATGCTTGATTACGTAGGCACGGCCCGCAACGGCCTTAAAATAGTCACTGGTTTACGCAGAATCATATGATGGCCCGCGATGGCCTTAAACTAGCCATTACATTCTATCATCATAACTTAGGCGAAATCCTTAATAATTACGTTCACGCTGTGCAGATAAAAGCATAAAAGCCAAAAAAGATAAAATAATTGACATTTGAAACATCCACCAGGTCTTATAACGCATCTTTTCAGTCATTCATAAAATAATACTTTACTTCACCATCAATAAAACTATGCGTAAACTACAATTACGCATTTTCTCTACTGCCACTGTCGCCAGTGTCTCTTAAGTCTGGATCCAGCCCTAATGGATCATCCTCCAATGGGCCGTCGTTTCTGGGAATTATTCTTTCACGAAGAATTTCCTCTTCATGAGGTCCTCATTCTGGCATCGGCTCCACAGGAGGACGCTCTTCATCGCTGCATTCTTCCTCTTCCTCTGCTTCTGCTGCTTCCTCTGCTAACTCCTCAGCTGGCTCGTCTTCTCTACCCTCTTCTGGCACCTAGATACAAAAGAAGAAAACATATTAGCAAGGCAAGCCTTGACAAAACAATCAAAGAATTTAGAGTTAGTCATGCAGAAGCTTACTCGCAATGGCCCTGCTTCCGTAGCAAAGGGAAGTTTCTCCAGGCCAGCCCACAGGCGCTTCATAATCTCTTCCTCCGTTAGATCTGGCCACACATCCTCTCCCAAGGTAGCTCCAGCCTTCACTTTCCCTTTCTCCATGCTAGTCTAGCGAGGCGGATCAGGGAAGAACGTAGGGACTATCCTCTGGCCCCCAGGGAGAGTCATCTCCCTTTCTGGAGACGCACTTACAGTCACCTGCTCTTCAAACTTCTTGAAGGCTTCTGATGCTTTGATGATGTCCAAGAAGACTTCCAGGGATTGGGCTTTGACGACAGAATCGTGATAAAGTTTGCGATAAGCAATGATTTCTCGCTTATACAAGTGCTTGTGGTCCTTCTTCTTCTGCCCCCACTCTTGCACACACGCACAATAATCCCTCCAATCCTGGCTTTTCTGAGCTAGGAGTTCTATCTGCATCCGCTGCTCTACCAACGCTCGACTGGTCTGTACGCTATTTTTAATGGCGGTCCAATAATAGAAGTAATCGACAACAGCGGTATGCCAGTCTTCATCCCCTGTCGCTTGCGCCTATAGGAAGTCGCACCGTGATTTTAAGTCTCTGACCTCTTTGGTCAGAGACTCAACCCTCTGCTCCGACCTCTATAGCCTTTTCCATAGATTTTCATTTACGCCCCTACTTTCCTATAAGGAGCGTGTCGAGCATAACATACATTTACGCATTTCCTCATAAATGTGACGTGGCACAGCTGCTTCATCGGATGGTGGCTCCACTGTGTCCAAATCAATGGGCTCCGTGGGATCCCATCGGAGGCGAGCTCCTAACAGAAATAACCATCAATGTTGGTGACACATTACCACTATGTAATATCACAAACTTACTACAACCATAACATACCAGCTCCATGTTCGACGCGCTCCAGGTGCTTGATCATGTCACTGACAACGCCTTCCATGAAGGCAAATTTGTCAGGGAAGTCTCTCCATGCTCTGTTCACAGCAACAGATGTGGATACATCCTCTTCCCCTGTAGCGTAATCCAGTTAGAAACTTCATCTATTTACAGAATCCTGCAAACGTTCTAACATACACATTACCTCTACCGGTGACAGTGGCGACTTTGCCAACATCTTCCGCCTCCTTTTCCTCTGCACGCACTTGAGTCTGTGCGTCGTTGGTTCCAGTAGCTGGGGCCTCCCCATGCACATGAGTCTGTGCGGTACTAGTCTCGACAGCTGGGACCTCTTTTTCTAAAACTGAGGCCCCTTCCCCACGACTTAGTACTACTGTCCCTGTCTCAGGGGTCAGCCCCTCTGTAATTTTCACTAGCCATATCACAACACCTTAGTATATCATTCCAAATAAACATTGTGTAATACAGTTCCTTCATGCTTACTAGGCGGAGGCTTACTTCGCTGAACTTTGATCACCACAGTTCAGCCTGCGCCGCTCCCAGGCTCCGCAGAGGCCTCGGTTATACGAAGCCTTTTGCTCTGAGCTGCAGGTTCCACGATTTCCTCTGCCAGACGTTTCCCCCGTGAGGCATCGCCAGTGTAAGTAGGCATTATCCCACCTATACTATCGGGGCCTCGCAGCCGAGACGCCGCCAACTCCTTGGTTGTTATAGACAATGACTCCCCGATCCCTTCCGGTGGATCCTGCCCATGGGTACTGCTGAGGATATGGGTAATCCAAGGTCTAGATAGCTGGCCTCAGTCTTGCTGTACCCAGACCCCATTCCTTTGGACGATCAGAAACTCAGCAAAATGCCGAAGGCAAGCTATGAAGAAGGCGTAATGCACGTTGAAACGAGACTCAAGCTTCTGGCGAAGCTTGATCATCTCGTTGCGCAGCCCCTTAGCGAAATAGCTTGCCCAATTGAACTGGGTCCCCTCTTCTAGAACCTCCTGCATAATACGGGTCTATTCTATAGAAAATAACTTCCCCTGCGAGAGAGTTTTTGGGAAGGTCCGGGCTCGAAAAAGGGAATAAAGTGTCTTGGCAACGCCCATCTGGAATCTTTCACAAGGAAACCCTTTAGGCTCCTTCGGGACCCTTACCCACTCCTCCAGCCACTCCTGGAAGTCGAGGCTCCTCTTCGCCTTTCCACTTATGGGAAGGCCATCCGAGGGGATGCCAAATAGGTCTGCAAAGAGCTGAACGTCAATGTTAAAGCTTACGCATACGTTATGTACGTGCGTGCAAAAACGCTCTGCCTTTTCATTGAAGGAGTTGACCAGGGTTAGCATTTCACTGGCGGGGACATCAGGAGCTGCAGCTAAAAACAGATGCATTAGCCCCGTTGTTCGGATCTTGGTGGTCAACGCAACTGGGGCCGCTGAGTGGCTGAGCCAGCGCTGTGCATCCTTGATGTCGCTGTAGCGGAAAAGGACGATGCTCGCCTCGTGGCCGAAAATCGTAAGGGTAACCTCCCGGGATTCCCTGACTGAACAGCGTAAAACACAAGTCAAACTAAAACACTATTACGCAACGCTCATAATTTACAACTATACTACGCAATAATCAACTATACAACAGCCTTACCAGGTCCAAATGGCAAGGGAAATGGTGAAAGGTCCCTCTGCACGTCCTTAACGGTAAGGGGCGGATCTAAGGTCCTGTCATCGTGCAGCCACCTGAGTTTCTGGAAATTCTCAAAAGCCCCAGCATAGCGGGTGGGGTACTCACGCATGTCAAAGCCAATCTGCCCTATAACACCAGCACGCACGTTGCTAGTTGAGGTAAATGCCATTATTGCCATTTTGGCCCATAATAACGCATCTCCATTTCCGACTAACCTGTTGTCATGAATAAAAAACTTGTACCATACAACATAGGCTTATCTTACATTTTGCACATAGGCTTATCTGCTACTTCACATCAATGACAAACACAAAACAAAAAAAAATATACAGCTAATAAAATTTGCTTACCCGCCTGCGTAGTACACCGTGCCTTGTGGGTTCTGGAAATAGGTCGAGACATGGTGAGCCACGAACAGCGTGTTACATGCATGATAACAACTGAACTGAGTCATTTCCCAGATCCAGTTTAAGCACCTTAAGCCTCGGGCGCTAAGTTCTCAGTCCTCGGGATGACCCGTATCGATGGCCTCGTCTGTCAAGAAGGCCAGAATCCCTTGTGCAGAACCCGCCAGTAGGTGCTCTAAAATGGCACCGGCGATATCGCCAGACAAATCAGACCACACAATGACGTTGTAGTTGCGCAGCAAGAACTGCAGAAACTCCAGCGCACCTCGTTGAAACCATATAGCCTTCCCTTGCAATAGCGTTTGCGGGGGAGGGACATTGGGGACGATGGGGTTTATACAACACAAAACCCCAACAATATCCAAGACAATCAGAACAGGCTTTAGCGTAACGCTGTATAGAAAACCCAATACATACATTAACACCTAGATTTACATTTGCATGACTAATACAGAAAACTTATAAACTACACCTAGTTATCCAGGCCGAAATCGCCCAAGCCCTTGCAACAACGCAAGGTTCATCCCTGACAACGGCGGTACACGCAACCCCATCAAACCCTCGCATTAACCCGAGGTCCATAATTTGAAATCCACATTCATGCAAAAGATACCACAGAAAGTAGACATTAAAACAAACATAAGCATGTAAGGAATGACCTACCAGTTCAAAGGCGTAGGGTCACGAACATCGACCACCGCCTACGAAACGCGCTCCAGATTTTCTTGCACCTCATCGATTTTGGCCAGTTTTGCGTTATTCCTTTTGATTTTTGGTGCCATTGTAACAGCTTCAGAATTTTTTTCACCATTTAACACTTAGAAATCTTCGCAAAATCACATGCTCTAATCCTATGCTCTTCCTTCTCTCACTCAGCAATAGTTACGAATTCGAATTCACAATAGCCAACAGCCTGTCCTCATCAAAAACTACTTACTTATATGCGAGGATCACCGACTTGATATCCGATTTCAGCGGGACTTTCCTAAAACGGAAC
>MNCI01026467.1:29921-82152 GCA_015680685.1 Gnetum montanum
TGGTTTCATCCGTGTGGTCGATTACTCGGACTGGGTATCTAACATTGTAGTCGTCCCAAAGAAGACCGGAAGCATACGCATATGCATATACTTCCGGGATTTGAATAAGGCCACAATCAAGGATAACTTCCCGCTTCCAAGTATCGATCAGCTAGTCGATACGACAGCTGGGCATGCGCTTCTATCCTTTATGGATGGTTTTTCAGGCTATAATCAGATTTGAATCAACCCAAAACATTAATTGACCACGACATTCATGACGTCCTAGGGAACCTTTTGCTACACTATGATGCCTTTGGTCTAAAGAACGCCGGAGCAACGTATCAATGAGCCATGACATACATCTTCAACGATTACCTCCTAGGAAGGTTGAATGATTACGTAGACGATATAGTTTTTAAGTCTTTAAAGTTTGAGGATCATTCAGGAGACCTGGAGTTAGTCCTTAAAAGATGCTCCAAATACGAGCTCCGGCTTAACCCAAAGAAGTGCATATTCGGAGTCAAAACCGGACGCATGCTGGGGTTTGTGGTTTCGGAAACCAGCATACGAGTTGACCCTGATAAGGTCAAAGCCATTGTCGAATTAACGCCTCCTATAGACCTTAAACAATTACGCGGGTTACAAGGATGCTTACAATTTATATGCCGGTTCATCTCGAGGTTAACCGACAAGCTACACCCTATGCAACACTTGCTGAAAAAGGGGGTTAATTTCAAATGGACCGACGATTGCCAACATGCGTTTGATAGCTTAAAACAAGAACTACAACATTTATCGACGGTTTTCCCACCACAAAGGGACTTACCATTTTACATTTACCTCGCAACTTCGGACGTAGCATTAGCCGCATTACTTTGTCAAAGGAGGGATGATGGGTCGAAAGTGCCCATCTACTACTTGAGTCATGCTCTATGTGCATATGAAACGAGGTACAACGATGTAGAGTGTAATTGCCTAGCATTAGTTTTTATGCTTAAAAAGTGTAGGCATTATCTCTTCCATAGCAAGGTCAACATCATCTGTAAAAACAACATTCTTAGGGCCATTACGCACAACCTATACGAGAGTAGTAAAATAGCTCGCTAGAAGGCTATCATGGCAGAATTCGATCTACACTATATTGGCCAATCATCTACAAAAGGCCAGGCAATAGCTGACTAGTTAATAACTTCACCAATTAACAATCAAGCAACTATAGAACCAGAGTTCCCTGACGAACATGTACATAGTTTAAGCCCTGTCTTGATAGGCCCCGAAGCAATGTTGTATTTCGACAGAGCTTTAACCGCTAGAGGTGGCAGTGCTGCCAATGTTATTACGCTATCGCCTGAGGATGTGTGTCTTCATGCTTATCGCTTGACCTTCCCTTGTACGAACAATGTGGCAGAGTACGAGGGGCTCCTCAGGGGATTACTAACTGCCAGTGAACTCGATGTTCGACACCTGGCGATTAGGGGAGATTCGATGCTTTTCATAAATCAAATCACAGGAGTCTATGCCTGCAAGGCCGTACATTTGCAGCCCTACTGCGATAAGGCTAAAGATCTTCTGAGACGATTTGCGACCATCGATGCCCAGCACGTGCCACGCACAGATAACACACTGGCCGACGCACTGGCTACACTAGCTTTGAACGTGCCTTCACATCTTTTTGACACCTTCCCTGCATTGATAATAGACTGCGCATATCCTATCATTCAGACGGCGCAAATCTCTTCTCTTCTCGAGGAAAGCACACCTGAATGGTACGACGACATTAAAACTTACCTTTTACAAGGTGAGCTACCGTCTGAGTTGACACGCGGGCAGAAAGATGTGATCCGGAAGCGGGCTAGGCAATACGTCATCATTAGAGACAACACTCTTTGTAGACGCTCCTTTGATGGTGTGCTGCTTACTTGTGTTGACAAAAACCAAGCGCAGCATATAGTCGATGAAGTTCACGAGGGACTGTGCAGTGGCCACGTAGCACCACGGGCTATGGCCCTAAAAATCTGTCGCTTAGGATACTACTGGCCGTGCATGGAAAAGGATTACCTGACAAAGGTTAAAAATTGTGACACGTGTCAGCGTCACACGAATCTCATACACATGTCACCTACAGAATTACATACAACGCAGATAACATGCTCATTTCAACGATGGGGACTAGACATTATAGGCCTCATCATGCCGAAATCTTCCACAGGTCATAGCTTCATCATTACCGCTACTGAGTATTTTACAAAGTGGGTAGAGGCTGTTCCCCTATGAAAGATCACATCTCAGCAGATTTGCCATTTTATCTTGGACAATATAGTAACCAGATTTGGTCTCCCGATGACTATCGTGACCGACAATGGGCCACAGTTTAGTAGCACGGAAACCAAATCCTTCTATGATAACCTGGGCATTAGACAATCTTTTTCCTCCCCCTATTACCCACAAGCGAATGGCCAAGCTGAAGCAATGAACAAAGTGATCATCAATCTGCTCAAGAAAATGCTTGACGGCAACAAAAGGCGGTGGCACGAACAGATCCTCTATGTGCTATGGGCATATCGTACTACGTGTAGGACGGCTACGGGTAGTACACCCTATAGCCTGGTTTACGGGTCCGAAGCGGTACTGCCTCTCGAGTTGCAAATTCCTTCTCTGAGAATGGTCCTCTCCACGGTTATAAATGAGGCTCAACACACCGAGTCTCGAATCGCGGATCTAGATTCAGTAGAAGAGAAGCAGATATAGGCTCTTGACACAATTGAAAGGTATCAATACAAACAGAGATAGAAGCATCACCACAACCTTCAGCAACGCCCAATCAAGAAAGGAGATCTAGTTCTCAAGGCCGTGTGTGAACTAGTAGGCAAGTTCTCTGCAAACTGGGAGGTCCCTTTCTTGGTGGTTGACGCGTACAACAACGGAGCATTCAAATTAGCAGACGTCAATGACAATGAATTACCGAACCCTATAAATCATGTATATATGAAGCGGTATTACGTTTAGCAGCATCTCCAGTGTGAACAATCAGGTATGGCAACGATCGTCCACTACGACGCTAAACTAGCAAGTTGTAACCGTCCGTTACGACGTAAAACTGGCAATGTTGTACAGGTCTACCAAGATGAAAAACTGGCATATTTTTCACGCGTCCACCATGACGCTAAACTGGCATAGGTAAGTAGCCGTCTTCTGAGACGTAAAACTAGCATAGATCTGTCCCTGGGTCATGACACGAAACTGACATCCACAGCATGGTCTGCTGAGACCATAAAGCAGACACACCACCGTTCGCTATGATGTAAAACTAGCATTTGTTGGTCCGCCCGGACTTTAAACTGGGACCATGGTCTGCTGAGACTTAAAACCAGCAATGACAGTCTACCAGGACTTAAAACTAGCACTTACAGACTACTGCCATGTAAATCAAGCGAGCGTGATCATCTCTGTACGACTGCACGACAAACGAGATGGGATACTGGGACAGTCCCAGTGTCGCCACCCCACCGGCATCCTACTGATTCCTCGGATGAGCTAAGAGGCATCTTACTGATCCCTTGGAGATGTCGTCGCTGTACCCACTGCAGCGGTGGTACTTCTAAGAGTTTAGTCTCACCAGCCGGAGCCCCGATGAAATCCTCATCGACAACGACCTCGGGGACCTATGCTGATCATCGCTATCAGATGCTGGCTTCGCAAATTCATCTAGCTGGTTCTTTGCCTAGCCAGTTAGGTGCACTGTGTCTGATGTCTTTTGGTAAAGATATGCTAGGCCAATCGTCAGGATTGGCGGCTCCGGCCTCATGCTACAGCTCCTTCTTCACAGCCCAATCGCTCTATCTCGCATCAAACGGCACTCGTTTTGACAACCTCGCCTCTTGTTCGCATGAGCAATGGTGTCCTTTATTTTCTTCTGTGGTTGCAAGTTACTTGCTTTGAGGGTGTGGTTCAAAGGTACGTCCATCTGAGCGGTGAAGAACAACAGCATTTTGAGATGGTTGCTCAGGTTTGCCCGACCACTTAGAACTGCATGCCTATACCTCTCATAATCCTACCTGTAGCTCTTATTTTGTTTCATCCCTACCACCCGCTTCCCGTACGCAAAAGCTACATATGCAAACATCCACCTTTCACACTCGCAGTGCAATCAAGCCCATAACACGGTTAAGCGCTATAGCAAAGATATCGCAGAAGTGATGCGCTGTGCTCCTTTTGCAAGCATTCTTGCTATAATCGATGACAGAGAGATCTCAGGCTAATGCGTTACGCTCGTCTGAAAGCATTCCTGTTGACATAAGTGTGGGTACGTTTCTATGCGTTCAGTAAGCGTATTCTATACTCCTACCATCCTGACTTATTTTGCGTCTTCCCAGAACCTGTTTCCTACTATGTCATTCTATGTCCCATTCCCTCCAGCTTTGCTCTTCCATGTTGACAGGGCAACTCTTGAGTAGCCATGAATGACGCTGTTCTTGCTTCTACCAATCTGGTGTTTCGTATTCTTTGTCGACGTCTTTCAGGCAAGCCCTCTAACCATCAACAAAGAGGGGCCATTGAAACACCATGAAAATTATGAGTCGGCCTCAGGCAAAGATCCGCAATTCAGGCAAGGGCGCATGTCAGAATTCCAGAAGGGAGAATAAGACAGAGCAACACCAAGAGGCGTGTAGCATCAAGTCTTCAACTTCTTGTGCAGATTCCTAATCTTACTATGTTTTCTCTGTTTACACTATACCATGCGACGTAGCGTAATGGCGCTTAGCATGATTCTGTTTAAACATAGTCTGGCATCAGAAGGCTAGTTACTTTGACATGGGGAGAGGCTTGAGCAGCGTAATATGCGACTTCTTGTATATTTTGCTAAGTCTTTTGTTCAAGGCCAGGTTTACGCTCTGCTACGCACGACAGCGTAATGAGCTCCAAAACAGTCAAAGGAAAAGTCTAAGAAAGTGCGATTGCGCATCATACGCTCATCACGCAACGTAGCGTATCACAGCGTATTGCGTCGCCAAGCTAGACATCGTTTACGCTTCATTACGCATGGCTGCGTAAGCGAGCGTAAAAGAACTTGAATCCATTATTTCCATGTTATGTTATGCTCGTGCACGCAACGCAGCGTGAATGAGCATAATATAACCCAAAGACAGTTGAAACATGCCCGACGCGCATCTATTCTTTACACGCACAATACGCAAATAAGCATATTGTGCGTAGTCATGAAGTTTGACACAAAAATGATCAGGCCAACAGTACCTGAAACATTTGGGACACACATCATCAGGGTTGCACCTTTTCCATAGGATGTCGTAGCCTATAAATATCCCAGCTGAAAAAAAATCAAGAAAGAGGAAGGACATTTTTCTGAGCACAGGAGCACTTATCACTTTGAGCAGAGACAGAGAGGGCAGCACTTTGGCAATTGTTGACAGCATCACCTTCCGGCAGAAAGAGAGCACAGTTTGCTTTGAGCATCAGTAACCATTGGCTGTCCTAAACAGAAACTACCTAAGGCGAAAGAAGCAGATCCAAGATCGTGGGATCATCTTGCACGGTTCGAAGGCTCTATTGGTCAGAAATAGTTGATCGATAGATGTCAGAGCTTGACCTTCTTTGCATCCTAGCTTTGGCCCACGAGGTAGACCAGACTTCCATTTGGACAGTTTTCTTGTTGTTTTGTGCTTGCTTTACATCAAGTAATCGAGGTCTCCCCAGTGTAACGTGACATACAAAATATACATCTTTTAAGTCAAAGCGCAGATCTTGAGACTACGTGTTTCTCTTGTATTAGCCTCCTCTTATCGTGTTTAGCGTTATCATCGTTACAATTCATCTACGTTGTTTTTCCCCTCATTTTGCGATTCCTCGAATCAGATCGTTTCACGAGATATTCATTATCTCCATCAGTTTACTAACTAGTAAGTCCCTGTCTGATTGACAAGACCGTTCAGGGCGCCGCGGATTTGTTTTTCCAGCATAGCCCTCGCACGGATCCGTGGTTAAAACTGTGTACACGGGATTTTGTTTGGTATTTTCCAGCTGCCGATGTTTTTCGTCGTTACACTAAGGATGGTGAGGAGGAAGGGTATCAGAAGATAAGATCAACGATCCATATCCCTGGTTCTACTACCAATGAACACCAACTGTTCACAGAGGAAACAACCACTTATGCTAAGGACGGGCACTTTGATCATCACAACGATCGGGACCATAGCAGCCAAAGAGAAGGCAAGAAACATCATCATGGCGATGGTTCCCCTTCTTCTTTCCCTTCTTCACATCACTCACCCTCTCCTTCCACATCTGGGCACAACCACCATGAACATAAAGGGGAGGATAAAAGTAAAATGGATGAGAGACCTCGATGGGAGAGTCGAGAGAGAGGACAAGGGAAAGGACGTAGGGAGAGTAGGAAACCACGTAGACATCATAGACGTCATGATAGAGATGATCATGACGAACCCCTACTCGCAACCCAAAGTATGCTTGATATCACAGAGGTGGTTAGGATTCCCACAAGGCACTTAAAAAAAAATCAGATCAAGCATTTGGACATAAATAATATCCCACGTTTTGAAGGGGGATACAATGCTGATCCTCAACATCATTTATAGGCATTCCATGATGCCTGTGCCTTGCAAAATATAGATAATGAGTGGCAGAAGCTTAAGTTGTTCCCAAGGAAACTCATCAAAGAAGCAGAGAGCTAGTACCAGTCCTTAGAACTGAAAACCATCAGGAGGTGGAGTACGATGCTCGAGGTGTTCAACAACAAATATCAGACCTACTCCAGAGTGTCCAATTTGCGTAAGCAGATGTAAGGCTGGAAACAAGGTGATTATGAACCCTTGGATGCTGCCATGGCCTGCTACTATACATTGCTACATCGTTGTCCAGGCCATGGGTACACTAAGCGGGATCAACTACGTCACATCGTGGATGGGCTAAGGAATGAAATGAGAAGAACTCTTGGGACTTATGCCCAAGGGAAACTTTCCCAACTTAGAGCCCATGAAGTTGAAAGTTTGTTGGAACAAGTAGCACAATAAGAGGGTGAACTATGTAAGAGGGAAAGTGCAAAGGAGTACAACCACGATCCCTCCCTTCGAAAGAAGGGAGTGAAATTTTGTGATGAAGAGGATGAGTCACCAATCGAAGAGTTGGTGAATCGAAAAACTTTGCCAATCCAAAAATTAACAACCAAGGTATCGGCCAAAGTAGATCAAATGTGGGATTCCTTGGACTCAAAAATTGAAATAGTCTTGAAAATTGTAGAAGAGTCTAAGGTAGAGCAAAGTAGTGACAAAGCAAAGAACAAGAGGAGAGATTTAAGCCCTACACATAACAAGGGTAAGGGAAAAATCACTAACTCCGATGTGGCTACAGATTCTAACACAGACGATGATGGTGGATGTGAGGTCTGCTACTATGACCATCCTAAGGGATGTTGCCCCATTATCTCACATTTACAGGAGTCTGGGGTGTATGCACTAAATCCAAGACTCAATCAATAGCAAACACCCCGAAGGTTGCCTTATCCACAAGGTAACCCAAGGCAGTTCCACCAACCACTAACGTATTATCCAAGTGGAACTCCACCTCAACCCATCGAACAACATCAACAATGGAAATACCCACAGTCATGGGGGATGCCATCACCAAAACAACAGTACCCTTACAGGCAGCCTGATCCTTATGGATATTATGTGCAGCAGTTGATTTCTCCAAGTAACTCTATGGGTCATGCAACCCCCAACCGTCACTACCAAGCTCAGGAGTACTTCCGAAGGACTCCTTCTCCTCCGAGAGACACTCCATACCCACACCATCCTCCTAATCCATCCGCATCTCTTCCACCTCAAGTAGTTCCCGTAACACCTCCTACTCCAACAATGCAAGGGGAACTTCCTCCTCAACCATAGCAACGTCACACTGTGAGAGCTGTAAATATCCAACCTGCTACTGGTTCTAACAACTGTAAAAAGAGAAGACCATACTTCAAAACCAAAAGCCCAGACAAAATATCGCAACAACAAGCACTTGAGGTCATGTACACGCCTCCGCCATCTAACACTTTAGAGCACCCTTCAGTCCAACAGGGCGTAACGCATACGGTTATGTTAACGCATATTGTAACTGATTGGATCAAGGTAGGCCACCTTCCCAGGAAACTAACTGACCCTGGGAGTCCCTTAATCTATCTACAGATCACTGGAAATAAACCACATAGGGCTCTTCTTGACTTAGGTTCCGAAGTCAACTTAATTTCACAAAAGATGTATCATGCCTGGAACCTGCCCCAACTTAAGAAGAGCAACATTCAACTACAGCTGGCAGACCAGTCCATCACCATTCCCTTGGGATTGGTGGAGGATGTTTTACCACTATGTGTGGTTGGTCCTACCCAGCTGACTTTCTGGTGATTGAAGTGAACAACAATGAAGGGGACTTCCCAATTATAATGGGAAGGGCATGGCTAAGCACAGTAGATGCATGCCTTAGGATCCGCGATCTTTCCTTGGAAATCTCTAAGGTAAACATATGTGGAAAGATTGAGAAGAGGAAAGTTCCATGCATCACATGCAGTGATTCATCGGGTGATGACATGGAGGGATGCTCATCTCCTCCATGCAGTAGGTGTGCCCTTGAAACTTTGCAACAAAGATGCCTGTATGTAGCAACCACACAAGAAGTAGTAGACACCCTGTGGTTGACAGATACTTGTAGAAGCAGAAAAATATGCATGGAACAAACTGAGGAAACTCATGCTAACAATGAAAGCATATATACATTGGAACATGAGTGTCACCAACTTCCACACTTGAATCTAAGATCATCAATTGGGAGAAGTTGGGCACTTCTTAGAAATTCAAATAGACGGTCATTATTTCAGATCTCTCCCTTACAACTCAGTCATGGGGGAGATGGCCACCTATGCTGATCATATGGGGCCCTCAGTTCTTTTAAGTGTTTGTTTTACAAATTTTTGTTTTACAACATTTTTGTTTTACAAAGTTATTTAACTTTTCTAATTTTTGTTTTACAACATCGTTACACTTTTCCATTTTTTTTGTGAGTGTGTGTGTGTGTATCCACCCTGTAAGTTTGTCCCACAATAAGTGTTCAGACTGATGGTATGAACTATTTTCATATCGATTGCTAATGTTTGGTTTTTATCTTTAAGCTACAATGTTGATACTAAGGTATGTTTCTTTTGATATGGTAGGCAATGAGATCACTTCATCCATCTAGCCACTAATTTCTATGGTTTCTCTTGGCTTGGAAATGTATAGTTTCCTTCTAATAAGAACTTTAACGAATTGGTGACTGGGTATTTCTCAAACTAAGGAAGGACTCAAGGATTGCAAAGGGTGTGACTTCAAGGGAACTCGATGCTTTTGTGTTGGTCATTCTCTTGGATGCTTAGATGTTTCTTCTTGAGTTTTCTTACCGTCCTAATGTTACCCAATCATCAGAAGCTGAGAAAATAAAAATAAGAAATATTTGCATGGTGTGGTTCTCATGCATAAAAACACAAAACACAAAAAAAAAATGAAGAAAGTGAGAATTCAAAGCACACCCCTTAGACGAAATAACAATTGGGCTACAAGCACTGGTTATGGAACCAAAAGTGTTCCCTCTAACTAAGGTCCTTCTCGCTTCCCATTGTTTCCTTTGTTTCATCGGAATGGTGGTGGCTCTTTGAAGATGCATCCTCGTTATCTAAGTGGATGGTTTAACCGAATGCATTGATGCGATGTCACTAGAAGTAGTTGGTTTGAGGCCGGAGTTGGAATGAGACTTGCCAAGTCACCTTAATCATCAAACACACAAGGGGCTGTACACCACCTTTTTCTTGAGATTCCATTCCCTTCTCTCCTCTCCATCCTTCTCTCCTCTCCATCCTTCTCTCCATTGTTCACCTCATTACCAATTGTATCATTAGTGTATATATTTTGGTTGATGCATTGTTTTCTTTTTGGTAAATTCTTGTGGTTAAGAATTTAACTCTTGTTCTAAAAGACATTCCCAGAGCCTACAGACTCTTTGAATGTGGGTCTGTCAGGGCATTCATGGCATGCGCCTGCTTTGGGGAGGACCCACTGACATTCCTATTTGGTGCATTCATTAACTTCGTTTTCTTAACATTTTGCAATTAATTATTATTTTGTTCATTCCCATCTTGACATCCAGCTCACTAATGTTTTCAGTTGTTCCTTTTTATCTCTCTTTCTTACTCCTTTCCCTTCTTCATTCTAACGCTACCGGAGGTTCACGATTAGTCATGGGGGTACGGGGCCCACTTTTTTGATTTTGTCCTAGCCCCAAAATTTTTGATTTTCTTCCTAACCCCTACACCTTTGGTAGTCATCAGTAACATCTTCCTAGGTCCATATCAGCCATACCACAACCTAGCCAATGGACTTACACTGAAGCAAGGTATTAATTACTTAATGATTCAATTACCCTTGCTAATGTAAGGTTGTGTTGTGTGTGTAGATGATGATTAAATAAATAGCAAATTGGATCTGGAGCTGGAGCAAACACTTGGAATGGAGCAGCATTGAAGCAGCTATGCAAGGAGTAAGATTGATGGCGTGCTTATGGATGGACAACAAAGGCCCAATCTTGGTGTTGGCAGCAGCAACACTTCTTTCTATCTCTCTCTTTCTCTCAAGCTGTCAACAAAGGCTTGATGTCATTGTAATAAGGTGTTCACCTTTGTTGTCATAAACACTAGTTTTTTCAAGTCTTGTAATAATGATTTGTTCACATGTCATCCCATTAGTTCCATTCCCCTCAATAATTCCATACCTTCCCGATATTATTGTAAGGAACTCGAGGATTAGTTTTCATTCAATCATGGGGGTATGATGAGACATGATATGCACAAGCTGCAATATTGCGTATGTGATATCGCGGCCATCGTGATATCGCATCCCCTACGATATCGCGTACACGATATCGCGGTCCGCCGTCAAATCTATAAATAAGTGGTGGCACTCCCCTCATTTCTGAATCTTGGCTAGAAGTAGCGAAGCTCTAGCAGTTTGATCACTCCAGAGTTAGATTAATTTCCCATGTGCCTGCAATAGGAGTCCTAGAGTGAACGGCTCTTTATTCGAGCAACATTGTACCTAAACACAAGTTGTGTATGGAAATAAAGATAAACTTGATTGGATAAACCTTGCAGTGCATGGATAGGATTTTATTTATTGTTATTTATTGCTTTCCTAGAATGCAGTACGAGTACGACTTGATTACGAGCATTGTGACTACTTGGTAACCCAGTAGCATATTCCAGGATCTACGCTTGGTAATCCCAGTGGTAGTCCCAGTGTGTACGGCTAGTCAAGGAATCGGCTGCTCATCGCACTTAGGCTTGTTAGGTTCTCTCACCCTTATCTCCTAGAACGTGGGGTAAGTACGACTTGGCTACGAGCACCTACGGGTGTGTACGGCTAGTCAAGGAATCGACTGCTTATCACACTTAGGCTAGTTAAGTGTCTCAGTACGCCCAATTTGAGCACATGTGTTACATGTGGTGATCCCAGTAACGATTAGCATTTGGTAGCCATAGTTGCATCGGTTCAGGGTGTGTACGATAAGTGGGAACGGATGCTGATGCTAGTTAATATGGACTTAGGTCCTTAGTTAGGTTAGTTAGCTTTCTCAACCCTTCACCTCTAGCATAGGAGATAAACCTGAAAAGACCAAAAAAATCATATACCTCGGACTTACTTTACCATACACCGTGACAACAACAAGTAAGTCTGGGAAGACAACGAATGATTAACCCCAAGTGTTCCATGGGGCGTTTAGGCATTTAGTCTGCGAAGGTCGACCGGATCGCACGTGCTACGCTCGTTTCGTATGGTTGAGTGTAGGGGTACCTCGCCACTCATCAATGATCAATAAAAATAATAAATACTCCCTTATGGGTCTAAATAGAGGCATTATGTAGCTATATGGTCATGCACATGGATTAGGTGCAAACAAAAGTTATTAGTCAAAACTACAAATCAATCCAATGCATCAAATAAATAAAAATATAATAAAATAATCAAACTAATTAGAGAATCCACCTCCACTTATTAGTCCAACTAATAAATAAACAAATTGGTGAGTTTATAATCCACTTTTTAGCAAACTGATGAGTCTATAATTCACATGTTAGTAAATGATTTGTGAGTTTAAAACTCACATATTGATAATTCAATAATCAGTATACTATCAAATTGATGAGTCTTAAACCCATATATTATCGAATTGATGATTTTGAAAATTACATATTATCAAATGTCTGGTAATTCTAAAATCAACATATTTCCAAATTAGCCAAACCAATCTAACAAATAACTAATCCATCAAACAATCCCTAGTTAATGGAAAATTGAATCTAAGCCTCCAATGATGCCAACTATTCTAAACTAAAGGAATGGTAAGCCTAAATCTTACATTTTCTATAATAAAGGTTGATGAGCCTAAATCTCACTTTTTCCAAATAAAATATTGGTAAGATCAAATCTCATATTTATCAAAATACATCATAAGTTCAAACTAGAGTTCTAAGCCAACAAGTTAAGAAATGTTACTAGATTTAAAGTTTTGAGATATCAAAAGAGTCAAAGCTTAAACTATGAGTTTATATTAAAGTCTAAAAAATATTAAATATTTCCAAATGGATATTTAAACATCTTAGAGCCATTATAGACTCCTATATCTACTAAATTACCAATAGTTGCATATTTCTAGTTTTTAGGTGTTTTGGGAGTCCTAAAAGTGTTTTTGTGGATATCTTCTCAATTTTTAATTTCATAGAGGCTAGGAATAACCTTACAAAAGTTTCTTCATTTCTTATGCCAAATAAAAAATTATATTATTTTATTCATCATGACCTCATGACCAAGTTGTGATAGACAATGAAGGATGCTTCATGATCCATAGCAATGTATTGATTATTTTTTCATTCTAAACTAATATCATCCAAAGTTATCTCAAGGGTCATAAACATCAAAAATGATGCAAAACCCTAGCTCTATAGTTGAATTATCAAAAATATTTAAAATGAAGGTAAAACATTGTCAAAACTAGTCAAAACATGGTCAAACAAGATCAAAATATTAACTAATGTCTTATGCACGATAACAAATCTCAAAAATAGCTAATATTAAAATATCAACAAACTAAATCAGCCAAATGAATGTGTATTAAACATAAAACCAAAATCCAAAGAAGAAAATTACAAAATTATCCTACCTAGAAATGCTTATGCTACAATCAAGGATCTTTGCAAGGCTTCAATCCCCCTAATAAGATCTCAATGAGATCAAGGTAAGTTATGAAATTAGATCTAAATATAGGACTTACCATAGGGTATTGGTTTATAGTGCAAATCAAACTGACTATAGATCTAGATCTAGCTAGCTCCAGTTAATCTAATAAAATCTCCTTCTTTGGCTCAATCTCCTAGATATTAGTAGCTAGGTAAAAGGTTACTCTCAAAAGCAAGTTGTCTAGTTTATAATTTCATTGTGGTTTGGCAGCATTGCACAAGGTACTATCATGGACTAGAAACTAAGTTTAAAAGATATTCTAACATGAATTGATGCCTAATGTTAGCCTAATGGACATCACCTATAAGCAAAGTTAATGGCCATGTCTAATCCCAAGATGATAGTTATGGCTAAGCACAACTAATAATAAATTCTAAGGTTCAAAATCATAACTAACAAAAGGCTTTTCATGTAGACCATAGATTATGTATACTCTTATTAGTTATAATACTAATATTTGGATTAGATTTAATTATCCTAGAAGGTTAATCACAATGTACATTTATGAAAGCAAAAAATTCAAATGATATGAAGTGCCACTACTCATTCAAAAATTAGATATTTTCTATAGTACTTGATTAATCAAGGTTTTCCTATTGGTATTTAATACTATTATTTTGGTTTTCATGATCCAAGATGTCCTGTCTGTAATAAGACATATACATTCATCCATTATTTTTTACTTATCCCCTTTCTCATAGCTCTTTGACTTGGTGTAGCAAGTATTTACATGGTTTTCAATTAGGGTTAAATGAAGTTTTATTTTATGACACTTCTCAATTTCAAGGATTTCTACTTCATAGTTTATGTTTCTTTTATCCTCTTATTTCTTATGTCATTTGGAAGTTTTAATGTAAGGTGATTTTTCACAGAGATTATCTAACTAATTTTATTCCTCTATTAGTCTAAGATAACATCATTTAGTAGCTAATGCTTTATCTAAATTCCTAAATATTTATTTTTGTGGTTTTTTTTATTAATAAGAAGCCTTTAGTAGGAAGTGAAAATCCATTTGGATGCTTCTGAATGAGGGAAAGATCTAATATTTTTCCTACCTAGAGAGGAGATTTTTTTAGGATTGGTGGTAAGGATGAAAACCTAAAAATGCATCCCAAAAACTATTTGGACTTTTCTTTTTATTGTTTTGGAGTTTCTCCTATACTTTTGTACTCTAAATCTAATGTTTTTAATATATTTATTTTTTGGTATCTAAGAACTAATTAAAGGTTGATCCAAGACCATCTAAAATCAAAAGCTAGTAAGAAATAAAAAATATAATTTTATCAAAAAATTACAATTTGTCCAAACAAGCATATCAAATCAAAGTAGTACCCCATGTGCCACTAACCCATCCAATGCCTAATACCTACTAACTCAAAACTCCAATATAAAGAAGTAGTATGCATCTGCTAAAGTAAAAGATAATCCAAAATACTAAAAATATTAAAAAGAGTGCTAACATATACAAATACCACCACATGGAAAAATTATTAGAATTAATAAAATAAAAAATCAAAAGGTCTAAATAACCTTAAAATATTTAAAATTTAAGAAAGGCCAATAAAAAGGACATATCTTGCAAAGCATAGTTAATATAAGGAAGGGTGGAGCAGGATCCCTCTAATTTTATTTAACCCTTCAAAGCATACCAAATCCAAAATGTATGCAAATAAATTAATTACTCAAAAATAAAAAAAGGATTATCTTCTATTAAAACTAAAACAAGATTATAAATACAGTGAATCCAAAAATCCACTAAACATCATACCAAAACAAACCCACACTCAATGATTTTATATAACATGAGGCTCACACAATGATCAATGTTAATGCAATGTACAATTCATCCAAAACTCTTCCTGATATATAGAATCGAGATCCAAACATAGTGATACAGTGGTCAATACCACATACATGATTGATCACTGAGATGCACATAACACTTATGAAATCTTGTTGTAACTCTTTTATGTTAAAACATGTAACACAAACCAATCTATATCAAATTACAAAATTAAAACCTTAGGAAATCTTCCATGATTAACTTGTATATTCCTACGTATTTTTATTATAGTCCTAGTTGTTTTCACATTGTAACTACCACTTCAAAACTTCTTCCTAGTCAAACAAGACATCTACAAGCTTGACCAAATATCTCTTTGTCAATTTCAAGCTATAGACAAGATGTCTACACTTCTGGTAAGATGTCTCTTCTAGAGACAAGATGTCTCCTTTGGTAGTAAGATGCCTTTGGCAATATGTCTTTATTTAAACAAGACCTCTACTATGAATTTCTCACTCTTAGGTAAGACATTTATATAATGACCAAGACATCTCCTATAAATACTTAGCTCCTAGGCAAGACATCTCTTGATGGATCTAGAACATCTCCAGCCTATCCAAAACCTTCATTTCTCCATTGGTAGGAATGATAAAGGATCTCAAAAGAGGTATCCCTACACCAGATCTCCCATCCTTTAAAAAATAAGGTTAGGTGAACAGTGAAGTAGGAACAAAAGAGATTCCCCACTAGTCAAGGATCAAACTACTAATGAAGTAGGACCAAGTAATCATGCCTCTTCTCTCTTCTTGAGTAAAATTTCCTTTCTCTTCTATTGAAGGATTGGACCTATTAATAGTTCCCTTTAACTCATTGGTGCCACCTCACAAGACTTTATCATCTATCGATTCTCAATAATGCACAAGATCTATAACATTAAAAATAAAATACATACCTAAATCATTTCATAATTCAATTTCAAAAGCATTGTTATTGATTTTGATTTTTATTATAAAAGAATCCATCTCTTGGATCTTCAATTTTGAGAAGTTCATACCCTTTGCTCTCTTCTTCTTCAAGTGCACTCAAATGAGATCAACAATAGCAAATTTTGACTTCCTCTTGCTCTCATTCCTCTTAATTATTCTTTCTTTAGCCTTTTTCTTAAGATTTGTCTTTACTTGAGCATGAATATCCTTCAACGTTTACACAAAATTTGCACTGAATTAAACTTCTCTATCAAAGCTTCTAACATTATCCACCATCTTTGGAAAAAATTCATAATTATTATCAATTGATCTCCTCATAATAACAACATGAAAAGTATTATTGTAAGGAAAAATTACCATGATGCATCAAGTTCTTCCACCTATTGGGTTATCATTTACACAAACATCTCAACATACTTAATAAAGAATTATTGATCACTTTAGTTTGGTCATCATACTATGAATGATATACATCAGAAAAATTAAATCTTGTTCCTAAAAGTTTCCAAAAGAACCTCCAAAAATAAATCCCATGCAAATTCACACTAGTTTGAAAAAACAGAATTTTTAATATGAGAGACATAACTCATCTTTTCACATGGAATGAAGTGGGTAATCATGAAGAACTTGTCCACTAACATAAAGATAGCATCATTTCCACTTTTAGCCTTTATAATCTCACTCACAACATTCATTGATGCATTTTTTAAGGTCCTTTGGGAATTGACGAAGGCATATAATGTCCATCAAATCCTATATCTTCCTTGAATTTCTAACATGTTAAATACTTTTTCACAAATTTGAAGACTTCAGAGGTCATTCCAAACTAAAAATGGTGCCTACCCATAAGCTCTAATGTCTTATCTCTACCCATGTAACTTGTCATGCCATCACAATGGTTTTCTATCAAAATCTTTTTTTCTAAATCATAATTGAAAATGCCAAGCTTTCCATTATTGAATAGCAATACATCTTGGATGTGATAGTCCCTCCATTGGTCTACTTTACTTAGTAATGGTTCTTTAAGGTTTCTCCAAACATGCCCAAAATCTTAAGCATGTTCATACAAATCAGCAAAACCATTCACACCTTCCACATGAGGAGTGTTGAAACTCATCACACACAACCTAAATAATGCATCTACTTTGACATTGAGTTTCCTACTCTTGTGCTTGAGCAAAAAATTGAACTTTTATAATTTTTTCACCCACTTCATATGTTTAGCATTCAAATTCCTTTTGGAATTAAGAAATTATAGTGTTTTATGGTCAATCATCAAGGTGAACTCTTTGGGTAACAAATAATGCCTCCAATGCTTGATTTCTTAAAGAGTAGCATATAATTCCTTCTCGTATATACTAAATTTCTACCTTAACTCATTTAACTTCTCTAAAAAGAAAATAATAGGTCTTCCTTCTTGCGAAATAACCCCTTCAATGGCAATTCCACTTGCATCCACCTCCATCTAAAAAAGCTTCTAGAAATTTATTGTGGCAAGCATTGGTTCACTAGTAATTTTTTTCTTCAACAACTCAATGCTTCTTTGGGTTTTTTCACTCAACTCAAAATCTTGATTCTTCTTAAGAAAAGAAAACATAGATTATGAAATTTCACTAAATTTTTTTATGAACCTTATATAAAAGCCTGCTAAACTAAGAAATGATCTTACCTCCCTCTTCTAGGAGTTAGTTAATCTCTAATTTAGAAATCACTCTTAAGTATGTAATCTCCCTTTTGAAAAAATAACTTTTCTTCAACTTGAAAACCAAATTTTCTTCCCTTTAATTTAAGGCATACACTCCTAAAAGAGTCCAAGTGATTCTCCTCACTAAAACTATATACTAAAATATTTTCAAAGAATATAATATAATGCTTACCAATCAAATATTTTCAGATATCATGAATCAACCTCATGATTATGGTAGGAGCAATTATGAGTCCAAATGACATTAGCAACCACTTAAATAGCCAATCTAGAATCTTGAAAGTAGTCTTCCATTCATCACCAAGCCTAATACAAATTTCATGGCATCCACATTTCAAATCAATTTTGCTAAAAAGTTTTGCATTGGTAAGAACATCAAGGATATCATTCATTCTTAAAATAGAAAACATATACATCATTATTATCCTATTCATGGCCCTTGAATCAATGCACATCCTCTATTTTTCACCATCCTTCATTAGTATAAGTACTATTTTAATTGCATAAGAAGAAGTTAACTTTCATAAATTCATTCACAAGTAACTCCTCTAGTTACCATTGTAATTCAACCCTCTAATAAGATTCCATTTAGTATGCCCTCTTATTTAAGAAGTGAATTTGATGCAAAACATTCTTCATTGGTGGTAGTCGATAAAATTTTCCTTTAAACACATTAGAATTTTTCTTTTCAAATCCTAGTACACCTACTAGAATTTCTACCTACATAACATCATAATTAGAAGCAATAGTTGATTTGATTACAAAACCAAAGCTAGCCTCTTCATGTTCCTTAATGTATCCCCTGATTCTAAGAAGCATTAAGTAAGATCTCTTTCTTGCATCTTTTTTGTATCAAAACATGGAACATAAACCAATATATATCAAATTAGAAAACTAATACATTAGGAAAACCTTCCCCATGATTAACTTAGATATTTCTTACTATTTTCAATCGTGGACTCAACATTTCTAGTTGTTTCCACATTGTAACTATCACTTTAAAACTTTTTCCTAGTTAATAAACATGTCTACAAGCTTATCTAGACATCTCTTTTTTAATTCTAGGCATCTCCTCTAAATACAAGACATCTACTTTGAAGAAAAGATGTATTTTCTAATAGCCATACATCTCTAGCAAGATGTCTTTACTTTGGACAAGAAATCTCCTATGAAATACTAGCTCTTAGGCAAAACATCTACAAGATGACCAAGACATCTCCTATTAATATCTAGCTCTAAGATAAGATGTCTCTTGATAGATCTAGGACATCTCCAAGCTATTTAAAACCTTCATTTCTCCACTAGTAAGGATAACAAATGGGTTTAGAAGAGGTGTTTCTATATTAAAGGGACAACAAGAAAACATATAGATTAGCAAATAAAACATCAAGGGTTCAAATCACAAACATACCAAGGAGTCAAGAATATATTAGATAGGGGTGTTATAGTAAAATAATCAATATGGATTTCATTATAGGTTTACCTCATACTAAGAGTGGGAAGGATTCCTTTCTTATAGTTGTAGGCCTTTTAACCAAGTCTTCCCATTTCTTAACTAAGAAGACATCAACTAATGCTAAATAGATGCACAAGTTTTTCTATCAAATATTAATTGATTACATGGTGTTTCAAATAAGAATATGTTCAATAGATATTCTAAGTTCATTTTCAGGTTTTGACAATCTTTTTATAAGAGTTTGGGTACTAAGCTAAATCTTAGCTCAACTTCTCACTATACATAGATGGTCAAATAGAGAGGATAAATTAGATTTTTGAGAATATACTTAGAGATTATGCCTTAAACTATAGAGATAGTTAGGATAGAGTTCTTCCATTAGTACAATATGCTTACAATAATAGTTATCAAGCCAAGTTGAAAGTAGCTCCCTATGAAGTATTGTATGATAGACACTATTGTACACCTTTTTAAAGATACCATCAAGAATAGATATCATTAAAAAGGCTACAGAGCATATCAAGATTATAAGGATCAAACTTTAGGTAGCATAGAAAAAATACACCAAATATGCTAACAGTAGAAGATATTTGAAGTTCAACATTGGAGATTGAGTTTTTATTAAAATCTCACCATTAGAAAATTATGAGATTTAGTAAAAAAATAAAAGTTTCAGTAATAATACATTCAACTATTTTAAAATTTTTTCGTGATGTGTTTCATGTTTTATGTCTATAATGTATGTTTTAGATCCTACACATTGATAGAGTGGTAGGATAAGTATATTAGTACTTTAATTTTTTTATGTTAAGTATATATGCATTAGCTTCTTTTTTGGAGTTTTAAGTAAGCATTTATCAAGTGCTAGATGGGTCATTGGCACATGAGATTCTACATTGAACATATGATATGCTATATGTTGTAGTTTAGCATTGTTGAACCCCTTAAGGCTCTAGTTTTTAAACTTACAAGTTCACATTTTTATTTTTATTTTACTATATTACTTTATCAAAGATAATCCAATTTAGCGATAGATATCGATAAGCATTAATTTCTTTCTTAAGTTCTATGTATCACAGGAAATCATGGGAATAGTGGAAATCGATGTTTGTTATATTGATCCCCATAGAAACTATGATATGAATCGATAATGTAGATTTCCCAGAAGAAAGCACCTTGCAAAGGAATCAAGATATCGATTTGAGTTGTTGGGTGATCCAAATCATGTATCAAAGATGCTAGAAATCGCAACATAGTTCAACAACGCTTCAATCTATTGTTATTGATTTCTTCAATACCAATTGATTTCCAAAATGATGATTTTTCCTAATTATTGTAAATTCTCTTTAGTATAAATAAGTAGCTCATCTATGAGTCAAGGGAATGCCAAAATCAAAAAGAACCCACACCAAATTAAATCCTTCTTGACTTGTATTAAAAGTTACTAAGGAAGATTGTTGACACCTTGTGGAAATCAACAACCATTGATGTGTATTGAGGCTATGGAGTTGTTGCATTATGAAGGTAGTAGAGCAAGGTCAATAATTAGGTAATGTCACCTTTGTAATCTTCTCATATTCATGATAATTTTTTATATTTTTAATTTGGTTTAATTAATTGGTTTCATCTTTGAACTTAATATTAAAAGTTAGGATGAGGGCTTTCTGATTTTACTTATGAGTGACAGTCATAAGTGTGGAGTCTTTAATTGAATTCAAATATAATTATTTATTAGCTTGATGATTGTTTTGACTTTGGAACCATTATTTCATGGATATGACTCACTAGTTAGTCCCAAAGGAGGTGAAAATTTACAATGAAGATAACTATTAAGGTAATTCAACACCAAACTTTGGCTAGCTTATTGCTTTGGTGCCATTGTTGGTGAGGTCAACATAGTTAATCATCATCAAGGGTTTTGTAGATTTTTCAATTTATTTTATAGATCTAGCACTTCTCGATAAGTATGCCTTATTTTTCTTCTTATTTTATTTTATTAAGTAGTTTTATAAATGATTTCTTTCAATTATTTTTCTTATATTAAAAAATTTCAAAAGAAAAAAAAAGTATAATCCCAAGAATCAACCCCTCTTATTGCCCAACCTACAGAGATTGTTAAGAAATTTGCAATGAAGGTAGCAATTTTAAGGCCAATTAAATCAATTTTTAGAGTCTTAGGATTGGTTGCCCATGAATGTGCTAAAGAGGAATGTAATTTTTAAATGAAACTAACAAACAAACCTAAAAATCCAACACAAATTCAACCTCCTAGGAATACCATTATTTTTTATAAACGTACATGAACTAATTTAAGACAAGATCAAGAGGAAAAGAGACAACAAAATAAAATCCCTTTTTTCTCTTTTTAAGAGCAACATTCTAACAACAAGGGAGATTCAATAGAAAGGAAAAGGATATAATCCAACTTTTCCACATCTTTTAATCCTCTATTTGATATTTCAACTTTTACAATGCAAACTATGAGTTCAACTATGGTGGCAAGTTCTTAAAATCTAAATTTCAATTCAATATTAAGTAATGTAACCATGATGGGAGGAACCACCCAACCTATAAATACTTAAAATTTCCAAATTCCAATAACATCAGTAGCCCTAATTTTTATATTAAGTCCAATTATAACCTCAATAGTAGCTTCTAATTTTACAATTGGATCTCCTTCATACCATGCACCTCCTCCACTTTCTTTTGGTTTAACTTCTTTTTCCTTTGGTAGTATAGGTTCTAATATTCTAGTTGGATAGGCCTACCAAGGACAAACTCTTGAGGATCTATTAACTAAAAGGACATCAATCGTACCTCAAGGACCATTAGTTTTTCCATAAGGTAGCAATGTGGAGGTCAAAAAAATTCACTTATTTCCTATTTTTAGTGGAACAAATGATGAGGATCTAGTCACTCACAGAAGAGAATTTGAAACCAAATTAGCAATGTTAACACCTCAAAGTGAGGATAGAACTAAAATGATTGCTTTAAAATCAACCTTGAAAGATAAATCTAATTTTTGGCTACAAACCCTTGGGACACAAATTAGTTTATAGGATGAATTAAAGGTTGTATTTCTTCAAATATTTCTCTCTAATGATAGGTTGTATTCAGTAAGGAATCAACTAATGAGTTTTATGCAATAAGAAGATGAGTATTATGAGAGTACTTTTGATAGGTTCAAGCTATTGTGTTTAAAGAATCCCAACCATGGATTTCTAGCCCATCAACTTATTCAAATATTTGTAGGTCTATTATAGTATTGTAGGAAAAATTTTGACTTTGCATGTGGTGGAAATATATTGAATGTAACACTGAAGGATGGCTAGAGGATAATATATTCATTAGTATATTAGAGCAAGAGATGGCCAAAACCCAACATCATGAAAGACATGACCCAACAAATTGAACAATTAAATAAAAAAGTGGATGAGTTGACATGGTTAATTAAGAAACAAGCTCATGTGGTGCAAAGTGAAGTATTTAGCCTTTGTGGTAGCCCACAACACAATTGCACTACTTGTCTAGCTTTATCATATTGTCATGAGGAAGTGTAAGAATTAGTGAAGGCTTTTCAACAATATAGAAGCCAACCAACAATCACTTTTCAACAAAGACCACCTTTTCAACAACAATACCCTCAAAATAATTTTAGACCTTTTAAGAGTCAAAATAATGAATAATTGGATAAACTTACTCATAGTCTTACTTCCTTCATTGAAGAAAGTAGGTAATTCATGAGTGAAAAAAGAAGAAGATTTTAACACTTAACAAAGAACAAATTACCTTATCAACCTAAGCCAAATCCTACATCTCAAAGAAAGGGTAAGGAAAAACTAAATTTCATCACTACTAGGAGTGGAAAGACCATTGAGCCTAGACTCCAAAAGAAGATTATATTTCAAGAAGTTGAGATACAACAAAAATTTTAGCCATAAGTATTGAATGAGAAGGAAAACAATTAGTTAATAAGGGAAGAGAACAACCATTAACCTCTTCTCATTTGCCTAGAAAAATAACTTTACCTCCTTGTCCTAAATGATTGCAAAAAAACAATCGTTAACCTCTTCTCCTTTCCCTAGACAAATAACTTTACCTCCTTGTCCTAAATGATTGCAAAAAAACAATCGTTAACCTCTTCTCTTTGCCTAGAACAAAATGTTCAGTGAATTATATTTGCATATTCCTTTAGAACAAGTTGTAAAGGACATGCCTTTTATGCTAAATACTTAAGGGTGCTATGCAAAAATAGAAGAGACAAAAAGATTCCTAGGAAAATGTATTTGGTTGATAATCTATCTCAGCTTATAAAAAGTTGTGAAGTTCCAAAATACCAAGATTTAGGGATTCCTATAATTCCAATTAAAATAAAGGGATAGACTATTAAGAATGTCCTATTGGATCTAGGAGCTAGTATTAATATCATGCCACTTTGAATTACTAGGTTACTTGATTTGAAGGATATAAGAAAGGCAAACATGACAATAAGATTAATGGAAGATTTAATAGTAGAGGTTAAAAGAGGAAAATATCTAGTTGATTTTGTAGTGTTGAAAGTAAAAGACCTAGATTTTTTTCCCATCATACTAGGTAGACCTTGGTTAGTAATAGCTGATGCAGTAATCAATTGTAGATCAAGGAAACTCCAATTATCTTTTTCTATTCTTAATTTTATGCTTAACATATATGGTAAAGCAAAAGAGGATCAATTGAATCAAGATTTGAAAGAAGCAAGAGTGCTCTACACAATACCCACTTCAACAATGATACAAGATAAGGAAACATTAGTATTAAACAATTTTGAGGAAGGAAATTTACACCCTCTAAAAAAGAACAACAAGATATTTTTGACCAAATTTTGAATTTGGGATCAAAAAATATTAGAGAAATAATTCAACCACCAAATAATGATTCTTTGGATCTTAGATAATTACCTAGTACTCTTAAGTACATTTTCCTTGATCATAATAAACCATTAATAATAAATTTTCAACTTTATGATGACTAAGAAGCAAAATTATTAGAACTTTTACATAGAAAGTCTAAGGCTTTTGCATGGATTTATGAGGATATTCATCAAGGAATCTCATCCAACATCTGCCAACATCACATCTATATAGAAGACAATGTGAAATTAGTAAGAATTCCCCCTAGGAAAATTAATACATCTTTAAAAGAAATTATTAACAATGAAATTTCAAAACTTTGGAAGGAAGAAATTAATTTTTCAATAGCCAATAGTAAATGGATAAGTCCAATTACTGCAGGTCCTAAAAAGGGTAAAAATGAAGAGTTCGTATAGATTATAGGAATCTCAATCAAAACACATAGAAAGATCATTTTCCTCTATCTTACATAGACCAAATGTTAGAGAAATTATAGGGGCATGAGTATTATTATTTTTTGGAAGAGTTTAGTGGTTACAATCAAGTAGCCATTGCACCTAAGAACCAACATAAAATAACTTTCACATGGCAATATGGGACTTTTACTTATCGATGGATGCCTTTTAGCCTTTGTAATGTACCTGCTATCTTCCAAAGATCCATAATGATGAACTATGATATTGGGGCCACCATATCGCATCTACGATATCGGGTCTATGATATCAGAGCTCACCAAGCGATATCGTGCATTAGATGTTGCGACTCAAAGTTAATCTTAGTTCCTTACCTGAACTTTTGCATTTTCCTTCCTTGAAGTTAGAATTATTTCTGAGTGATTGTAGTAGGAGTCATGAAGTGAACAAATATTTATTTGAGCATTGTGTACCTGAGCACACCTTGTGGCTGGAAATAAAGATGAACTTTGTGATAAACCTTGTAGCATTTACAATAGCTTATTTAATGTTATTTACAGTTATTTAATGCTTTCCTTAGTTAATTAATGTTCTTTCTCTCACCTTGTTAACTCTCCCAAGTAAGCACACTTAGTACGACCACTTCAAGCATGCATGGAACACTTGGTAACCTAGTAACAATTAGTGTTTGGTAATCCTAGTAGTGTTGCACTAGTTCAGGATGTGTATAGCAAGTGGGGACAGATGCTGGTGTTAGGACTAGTTAGTGCATTGTTGATTAGTTAAATTAAATTAGTTCACTTCTCCCTTTGTAGTACTAGGACATAAAACATCAAAAAATATATAAAAATCATATACCTCAAGTTTACTTAACTAGACAATCATGCTATACAAGTAAGCTTGGGAAGACAACGATTGACTAACCCATCTAGGTTTTGTAAAGGTGCATAAGCACCTAGTCCTTCGAATTTGACCAGATCATGTGTGTATGCAATGATTCGTATGGTTGAGTGTAGGGATACCTCACCGGTCATCATTAGTGCCATTGCTGGGGACTTTGTTGTTTGTGTGCTAGCTAGAACTTAGGAAATCTTCACATCGTTGGAATGAACCCTTAGGGTTGGTTATCTTACAGTTATTGAAATAAAAAGTATTGCACACTGAATAGACAATTATGTCTCCTTCTTCTTACAAGAGTGTTTCACCACCTAGGGCTAATACAAGGAATAATCAGAGGCATAGTACACATAATAATTTTCCAGTCCCTTGACAATTTCGTGTGGTATACATTCATCCCAATGAGTATATACCAAACTTTACCTTTATCCTCTACCAAGATGAACAACTGTGTTGGTGTGATTTAGAAGGTAACATAGTGTTACCTCCTGATTGCTCAATCTTGGGCATGCTTCTTCATGCTCTCACATGAATTGGTATGCAAAACTTATAGGTAGAGTACGTTGTGCATGATCACAACTCGAGAGAGTATCGACTCACGGAGGCACAATGTCAAAGTGATCTACGATAGGAGAGATGTTATGAATCCATGAAGGAGAAGTTATCTCAGAATGTCCCATATGTCATAAGTGAAAATGAGGATGGTGAACCTACCTCCGGAAGTCTCCCACACAATGATGTTGCTTCCATTAACTTTGGTCAAGGGGTGGTATACAAAAATCTTCACTCAACTATCCATAACCCGGATTCTGGTACCGACAAACACAGGGGGTCTGAAAAAGGAACACGAACACATGACAAAGATGGACATTATGATCATAACCATGATCGAGGCCATGACCACTGAAGAGAAGGAAGCATGCAAGATCATGATCACAGTCCTCCTCCTTCTTCACCTTCATCATCTCCTTCACCCTCTCCTTCAGGATCTAGATGCAGTCACAAAGGAAAAGACCTTGAGGATAATGGTAAGTGGAATAGGAATCATAGACAAAGTAGCCAAGAAAGGGGATGAGGGCATTCTAGGGAAACTCATCATGAAAGGAGGGAGAGTAGGGAACAACATAGGCATCATAGACACCATAGATGGTATGATCACGATGAACTCCTACTCGTTACCTAAAGTATGCTAGATATAACTGAGGCTATTAGAATCCCAACAAGGCACCAGAAAGATAGTAGGATCAAAAGATTGGACATGAATAATATCCCATAATTTGAAGGGGGATATAATGCTAATTCTCAAAATCATCTGCAAGCATTTCATGATGCATGTGCCTTGCAAAACATAGATAACAAATGGTAAAAACTCAAGTTGTTTTCACAGACATTAATCAAAGAAGCAGAAAGTTGGTACCAGTCCTTAGAACTGGAATCCATTCGTCGATGGAGTACCATGTTAGAGCTATTCAACAATAAGTATCAAATGTACTCCCAAGTATCTAGCCTACGAAAGCAAATCTAAGGATGGAAACAAGGACAAAATGAACCCTTGGATGCTACCATGGGCCGATATTATGCATTGTTACATCATTGCCTAGGCCATAGTTACTCAAAAAGGGAACAAATACATCATCTCGTAGATGGGCTTAGGCATAAAACACGAAGAACCCTTGGGACTTATGCCCAAGGAAGGCTATCTGAGCTTAGGGCCCATCAAGTACAAAGATTTTTTGAGCAAGTTGCTAAATAGGAAGGTGATTTAAGGAAAAGAGAAAGTGTGGAAGAATATAAATGAGATCCTTCCCTCTGAAAGAAGGGAGTTAGATTTTTTGAGGATGAAGGAGAGTCATCACTTGAAGAGATGGTGAATAGAAAAAACTTGCCCATTCAAAAACTTGCATTGGAGGTATCAGCAAAGGTGGACCAAATGTGGGACTCCCTAGATAATATATTTCAAACAGTTCTCAAAATAGTAGAGAAGTCTAGAGAGGAAGGTAATGATCAAGAAAGGAGAAAAAAAAGAGAAGCTAAATATGCACGTAACAAAGGTAAGGGAAAAGTTTCCATCATCAAAGAGGTTGTGGATTCAGATACAAACAATGATGATCGATGTGAGATATGACAATATGACCATCCTAAGGGATGTTCCCCTGTAATCTCACATCTGCAAGAGTCTGGGGTGTATGCACTCAACCCATGATTAAACAGAAGGCAAACACCCCAAAGGTTACCTTATCCCCAAGGTAACCCAAGGCAGTTCCACCAATCCTTGATGTATTATCCAAGTGGAACTCCACCACAACCAAATGAGCAGTATCAATAGTGGTAGCACCCATAATCATGGGGAATGCCACCACCACGTCAATAGTACCCTTACCGTCAACCCAACCCATATGGATACTACATGTAGCAACCAATCTCTCCACATGACTCTACTAGTCATGTCACTCCCCAACCTCACTACCAAGCCCATGAGTATTATAGAACTCCTTCTCCTATGGGTGATGTTCCACAAACATACAATCCTTCTCATCCCACTGCATCTCTTCCACCCTTAACTCCATTACCACCTACTCCAGCCATGTAGGGTGAGCTTCCTACCCAGCCACAATAACATAACGCTACAAGGGTTTTTAATCCTCACCTTACTATTAGTTCGGATAACTATGTAAAGAAGAGACCTTTCTTTAAGACTGATAGTCCAACCAAGTCCTTGCAGTTACAAGCGGCTAACTCTCCAAAGGCTTCACCATCATTTGAAACTTCAAAACTCCCTTCAAATCAAAGGCCGCATGCAATGCACACAGTCATGTTGACACATGTCATTATCGATTGGATTAAGGCTGGCCATCTTCCTAGGAAATTCTTTAATCCTAGGAGTCCTCTTATATATTTACAAATCATTGGGAATGAACCATGTAAAGCTCTTTTGGATTCAGGTTCTGGTGTTAACTTAATCTCTCAAGAAATGTATAAAGCCTAGAAGCTACCTCCACTAAAAAAGAGTAACATACATTTAGAGTTGGCCAACCAGTTCATCACTATCCCATTAGGACTAGTGGAGGACATCATCACCACTATTTGTGGGTGATCGTATCTAGCCAAATTCCTAGTGATTCAAATCAACAACTGTAAGGGGGACTTCCCAATCATAATGGGAAGAGCATGGCTAAGCACAATTGATGTATGCCTAGAAATACATGATCTTTCCATAGAGATATCAAAGAAAAATACATTTAAAAATATTGATAAGAAAAAAGTTCTATGCATTGCATACAGTGACACATGGTGTAATTGCGTGTAGAAGTCCTAGTTCGTATAATGTTTAACATTACTTGCATGCAACCAGTGTGCATAAGTAACTAACATAAAAAGATGCCTATATGCAGAAACCACAAGATAGGAAGGCAACCAGTGGCTAATAGTTGACCAAGAGAGAAATTTAACTATATGCATGGAACCAACTGAGGGTTTGAATTGTGCTTACATCGATAGCATAGACACATTAGAGCAAGTTCATCACCAACTTCCAAGTCTTGACATTGAAAATATTAACTAGGGGAAGTTGTAAATCCCTGAAAACTTTAAGTAAGAGCCCCTTGAGTTAAAATCGTTGCCCATCGGTATGGAGTATACATTTCTCAAAAATGGAAAACTGGTAATTATTAATGTTAAGCTTGCTCCTCAATAAAAAGAGAGACTACTGAAAATGGTGAATACATGGTCAAAAGCCTTTGCTTGGTCATATCCTAAATTAATTGGAATAGACCCTAGGATATGCCAACATAGGATTTACACTAACCCCTCCATGAAGCCTTGATGATAACCACAGAGGCAATTAAACCCACAGCTGAAGAAAGTGGTTAAAGAAGAAATTGAACAACTTCTAAAAGCTAGGTTCATCTACCCCATTGCTGATAGCGAATGGGTTAGTCCATTAGTTATTGTGTCCAAAAAGGGAGCTAAATGAAGGGTGTGTATAGACTTTAGGCTACTGAACATGGCAACATTCAAAGATCATTTTCCATTACCATTCGTTGACCAAGTCTTAGACACCATTGCAGGGCATCGCTACTATCGTTTTCTGGATGGGTATAGTGGATACAACCAAATCCAAATCAAAAGACCAAGCCAAGACCAAGTTCACAAGTCCTTGGGGGACATTTGCATACAAAAAGATGTCGTTTGGCTTGTGCAATGCTCCTACAACATTTCAACATTTGGTTCTAAGTATCTTTCAGTAGTAAATAGGGAATGGTGTAGAGGTCTTCATGGATGATTTCTCCACCTACGGAGTGGACTTCGATCAAGCATTGGACCAATTAGAGCAAGTACTAAAATGATGTATTAAAACCAATTTAACGCTCAACTGGAAAAAAAACATTTAATGGTCCAAGAAGGCATAGTATTAGGACATAATATTTCACAAACAGGGATATTGGTAGACCCCGAAAAGATCAAATTCATCAAAGGAATCATACGTCAACCTGAAATTATAAAAGATATTCAATCATTCCTTGGACACACTGGTCATTATAGAAGATTCATAGATAACTTTTCAAAGGTTGCAAAACCATTGGTTGAACTAATGAAAAAGGATGTACCTTTTGAATGGACCAAGGAATGTGAACTAGCTTTCCAAACCTTGAAATAAAATCTTGTAGAAACACCCATTTTACAAGCTCCTGACTGGTCCAAACCATTCCACATAATGACTGACATGTCCAACTTTACCTTAGGAGCCATACTCATGCAGTTAGATGATCAAAAATGACCCTATTACATTCACTGTGCAAGTCGAAGTATTTCTGGTGCACAGCTTAACTACACCACAACTAAAAAGGAGTTAATGTTTATGGTGTTTACACTAGATAAATTTAGGCACTATGTATTAGGCTATAAGGTATTTGTACATACAGATCATAGTGCAATTCGGTTCCTGCTGAATAAACCAATAGTGAGCCCTCACATCATATGATGACTCATAATCTTACAAGGGTTTGATATTATGATGATAGATTGTAAAGGCACCAAGAACATTGTTGCTGATCATTTATCTTAGTTAAGATGGGACAACAAAGAGGATGAATATCTGCTTTCTAATCACTTTCCTGATGAATCCCTCTTTACATGTGTAGTAAATAATCAATTAACCATGGAAATAAATTGATATAGTAGCATTCTTACCTATCTCCTTACACAAGAAACACCACAAGAGCTAGACCTTAAAAATAAATAGTAGTTTCTACACTGAGCCAAATATTTCATGGAAATTAATGGGCACCTTTATAAGGTATGTCCCAATGGCTTGGTTCGATGGTGTGTTCCCGATGTAGATCAATTATGAGTTCTTCAAGATGCTCATGAGGGCCCTTGTCGAGGTCATTACGCAAGGAGATGAACATCCATTAAAATCTTACTTGCAGGATATTATTAGCCTACATTGTTTGGGGATGCTCATCATTTTGTCCAATCTTGTAAGTGCTACCAATGTGATGGGGGAATGACTGCTAAAATGGAGGGTCCACAACAATGGATTCAACTTTAGAACCCTTTGATATATGGGAAATTAATTTTTTGGGGCCTATTACACCAATGTTCAATGGAAAAGCCTACATTGTTGTTGCTATTGACTATTTCACAAAATGGGCAGAAGCAACTATTGTTATGGATTGCACATCATCTACCGCTACATGATTTGTTCAACAAAAAATTGTAAATAGGTTTGGTGTGCCTCATGCAATTATTTTGAATAATGGTACACATTTTACAGGTTCAAATTTTTGAAAGTTGATGCAACACTTAGGAGTGGAACACAAGCTGACTACACCATATCACCTTCAAGCGAATGGTCAAGCCAAGGTCACCAATAGGAAGATTACAAAAATATTAACATGAACCATTAGCAAGTATAGGAAAGATTGGAGCACCAAATTGAATGATGCTCTTTGGGCATACCACTCTACATGGAAACTCCCTATAGGCTACTCTCCCTATGCATTAGTGTATAGTAAACTTCCAACACTTCCTATTCAAGTAGAGCTTCATACACTATCCATGGCATGTGACCTCAATCTAGCAGAAAAAGAATGGTTAATGAATCTTAACCTACTAGATATGAACCGATTAGTCACCCTATCATCTAATGAAGTGCACAAGGCCTTTAATAAACAACTTCATGACCTAAAAATTAGAAAAGTTAAATATCAACTGGGAGATAAGGTTCTTTACTGGAACCCCACACACATACCACAATGCACTAAATTTCAAACACTGTGGGAAGGACCTTATATTATTCATGCAACTTTTCCTTTAGGGGCCATGATGATTTACAAACCTAATAGCTTGGATAAGAAATTGTTGGTCAACATCCAACAAACCAAACTTTTCCATGAGCCTAGAATGGCCAATACCAATACTACCTCTTTCAGTGGACAACCCTGCTCATTATTTCAGATCTCCTCCTTCCAACTTAGTCATGGGGGAGATGGCCATCAATGCTAACCATTCTAAGCCCTTAGCTTTTTTTGTATTTTTGTTTTACACATTTTTTATTTTACACATCTTTTCAATTTTACTTATTTTTATTTTACACCATCGTTCACATTTTTACTATTTCTTTGTTTGATTTACTTTCATTCATCATACAATGAGTACTCATGATGGTGGATTGTACTATAATAATGTTGATAATGTTGATACTAAGATATGGTTCTTTTGATAAAACAGGCAATGAGTCCATGACATCCATTCCTCCATTCAACTCTATGGTCTCCCTTGTCTTGGAAATGTATTATCCCTTTTTATAAATAAACTTATTAATGAAGTGGTGACTTGGTATTCTTCAAACCAAGGAAAGACTCAATGTTTGAAAAGGGTGTGACTTCAAGGGGATTCAACGCACTTGTGTTGGCTATTCTCTTGGGTACTTGGATGCTTTTCATGGGTTTTCTGCCATTCCACTGATGACCAAATATTAGGAAGTTGAATGAATTAAACAAGTCTTTGCATGGTGTGGTTCTCACATCAAAAAAAAATTGGTGAGAATTCAAAGCACACCCCTTAGACATAATAATAAAATATGGGCTACAAGCACTAACTATGGCACTAGAAAGACATGTTACCCATGCCTAAAGGTTCCCTCTAACTAAGGCCCTTTCTTACTTCCTGCTTCTCTATCTTTCTCTCCTTGGAATGGTGGTCACTCTATGAATACATTCTTGTTGCTTCAAGAGGGAAGGTTGGTCAAATGTGTTGATGTGATGTCACTGAATGTGGTTTGTTTGAATCCAGATTTGGAATGAATTCTATGCAGTCACCATAACCATATAATATACAAGGGACTTTACACAACCTTGCTTTTGGGATTCCATTTCATTTTATCCTCTCCTTCCATATTTCTTCCCATATTCCACCTCATTGCTGGTTTTATGATCAATCTATATCTTGGTTGAGGCATTGTTCATCTTTGGTAACTTCTTGTGGGTAGGTTCTTAACCATTCTTCCATACATCATTCCTAGAGCCTATGGACTCTTTGGTTTGTGGGTCTATTAGGGCATAAAAGGCATGAGCTTTCTTTGGGGAGGACCCACTAACATTCCTTTATGGTACAATTGTTAAGTTCTTTCCCTTAAACATTCTTTGCAATCAACCATTTTTCATTTCATCTCCATCCATGACATCCATTTTATTGGCTTCACCATTGTTATCTCTTATCTTTCTTGTTCCTTCAATATTTCCAACCTATTGCTACTGGAGGTTCACTCTTAGTCATGGGGGCCCTATCATAAACTTTTCCATTCTATTACCTATCTCACCCCTACACCTTGGGTAGTTGTCAGTTAAAAACCTCTAACCTAGTATCTGCCATACCCAAAACCCAGCCAAGGTACTTCATATCAGGGCAAGGTATCAACTACATTGTATCTTATCTATCCTTGCTAATTCATGATTGTGTTGTGTGTGCAGATGGAAATCATATGAAAAATGGACTAGGATAGGAGGGAGCACTTGGGATAGACTGAAGCAGGAGTAGTTATGCAAGGAACACGCTTCATCACATGGCTATGGATAAACAACGGAGTGTACATTTCTGACATCGGCAGCAATGCACCTCATTCTATTTTTTCTCTCTCTTTCTCTTCAAGCTATCAGATGAGGGTCTAGATGTCATCTATGTACAATGTTCACCATAATGGTTATGAACACCAATGCTGTAATATGTTTGTCGATCTATTCACCAGGCACTTTGAGTCTATCACCCATGTCACTGTCAGTTGTCATTCAGTCAATAATCCCATACCTTTCCAATATTTTGCAAGGAACTTGAGGATGAGTTTTTATTCTGTTGTGGGGGTATGATGAACTATGATATTGGGGCTATAATATCAGGTTTGCAATATCGAAGCTTACCAAGCGATATTGGGCATCCAATATTGCAACCTGCCTCATTTCCTATAAATAAGAGGCGGGCATGCTTGGTTTGCATAATTAGTCTTAGTCCCTTACTCAAACTCTTGCATTTTTCCTTCCTCAAAGTTAGAATTATTTCTGAGTGCCTGCAGTAGGAGTCATGAAGTGAACGGATCTTTATTCAAGCATTGTGTACCTGAGCACACCTTATGGCCAGAAATAAAGATGAAGTTTGTGATAAACCTTGTAGCATTTAGAATATCTTATTGAATGTTATTTACAATCATTTAAGGCTTTTCATAGTTAATTAATGTTCTCTCTCTCACATTGTTAACTCTCCCAAGTAAGCACACTCAGTACAACCACTTTGAGCATGCGTGGAACACTTGGTAAGCCAATAACGATTAGCATTTGGTAATCCCAGTAATGTTGCACTAGTTCAGGATGTGTACGACAAGTGGGGACAAATGTTGGTGTTAGGACTAGTTAGGGCATAGTCAATTAGTTAAATTAAATTAGTTACTTAATTAGTTCACTTCTCCCTTTGTAGTACCAGGACATAAAACATTAGAAAATATATAAATATCATATACCTCAAACTTACTTAACCATACAATCATGCTATATAAGTAAGCTTGGGAAGACAATGATTGACTAACCCGTCTGGGTACTGTAAAGGCGGATAAGCACCTAGTCTTTGGAATTCAACTAGATCATGTGTGTATTCTTGTATTCATATGGTTGAGTGTAGGGATACCTCACTACTCATCACATGATATCAGTACCCTCTAATATGATAGAAGATTATGTAGAAGTATTTATGGATGATTTTTCAATCTATTGGGATACTTATGAACAAATATTACAACATTTAGAAAGCATTCTAGATAGATGTATTAATAAAAATCTAATATTAAGTTTGGAGAAGAGTCATCTAATGGTTACAAGTGGCATAGTATTAGGACATGTTATTTCTAAGCATGAAATAAGAATTGATGAGGAAAAAGTAACAGTAATATCTACACTCCTAGCTCCAATTAACTTAAAGACTCTTCAATATTTTCTAGGACACTCTAGATATTATAGGTGATTTATCAAAGGATTTTCAAAAATCACTAAACCACTTTACATGCTCCTAGAAAAGGATGCTCCTTTTATATGGACTGATGACTATCAAGAAGCATTTTTAGAACTAAAGAAAAAGAGTAACCACTGCTCCTATACTTAATGCACCTAATTGGGATGTTCCATTTGATTTGATGTGTGATGCTAGTGACATTGTTGTAGGTGCAATCTTAGGACAACAGATAGTGAATAAGCCATGAATCATATATTATGTTTCTAAAAGTTTAGATAAATCCCAAGTAAATTATACAACTATGGAAAAAGAACTCTTTTCCATTGTATATACTTTGGATAAATTTATACATTATTTAATAGGATATAAAACTAGAGTTTACACTGACCATTTAGCCATTAAAATTTTAGCTACCAAAAAAATAGAAAATGCTAAAATAATGAGATGGTTCCTATTACTTCAAGAATTTGACCTTGACATTTTAGATAAAATGGATAGAGAAATTTTTTGATAGATAATATTTCTATACTGGAAACAAGGGATGAAAATTGGAAAAAAGGAGTATTTCATGGTGAATTCCCTAATGAACGACTCTGTTCCATAAAGAAGGATCCTCGGTTTGTTGATATAGCAAACTATCTTGCCACCATGAAAGCCCCAACCCAATGGAGTAAGAAGGAAAAGAATCTTTCTTAAGAAACATCTTTAAATACATTTGGAATGAACCATACCTTTATGGAGTACATAAAGATAATGTAGCAAGAAGATGTATGGTTGAGGATGAATAACAAGAAATTTTACATGTGTCATGATAATCTTGGAGGTGGAAATTTTGACAGTAAATTCATTACAATCAAAATCTTGCAAAGTGGATTTTATTGGCCTTCACTATTTAAAGATGTACATAAATATGTACAAGAATGTCATAAATGCCAATGAATAGGGGCCATAACTAAAAGACAAGAAATGCCACTAAAGCCAATTTTAATAACTAAACCATTTGATGTGTGGGGTATAGACTTTTTTGGACCATTTTCAGCATCTAATGGATGTCAATACATTTTGGTTTATATAGACTATGGTACTAAGTGGGTAGAAGCTAAAGCCATCCTAACAAATGACATTAACGTAGTGATACCTTTCCTTGGAGAAAATATTTTGACATGATTTAGAACTCTATGAGTGATCATACGTGATCAAGGAACCCATTTTGTAAATAGAATAATGAAAAAATTCCTTAATTATTGTGGAATTCAACATAATATAGCTACTACCTATCATCCTAAAACAAATGGTTAAGTAGAAAATGCAAATATAATCATTTTAAAGATATTAACAAAAACTGTATATGCTAAAAAGAAAGATTTTTCTAAAAAATTACAAGATGCACTTTGGGCTTATAGAATTACATATAAACCAAGTTTATGTTATTCACCTTAGCAATTAGTTTATGGTAAACAACATTTATTGCTCGTAGGCATCAAATACCAATCCATACGATTAGCACAACCATTTAATGTTGATGAAGAAACAAATCATGACTCTAAAATGATTCAAATACATGAACTTAATGAAATAAGGTTGAATGCCCTTGACAAGCAAAAATTTATTAAAAAAACAAATAAAGAGTATACACAATAAGAAACATTTTTCAATAGGTGATAAAGTTCTTTTGTATAATATGAGATTACATAAATTTCTTGGTAATTTAACAACTAGCTGGGAAGGCCCTTATCTAGTGGTAAAACCCCATAATAATAGAAGTGTCTTAATTTCACATATTGATGATTCATCAACTACAATTCTATTCAATAGAAAAAGTCTTAAGTTATATCATCAACATCATATTGAGGCACTAGGATAGGATAAACTAGTAGAGCTAAGTGAACCAACTTATCCCAAAGATGATGAAGGAAATGAAACAAGTCAACTAGAAGTCCAACCTATGGGTAGTAATCTTCAGCAAGATCCTTACATCGTATTGTAATATAATAAGTAAAGTATTTTAGTCTAAAAATTTTTCCTTGAAAAATGTAGAGGACAATAACAAATTTTATTGTTAGTTGGGACTTTAAAGAACTCATTAGCATTGTGTTTGGAATGCAAGAGAGAAGGAAAACTTTCCCTACCTTAAGATAGGTCGTTTTAAACCCAAAATCCATTTAAGGATGAGCCTTAGATTAGTAACTAATAAATTATGTCAATTAATTATTTTCTTTTTCCTTCCAATATTCTTTAAGTTTCTAAGTTTCATGAATCATAGGAATAATAACCAAGTTTTGATTTTGAGCATTTATTAATGGGTCTAGTAATTACTTTCTTGATAAGTCAATATGAAAAAAAGGATTTGTCATATTATGACTAACCATAAAGGTGCCTTTAGCATGAAAAATTTCATCAGTAATCAAGTGAGCCATCATCATATACATTCAAAGAGAATGTTTGCCCCCATAAAAACCTCATGATTGTAGAAGGCTATAGTGGTTTTAAAAAAATAAAAAATAGGCTACTATAAGTACCAAGGTCCCACTAGAACCTTTAATCATGAGCAGGGTGACACTCCCACAAGAATCTTACTATTGGAGTGATGCTCACGGCTCACACTTTATAGCATCCCTCAAGAATCTCCTTTCATAAATAAAGTGTCTAATGATGGAATAATAACTTTTCATACTCACTTTTCCAGCTATCACCTTTCAACTAGGGTATGACACTAGACTTGGCATATTGACTTATCTTAAGAGGTATTTTACTACTTCCTTTCATTTTTGCTCACTTTCCAAACTTGGCTTATTTTGTCCCTTATTTCATGTTACTTCTTACCTTAAAGAGTATTGTTTGTTTCAATTTTTGCTTCTTTCATTTTTATTATCTCTCATCTCTTTCTTTTTGAGCTACCATCTATCATGTCTAGTGGTACTTTTAGTACAAGGGTCTAACATGTGTTTCCCATTATGCCCTCCCTAGGTGTCAGTGGTTGAGATCCCTACTATGGTAAACCATTTTGGATCCTAATGTTTGCAAGGTCCAAGGCTATCGGTATACTATACATAATAGTGGGTCTATAAAATGCATGGAAATATTTGCTTTTTGTTATACCCACTTGACCAACCCACTTCTCAATTATTTATTACATTTTTACTGATTAACATAGGTATAATACATATCCTAGTTTACTTTAACGGGGGATAACCAACTTTAAATGGATAGGATAGTAGGATATAACCAACATGGAAGCTAATCCAAGAGCAAGTTACAAAATGAGTTTGATGTAAGAAATGCATCTCGAATCCTTAGAACATAGGAAAGATTAAGACCTTGATTTTCTAAGACATTCTTGCAGCAAAAGAAGCAAACATTATGAGGTGAGGTTTTAGCCCAATCAATCCTAGGAAAGGCCTTCCTAACAAAGTTATATATGGACTCCTACTCAAATAAGAAGAATTAATAACAATAAGTGAAAAAAGGAATAAAATTATGTACATTATTAAGTAAATAAAATCATTACACTAATGTCGATTACTATTGCATTTTGCAATGTAGGGTGATTAGGATAAGTTATTCTATTGAGGTATATTAAGGCATCAATGTCTATAGAAGTTAGAGATAGAAACTAAAAGTCCTTAGAATTGGTCCTATCAAGAGACAACAAGGGGTTGATGTGTCATTAAAAGACAAATTAAGGTATATAGATTCTAGTGATATGGTTCAATAAAGTGAAAGATAAAACTCAAGTTATCAACTTAAATCGAGATGAGACATAATGAATATATCAATTCATATAGATTCAATCAATATGAATCAAGGAAAATGATTTTGATGGAATATTTTGGTTTTGAACAATGTGCCTTCAATCTAATTTAAGACATTCATCAAACATATCAATTCATGTTGCTCATATTGATGGAAAATGATAAGTATGAGATTTTCTTGAACATCTCGAGATTTATCAGTGTGATTACAATTTAAATTGGTCTATTAGAGGGTTGAATATTTTATATATCAATCTATATCGATGGATCTATGAAATTCAATCCAAAACATCACAATCCACATCGAGGTTGTGATAAACATCAATATAGTTAAATTTGAAAAAAAAAACTAATAGTAAGATAGCAACTTTATTATAAAGCCAATGCCTCATTGGGGTGGATATGCATTGTTAGTTAAAACCCCTATGAGGCAACATAGATTAGTACCTCCATCTGCAGCCATTAGGGCCTCCAATTTTTTTGGATTAAAATCCACAACACCTTCCCATGAGGGATCATGATAAAGAGTGGGCTATCTATGCCCATGTCAACCTCCATCACTTAATCCTCACTATTCTTTCAAGAAGGTAAGAAAAATTTATCTATCATAACCAATTTTTCTAAATCAATGATGAAATGTTAATCTTGTTTTTTTTCATTAGTGCGTAATTTCTCCATTATAAAATGGCTGAATCATCAAGCATCAAGTAGCAAGCCAAGGTAAGCATGGCCTTTACCGAAAAAATCACTAATAATTTCAATATGCTAAATATTTTGATTGTATTACATGCATCAAGGAGCAAATGCCTAAAATCACTCCTTGGCACTATGAGGCCAATTACTCTAAGTGATTCAACCACATGAATGCGATGGTGTGGCATCAGCTAGAAATGATGGACTATGGGACTTTTATCAAACACCCCATCAATTGGTTCATCTAGGAAGATGTCTTAGAATTTTATAGGAACCTCAAACTGCACCTCACCAAGGTTGATCCTCTAGAGTGCTATTTGGTTTCTTTCGTCTAGAAGACAAGAGTCAATGTGATAGTGGCTAGGTTGCAAGAGTGGTTTGGGCTACCAAGTAGGAGGGACAACATTTTTTGATTGAGAGTAAGCACAGAGAAGAAATATGATCTCTTCCACTAGTTCATTGGTGAGTTTGATTTTGAGTAGCTACAAGTATAGGGTTTACATTTTGTTAATCTTTAGCTTGAATACCATGTGATGCCATGGATGATCATGACAAACATCCTACCTTCTACACACACTACTTATGTGCTTAGCCTTGTACTTCATGTTATTAAAGCATTGAGGTTTAGGGAGGAAGAAAATGTTTCTTACCTTTGAATCAGGTATTTAATTTACCATTACAATGATGATTCCTTGCAATTTTGTTTTTCTTTCCTTATTGCAGCAATTCGTAAGAAGTGTGAAGTTATAGAGCTCTAGACAAGAACAAAGGTGCACCTTTTGATCCTCAAGAAGGAAAAATTTTCCCATCCTTTAAAAATTTATACCAAGGTCAACCCATTCATCAAAGAATTAGAGGAACCAAGTTCTTCATTGGCACCTAAAGCCAATGAAATTCAACAGTTTAGAGATGATATTTAATGCCAGCTCCACAAGGTTTGGTCCACACAAAGGGATATCTTAACAATGTTGAAGGGGTCAGCTCAACCCTCATCACCATGGATAAGAGGATGATGGCCTTTTAAAAACATGTTCATACTCAAATCTAGGATGATGATGAAGGGGTAGAGCCCTCTCATCTTGAAGAGGAGACAGAGGTAGAGGTAGGCTTAGGGGCTTGATATATGCCTCATATTTAATTTTATCTTTGTTGATTGTATGGATGTGTAGCCATTGTTATGACTATGAATACATTTTAAAAAATGTTTGTTACTAAACATTGATGGATTAATAGTTAGTGTTAATGATCTTTCTATTGGTTTATATATTTATATATCATCTAGATATAATGTTCTTAGTTGAATTTTTATTTACATAATGATATAATATGAATGTGGCATCATTTATCAATTGTAGTGTTGAATTTTTTTTTTCACAACCACTTTGGATAGATATGCATATATTATGCATGATAATGATTTTTACATTAGTAATTTGTTTATTTTTTTCACCTTTGTGAAAAGGCACTAACCAAAGGATTGTTGGGGGCAGTGCTAAACCCCTTAATGCCCTAGTTTTTAACCTTATAGGTTCACATTTTTATTTTGGTTATTGTTTTAATTTATCAAAGATACTTGATTTTAGTTGTAGATATCGATAAGTATTAATTTCTTTCTTATGTTCTGTGTATTGCAAAAAATTGTGAGAGTGGTGGAAATCAATGTTGATTATATAGATCCTTATAGCAACTACAATATGGATTGATAACATAGATTTCCCAAGAGAAAGCACCTTGTGAAGGAATCAAGATATCAATTTGAGTCACTAGGCTATCTAAATCGAGTATCAAAAATGCCAAAAATTGTACCATAGTTCAACAACTCTTCATTTGATTGTTATCGAATTCTTCAATACCAATTGATTCCCAAAATGATGATTTTTCCTAATTATTGTAAATCCTCTTGAATATAAATAAGAAGCTCATCTATGATTGAAGGGTATGCTAAACCCAAGAAAAAACCCACACATAATTAAATCCTTCTTTACTTGTATTAAAAGTTGTTAAGGAAGATTGTTGACACCTTGTGGTAATCAACAACCATTGAGGTGTATTGAGGCTATGAAGTTGTTGCATGATGAAGGTAGAAGAGCAAGGTCAGAGATTAGGTAACGTCTACTTTGTAATCTTCTAATATTCATGATAAATTTATGTATTTTTAATTTGATTCAATTAATTGTTTTCATCTTCGAACTTAATATTAGAAGTTAGGATGAGGGCCTTTTGATTTTACTTATGAGTGATAGTCATAAGTGTGGAGTTTTTAATTGAATTCAAATCTACTTGTTTATTGGCTTGATGATCTTTTTGACTTTGGAACCATTCCTCCATGGATACGACTTGCAAGTTAGTCACAAAGAGGTGATAATTTTACAACAAAGAAAACTATTAAGGTAATTTGGCACCAAACTTTGGCTAGCTTGTCAGGCATGCTTTTGAAATAGTTTAGAAATTAATAAATTAATTATTTATGTGATTGGAACTTTATTTTATTTTTAATATAGCTTGGGATAGTACCCTAGTTAGATATGTTGGGTTTTTAGATCTTGAACCTTTAGTTAGAGTTAGAGATGACATAGCTATTAGGCAATATTCAAAGTACTCTCATAGGCTAGAGCTAGGTATAGATCCATGTTAAAAAAAAGACCATCACTCAGAGCCATAGTGCTCATCCTACTAAGAGGGATCCTAAGAGGATTGGTAGATGAGAAAAAGCCTAATCTCTTCAAGTGGCTATGCCCAAGCTCAAACTAAGATCTTTACCTTGAGAAATGAACACCTTACTACCACCTCAAATGATGATCCCTTTAAAGGATCATTAGCCAAAGGCTCAATGCAATTTTTACCAAGGTAGGATCCTGGGAGGATTAGTGGATAAGCAAAATCCTAACGTCCTTCAAGTGATTATGCCTAGTCCTAAACCTAGATCTTAAAACTTGAGAAACAAGCACCTTACAATCATTCTAAGTGGTGGCCTATAGGTATAGATCCATGTTGCAAATTTTATTTTATTTTATTTTAATCATAAAGCATGGGTTAATTATATATTTTTTTTTAATTTTAGTTTTGTCATTAGAATTACTCATTGATCAAACCCTCGCATGCCTTTGTGAGTATAAATATCTGTCAAACCTTTCATTATAGATCATTCATTTACTTCACTAAAATCTAGGAGATAGAGCTATAAAGGGAGAGCCTTCCAAATAGAAGAGTAGCCTTATTCAAGTCCAAATTATCGTCTAATACTATGGTAAGTGCTTTCCTTTTATATTTTACTATAGATTTAATTTGGATCCAATTGTTAATCTTTGACTTCACTTAGGATTTAGAGCCTATTGGCAAATTTCAACCATGTAAGGATTTTTTTCTATAGCACTATCCATCAAGTAGAAAAATTTAGTATGTTTCCTATTTTTTGGATTTCTAGGATGTTTGGATATGTGAACATTCAATTTTAGTTTGGTGTAATTTGTGCAGCAATTATTTGGGAAAATGGTTTTAGGATTTTTTATCTACTAGATCTAATTAATTATTGCATATTTCTAAAATCAAAGATAATAACATCAATTTTTTTAAGCATTGCATCTCAAGTTTTTCTTAATTTTAATTCATTTGTATTCCATTTTTCCTTTGTCAAATTTATGGGATGTAAAACCAAGATTTTCTATTGTAATTTATATATTTAAGCCCCAAGTTAACTCAAGAAAATGAATGAATCCTCACCAATGTGTTGTGATCCCATCATGAGATTGCAATGTAGTTCATGAGAAATTCTAATAATGTTTTTGGATAGTAAGTGAAAAATCTAAAAAATTTTGTAATGTGGTCTCACCTCTATCAAATCCCAAAAATTATGAAAATAGTTGAAAATGTAGCTTCTAGGATTTCCAAAAATGACCAAAAGTTGAAAATAATAACTAATCATCTTTTTGGAATTTATGACTACTTATAACATAAAGATTATCATTTGAAGTAATGGTAAGGTGCTTAGTTATCAAGTAGAATACCTAGGTTCAAGCCTAGGCATAGCCACTTGAAGACATTAGGCTTTCACTCATCTACCAACCCTTCCGAGACCTCGCTTAGTGGGATGAGTACTATAGCTCTAGGTGATGATCCTAATGATTAATTAGAACACCTTTTATCTTGTGTTTTAGTAGGAAAACCACTCTTGGTAAAGCTTTTAATAAGTAGGCAAACCATTTATTGATAAGTTATATGATTGACATAGGCAAATCATTCATTAGTATGATAAATGAGACTAGTACTAAACTTGAATTGGTTATGTTTCCCCACCATCTAGGATTTGGATTTGAATGTATGTATTTTTTTTTGGTTACTAACATTTTTTTCTTTATCAAAGTCATCATGGATTCATATCATGATGAGCCATTATATAGTTTTATTAAAGCTAGCACAGAAGAAGTTGACCAATTGATTTTAAAGAAACCTTGAAGCATCACTACATCCATTGCTATCGACAGCAACAAAGTTCATGATATGTTGAATTTTACAAAACATGGTATAGAATGAGAAGAGAGTAGAAGACTATGGGCTTCTCACCTTGGTCAAATGATAGAAATAAAGATAATGTTGGTAGCCGATCTTGGTAATAATGATAAGAAACTATACATAAGTCCAAGTACCACATTTTAGTTTTGGCTTTATAATTGGATAAAACCTTATTATGCATAATGAGTGCTCATCCCAATGTTGACAAATTGAAACTAAGAGTGGATGCTAGCTTCCACAATTAAGGGTGTGTCGATGGTGGTGGACTTTTATTTATATTTATTAATGCAATATTATTTATTGATAATTTAGTTATGATTTAATGTTTTTGTGCTTTGATCATTTTTGATGCTAACATTTTGGATGCAACAAACCCTATGCATGGCTTCCCAACTACCTTGTGCCTAGTTCTAAAACCCTTAAGGGAATATTGCTAGTTTATTTTTCCTACTTAGTTTATAAATTGAATTTTCCTTTCTTTTTCCTTCCAAGTGATATAGATGTTTGTGATGATGAGATATCTAGAGAAGCTAGTGCTTAGATTAGATTTGTATGTATTTATTTAGAATATGTTAAGTTAGCAATTTGATGTATTTTTCAATGTTGTGATATTCAAGTGGTATTTTGTACTATGTAATGCTCTTTGGTTGGTAGCCTTATGTAGACTTTATACTAGCCTATTGTGGACTTTGTACTAGCCTATTTTATGGTGCAAGCCTAATGTTTATTTTAGTTATATAATTGGAAATGCTAGTTTAATATTTAATATTTTAATTTATGGTTTTATTCCAACGTTAGTGGTCCAATTCCTAGATGTATTGGATATGCTTATCATGTTTTTATTCCATTATTATTAAATTCCTATTAATTAGATTTTTGGCTTGCACACTAGATCACTACACTATTATTGCATAGTGAATACATTTGGCTTTGTACGTAAGGGGCTATTAACAATATAAATTTATATTTAATTTTTTTATAGTTGTTGTGTCCCTTTACACCTTTGTATGAATGTCGACTACTTTGCCAAGCATATTTTCTTCACATCCTTGATTTTTATTAAGTTATGATTTTTTTTATTTTTTATTTTTTTTTTGCTAAATAGCTTTCTAGCCTCAACCTGGGGTGTTATAGTTAGATATACAAAGTATTATGACCATCAATATATGTTTGAAAAATGTAATGAGTAGCTTAACTAGTTTGAAGAAACTTAGAAGCCTTAAACCTATGTTACTACTATCTAAAGTTAAAAATAGAAAGTGATTAAGGGATCCTCATATGGCACAATTTTATCTTCCCATAATCATTATGTCACATGGCATATTTTTAAAAGCATAAATATATAGTTAAGGGGAAGCAAGTTTAAAATATTAAAGATCCTTCCTAAAAATATATCATGTCATATATGTTTGGATGAAAGTTTTTCTTAATTACAAAAAATTTGTAATATAAATGTGATGTTATAGTATTGAAAAAGGTCATATCTCATTGATTTTGATGGAAACTATTATGAATTTAAGTATTATTATCAACCTCAATGTATGTTATTGATACCCAAATGTAAAACTATAATGGTTTACATGAAGAGACTAATTGGATTGTTAAAGATTGGTTGAAAATGATATAACTATTGGATAAGATGTATCACTTGGTTATGATATGATAAAATAAGATCACAATATAGGTATATAGCATCTGCACATTTACTTAGTGTGGCTTATAGACTAAAAGCATCATGTCTTGTTTACAATTGTTTATCTTGGTCTTCACTATTATTCTACATTTTATATCTTGGGATCTTTATCTCAATGTTTACTTCTTTGTATGTTACTTTAGTTCTTACAACCATATAATTCTATAACTATTGATTTATATATACATGATTTGATATTATCATGACATATTTATCTTATGGTATCTATTATTATGTATAGTACAAGTTCTTGACCTATATCATGGTTTATGGACCAACATGGATTCTACTCTTTCCTTTTTATATCATAACAATGGGTCATAAAAGATTTTTATCTTTACAATTTATACAACTATATAATATATTGTCAAACTCTTGGTTGGACTTGATTACTCCTATCCTAAGGACCTCAATTTCTAACACTAAAGTCGTAAGAAGATTGCAAAGCATAAAGAAGAGCAAATGAGAAGTTAATCAAAGATATTAAGAAGATAAATTTAAATGACTAAAAGGACCTATACAGAGAACCTAAAAGGCTAAGAAACCTATATAATGAAATAATCCTAACATATCATTATAAATATAACTTAAAAGTGCAACACTGAAAGGATGACAACATTGCAATAAGCAAATTTAAGTAAACAATGGTGGTAAATATACAACACAAGAGATCAAGATAATCATAACATTAAAAGGAATATGACTAATTAAAATATGGAATAGAAATGTCTAAAGTATTAGTAAATATCATGTATTTAAGCTTATGATTTCCATCTAGTGATACCAAACTACCCCATTTTCCTACTTGGTGAGGCACATATCAAGAAAGATATCCCAACAATTCAAGGTTGCATAAAGGAGCATTAAAACAAGAGAAAGTGATAGAAGAATATGCATTTTAGTGATTTTATTTTCAAATATAGAAAGTTGGTACAAAATATTAGACAAAAAGCAAAGAGTAATAAAAAAAAGCAATTAAACCTTGATCAATTATTGAAATGATAACAAGATATGACAGAGAATCCTTCCTAAGTTTTAAAACTAAATGTTAGGTTGATTCCAAAATTCTAAGTCATAAGGACCTAGAAATCAGTGTTAATCATGGTTCCTTTTTATACAACCTTGTGATTCAATACCTAAAAAAGGACTTTTTCAAACAAAACCTTCCATCAACAATGCCAAAATGATTTTAGTCTCAAGTATTGTTTGAATTTCAAAAAAAATGCCATAGGTCCCATCATAGAATAATAAAAATAGAAATCCTAGCCCCATGAATAATAAAAAATGAATAAGGATGATAAAGCATAAATAAGTATTAGAGAATTATCCCACACAATAAAAGAAAGAAAGACAAGCATAGTATATTGAGAAGACTCCAAGCTTACTAAAGTGAAATGCAATATGATATAATTATTTGTAAAATATCCTTATTAAGGAAATTTAGAAGAATAAATTTACAAGTGAAGGGGGAAAAAGAATATAATGAATATAAATTTTTCAAAATAAATTTGCAACCACTCATAAATTTGCAAACATAGACTGAGTTAAGAAATTAATGCTTAAATTGGAGTGTTAGAATATACTAATTGTTAGTTTCTTAACTTAAGCCACAACTACTTATGAGATGTTATGATAGTTCACCAAGGAACACAACTACTTATGAAGTAGTCCACTATAACATCCCATCCCTTGTTAAGGGTGGAATTGTATTATAATAATGTAGTTAACCTTCGAAAGAAGGGCTTCCACATTGATGAGCGGCTAGGTACCCCTACGCCCAACCATACGAATCATGGGCATTCACACGTGACTTGGTCGAAATCCGTAGACTGTAAGCACTTAACATACACTAGACTCTAACTAGCGAAACCTTGGGTTAGAACAGTGGTGCCTTCCTAATCTCACTTGTGATAATCTATTTATGATGGTTAAGTGAGATTAAGGCTAATGATTTTTATAGCTTTTTACTTATCTTTTGGTGGCTAATTAAGGTATGAAAAGTAAGGAATAAACTATTATCTAATCTATAATTATCCTAGCTTGTACTCTAACTATTCCTAGCATAAGTATTTGATCCCATCTTTCAAGCACTTTCTGAGTATCTCCTAACACTTCTAGGTTACCAAATGTTAAGCGTCACTAGGTTTACCAAGTATTTGATTTACGTTCGAGATGGTCATACTTATGGCCTTTACGAACTACAAATGAGCGATAGCGATTGAGATAACAATAATAGAAACTTAAGTAATTTACAAGTAATTAACAAAGAATAAACATATTAAACTACTGAATGCATAAAATAGCTAAGTCCAAATGCTGCAAGGAATGCTTGAATAGTTTGTCTTTATTGCCGTCATGCTAATGGGCTTAGATACATCAATGCTCGAATAAGGAGCCAATCACTTTTCTTACACCTGCTGCAGGCACTTGGAAAATATTCTATCTCCTGTGAGAACAAACTGCAAGAGCTTCGCTACAACTAATTGAAAGGTACCTAAATGATGTGTAAGGCCCTCTTATTTATAGTCCAAAATAGGCTTCGCGTAAACAGGGTCATGTTGACACATGGAAGGCTACGTCAACGGGGCCGCATTGACATGGTCACGTATACGCGGCCCCGTATACATGGCCTAGTTGACAGATCGACTAATGACACTTCATCATACCCCCACAACTGAGTAAAAAATCATCCTTGAGTTACTCTACAAATTGGAAGGTATGGATTCTTATTTACAACGCACATGACTAAACACACACATGACACAACATTAATTTGACCAAGTGCCTGAGTTATAGATAAGGAAAAATTACAAAAATAGCGGTGTTCAGAGACAAAATTGAACACTTCGCTGGGCTTGGAGTCTCTGCTGTGTAGAATGATGCACAAAATTGTTGAAGAAGGTCACACCATCCTTGGGGGTGGTGGTTCCAACGGACCTTCTCCAGCCTCTGGCCCATGCATTGGTGGCATGGATGAAGGTTGCCCCACAGCAGCTGCAACTTCTGGAGGCAGCCAAAAGGCCTCCAAGAGAGCCCTCATCTTTTCTTCTTTGCTTTTGGGGTTGTTCATAGTCTAGGTAGCTTCTCCAATGTGTGCTGGAACTAGAACTTTCCAAGGGCATGGCAGTGTCGGGAAGAGTTCTTTGAGGTTGACAAACTAGGCTACGAACTACTTTCGTTAGATGTTGAACACTCGAATTAATGCCTGTAGCTACTATTAGTCATTCATCCTATGGGCTAGGTTCTCCGCAACTGTACGTTGTCCTTCAAAGCTTGTGCAGGGGACCTTGAGTTCCGCATTTGCTGTTTCCAGCTTCTGCTTCGTTGCTTTGTGCACCTGGAACTCTCCCTCGTATAGGGAACACAAGGTGGCTACTTGTTTTTCTAGCTCTAACCACGGTCTTCTAGCTGTGAGCATAGCTAGGTTTGCATAGTGAAGGTTGGCAAGCTCCATATATTCTGTCATCTCCTCAATCTATGGCTCCTTAAGGTGGATTTCAACTTTATTGTAGTCATTCAACCCATCAAAGATAGGTTGTCATGCATCGCCTCCTTCTCGGAGTTGTTGGAGCACTTGGTTCATTTTGGCTTTTGCGACTTGAATATGCTTTTCATTTACTTCCTTCTATAATCACACTTTGTCCCTGTAATGATTTTTGATGTTTTCAAATTTCAAAGCCTTATTTTTCCAAGCGGCCAGTTCAATTGTAGATTTCTATCACAACACTCGAACCTCCTCCATTAACAGATTTCGATTTTTAGTAGCAAACCTTCTTACATCAACATTCACCCTAGCTAGTTCTTCCTACTATTGGTGGATAAAGTTTTTCATGTGTTCATTTTCTGCACCAACATTGCGTAGGTGATGAACCTCCGCAGTCAATCAAACATTCTCCTAGTGAACCTCCATCAAGTCCTTGTTTAGAGTATATGCTCGAACATCTACCAAGGACTTATTGAAGATTGTCATCTCTCACTCATCCTCAACTATTTGAAGTTTAGTCTGAAGCTATTGAAAAGCTTCATCTCTTATGATTTCACGGTTGAGGATGTTGGATCGGCAAGTTGGGCTCTTAATTGGGCTACTTCTATTGCCAAACATTGACAAGCATCTTGAGCAGCTTCAATTTGCCCTTCCAAAATGAGGGTCTTACCCCTTGCCAAAAGTAGCTCCGACTAGGTTGCAGTAATGTTGTTCGAAAGGTCAAAGACATTTGGAAGCAGTTGCCCGGTCCCCACCAATCAATCCAAAAACTTCTTGTGTTGGGCTGCATCAATCTTGCTACGTGAAGTTCTGGCAAATGGCTGTACATCCTATAGTCCTGTCAACAACCACTTCAGCTACAGTCTCCTATCCTTGGTGCTGCATCACCAGGACTATTGCCCCTTGACCATCTTTCAAACATACCAAAAAGGTAGCAACATTCCCATAGATTTTGGGAAATAGTTGTTAGGTTGATACTATTACATCTTGAACACTAGGATCTATCCTTACTGGTACTTGCTCTTGGGTTGTAGAGAACATCGGCCCTGCTCTTTCAAGCAAGCTAACTGATCGAGCCACTTGCTCCAAGTGGCTCATTGCAGGGTGATAGATCGAAGGATCTTCTCCTCCACCGGTCCTACTAGATTAATCCTACTGGCTTAAGAGCATTTCTTGGGTTCTGCAATTGTGTTCTACTATGGTTTGTGAACCCAATTGTGTTGTGTGTGCAGGTGGTGGAGGTGGTTGCTGCTCCTCCTCTCTCTGTGTGACGGCATGAGTTTTATCCTTCATCATTTCTCACCAAGAGGCAATCGGGGCATGCTGGATTACATCATTGGAGTATCGTGCTATCCCTAACTGTTTGCACAACTTTCAAATTAGGTAAGGAAAGGGGAGATCTCATCTTCCACATTTTTTCTTAGTGAACCTCTTTTCAATCTCCAAAAATAGCAGCTGTGGAAGATTCATTGGGAATTTCCCACTCAAGGAGGCACATGCACGGGCGGAGAAGGTAGTGATTTTGCTGGGTCTTACCGTTGGGTTCAAGTGGTAAGACACGATCTTTGAGTACACCCTCTCTACCATGGTCAGGGAGCTGAATTCCTTGCGCTCTACCCTGTAGCACTGTTTGGTTCATTTCACCTTTACCTCTGGATTGGCCTACTTTGGGATTTCCACCACATCTGCCCTGGTCTTGGGTAAACCTAGAGCCTATGCTATTACCTCCAAAGAGTAAGAGACATAAATGTCTTTGATTCTTACTCTATACCCTTGTTGCCGATTTGTCTAGAAGAGATAGGTCTCTCCTAAGTACCATTCATCACTGGTTGTGATGATTGAAACACCACAAAAATTTTAGCAACACTTCCAGACAACTTTAGAGCCTTTGAAATGGCTCCAAGTAGCCCACCATGGAGTAAGCAAGGTCCCCCTGGGGCCCACAGATCACGACGGCAAGTCTCGGTATTAAGAATCATCCATTTCAAGGTCAAAAAGTGCAATTTTTGCGAAGTACAATGCGGTCGCACTGTGTTTATGCTGCACAACGTAAGGATTAGCGTCACCAATGTTTGGGGCCCCAAAACTGAGTCAAAACATGCCAAAATTAAGCACAAGGACCCCCAATGACCTTTACCAAGGTCCCCAGCAGCTCCCAACCTTCAAAAAATCAAGATTCGGGCCTTAAATGAGGTGTTTTCGGTTGATTACGTTGTGGCTACACTTTCTTACGCTGCATAGCGTAAGGATGCGTAAACACTATTCACAGCGTAAAATACTATTCACTACGTAAAACACTATTCATCGCATGAATACTATTCACTGCGCAAAAAACTATTCACCACACTATTCATCGAAGTTTCAGAAAATTCCAGAAAAGTTTCAGAAAATGGCAGAAGATCCTTAGCATCAGCAACTTCTGGAAAATCAAAATTCAAGCCTTAAATGAGGTGTTTTCGGTTGATTACGTTGTGGCTAACTTTCTTACACTGCATAGCGTAAGGATGCATAAACACTATTCACAGCGTAAGACACTATTCATCGCGTGAATACTATTCACTGCGTAAAACACTATTCATCGTGTGAACACTATTCACTGCGTAAAACACTATTCACTGCGTAAAATACTATTCATCGTGTGAACACTATTCACTGCGTAACACACTATTCATCACGTGAATACTATTCATCAACTTCCAAAAAATTTCAGAAATATTTCAGAAGATGGCAGAGAATTATCAGCATTAGCAACTTTCAGAACATTCCAGAAAATTTCAGAAAGACTAAGGAATAAAGAAGTTTCACGCAAATGGGGGTCAAATTTCTCTTGTTGTACATTTCATTGTAAATTGACATGTGTGGGCATGTTAGGCCCTCATGTTTAAATTAAATGTACTTCCATGGGCTTGAATAGCCCATAAATTGTAAAAAACAATGTACCTGGTCAAGAATGTAGTTTGTCGACACACATCCAATTCATCCACAACTGTCTGACACATATCCAACTCTCGCTAGCATGCATCCAACCCAAGCACAACTGTCCATTGGACACATGTTACTAGTTCCACTTTCCTCTCATCTCTTAGCCATTGATTCCATTCTGAAATTCTATGCTGGAGCACGGCCCAACCCTATAAATACCCTGTCAATTCACATAAAT
>MNCI01026467.1:82708-111200 GCA_015680685.1 Gnetum montanum
GTTATTGAACACATAAATCCTCAAGGCCCTACACGCCAATCCCTCAGGCTACAAGGCAAAGTCCCTATTCACGCAACTCTTACACCCGAACAATATAATTTTATCTGTGTCAAGATCCAAGCCAACCTACCCATTGATCATATAGAGAGGTAAGCTAAGTGAGAATATGAATTCATCCATAAAGAAGGACATGAGTTTATCCCTTCAGCTTTTGACATAATTCCACTATCTGAAAACCATCATAAACTCATATCCCAACTTCTTATGACTAGAAGTCAAGCCTTACAACTACCTCCCATAGAGCCTCAAGACGAAGAAGATGACTTTGCAACCCAATTTGAACATGGAGAATCATATCATACTGTTAGCTCCCATGCCTATACAAACCTATTATCCCATCCTTTCCTAGAAGAAACTATGTTTCCTTCTTCATCCACAAACATTCAAGCACCTGTTTCCCATTCCATCCCTATCTTCTCCATGCTCAATAACATTCACTCTGATGCATCCACTTCCATCATTCCTCCACTAGTACAGTCCCAACAACTCCCCAAACCAACACAGGGTCAATCCTCCAACCTCAAGTAATTGGAATACCATCAGTCATACTAGCTTCCACATCCACCCATTACATACCCCAGATGCAAATTCATAGGGCACCATTAATTACTCCTACCCAACATGTTCAAGGTGTTGCCTCACAACATGTGGCTGGGCAATGGGTTACACCAGTAGTCTCAGTCCCGAATACCATCCCACCACAACAAATGTTAGCCCAAAAACTTGCTTTTTCACACACAATGCAACAATTAAACCATTATCATCCACAATCAACTCAATCCATTGGTTTGCCTACTGCCCAAGAATGGGTAGACACACAAAAAATGGTGCACTCATTGGCAGAAGAATTAAAACGCCTTAAAACTTTCAACAATGAGGAAGTCAAGGTACTAGATTTCTATCAAGATGACCCAATTGACCCCTTAGTTATACCCTTGACCTTGCCAAAAGGAGTCTCATTACCTCAACTGACCAAGTACAATGGAGAAGGGGACCTAGATGCCCACCTAGTGACATTTATAACTGAAAGCCTTTTACTTCAAGCATGGCCCCATGTAGTTTTGCGAGTGTTTGCAATGTCCTTAACCGGAAAAGCCTTAGACTGGTACCGATCTTTACCCCGTAGCTCCATATCTTCTTTAGAGAATTTGCTGCATCAGTTTGTCACCCGTTTCAAGTACAATTTGAAACCTGAAGCCACATTAGATAGCTTGATTCAAATTAAACAAGCACCTTTAGAGCCAACACAGAAATTTATCCAAAGGTGGAGTGCAACCTTAAAAAAACTTCATGAACCTATCCCCGAAACATATTTACTCACTATCCTCAAATCAATGGTGAATGACTTTATTAAGTCAAAACTTTACTACTTGAAAGCCCGCACATTGAGCCAAGAATTCATACAAATCAAAGACATAGAAGAAGCGGCACAAACAAGTAATGACCCAGCCTACTTAGCCTTTAGAAGCTAATACATAAAGAAAGATAAATCCAAAACAATGGTAGCAGCAGTGGCTGAGGGAAAACAACCCACTATCCCAAACAACTATGAAAGAACAGCACCCACTCATACACCTGAAAGTTCCTCAAATAGAAACAACAACATAGGTCATGCATGTACCTTCGAAAGGAAAGACCCTACTCAATACACACCATTACCCATGAAGCCTTCACAACTACTTGATCAACTTTTGAAGGCTGGGCTAATTCAACACAAACAAATGTCGCTTGCGGCCTCACAAAGACATGATCACTTTTGCGAATTGGCCAAAAACCCAGCCTTAGCAACATCCAACGAACCTCCCAACCCAAAAGGCTTTAGGTTGGATAGGTTTTGTGAATATCATCAACGGTGTGGTCATGGGACTGATTACTACTTTGCATTAAAACAAGACATACAACGCATGATAGATGGGGGTGAAGTGGTATTTGATGAGACAAATCCATTAAGGCCCCAAAACCAATCCATGGGGGTCTACAAAGATCCTTTTAATACCAAAACCAACGATGCCCCATATGTGATTAATACTATCCATATGGAAAATAGACAAGACATTCCGCGAAGACCTTTTGTAATTCGGAGGCCTTCAGAAAACACACCTACCCCAACATCTCCTCAAACCCCTTTTACCACACGCACGTCCCCCACACCATCAAAACCATTCATCATCCGCATACCTCCTTCGGTTGCCACCACAACAAACATACCATCTGAAAACCGACCCATTCCCTTTGTGGTCCAGGTGCCAAAACACCCTGGCACATAACCCACCTCCACTTCTTGATGACCTTTGCGAGAACGTCTTGCCGATAGGCTAATAAGAGAGTGCTTAGAAAAAGAAAAAAAAGAGTGCATGGAGAGAGAAAACCATGGACATGAATTAGGACTACCAAAGCCTACACCGCTAAGCATCATTCCCATAAGTTTGTCCGTTAATGAGCCTAGTACAAGTCACCAAAACCAAGATGAAGTCACAAGTCATATCCCAAACCCAACATTCTCAGCTACTAACGTAAAAACCCCTCCACGAGAAATACGAATGTTAGGTCAAATGCACCAAATCTCTATGGATAAGAATGTCCCAAATGGTAAAGACCTAGCAAATGTGTTGACCCAGGTCACACAAGCCTTAAAACAAAAGAATACTTCTTTAAGTTTGTATGACCTAGTAATGACTTCACTAGTACATCGAGAGGCTCTCGTACGGATGCTAACTTTAATTCCTGTTAGTGAGGATCTTTCTGCAAATGAACCATCCATTTATGCAGTATTATCCTGACAACTTCAGGAATTAAAGACCACATCCTTAGAATTCCATGTTAAGGACATTAAGCTAGATGAGAAAATAAGGGAAATCACCATAGCCCCTATGTTCATAACAATACAGGTTGATCATTTCAAAATACGTAGGGTGCATGTCGATGATGGTGTAGCAAAAAATTTAATACCTTTTTCCATCATTGAAAAATTGGGACTCACTGAACAAATACAACCTACAACAACCTCTTTCTTGAGATCCTTCAGTGGTTCCCGTGTGGGAGTGAAAGGAATGGTTACCTTAGATTTCATAGCCGGAGACCAATTCCCTACATCAGCTGAATTCATAGTGATTGATGAAATGCCAAGGTTTAATCTGATCCTAGGACGTCCTTGGCTAGCTCAACTTAAAGCTGTATCTTCACCAATCCATCAGGAGATACATCTACCTTACGAGGGTGGTGAGATCATCATACATGGGGATACAACACCGTCAATCATTTCCTCACACCTTGAGGTAGGTCAAGGTTTAGAAATTGAGTTCATTAAGCCTAAACAAGAAACCATGGACATACATCAAAATGTGAACCCAACATTGATTCACAACCCAACTAGCACTAAAGAAACACAAGAAGACACAGACATAGGAGCCATTCCTGCTGATATCTCTTGGTCGGAACTACCCTTTGACATCACTGATGAAGGGGAAGGTGAATATAAAATCATACCCATACACCCAGCCCCATATGTTAAGCTACAAAAGATCAAGAGGAAACTCAACAACTAGAACGAATGATACAAACTGTCTGAAATGACGTTAAACTACAAATCATCCGAAATGACATTAAACTACGAATCGTCCAAAATGACATTAAACTACAAATCGTCTGAAATGACATTAAACTAGAAACTGTCCGAAATGACGTTAAACTATGACACGTCCGCAATGACATTAAACTAGCCACGGTTAGAAATGGCCGGTTCCATTTAAAACGTCTTGAAAACGTTACTACCTTTGGCCCACCATGGCATAAAACTGGTAATCCTTTCTTTAACAGATGCAACAGTCCATCAAAACTTTAAACTGATGTACCAAGCCCGAAATGGCTTTAAAATAGAGCCAACAAATTACAGATTTACAAACTCCTGTCATCTTACATTGAATTTTCGCTTACAAGTTACAACTTATGATTTAGATTCTTGCATGGTCGTTGCTTTCTTTTCCAAGTATTTACCTTACATCTTGCTTTACACTTTAGAAATTTATGTTACATTTAGTTGCACACATATACTCTAGAAAACAAAGAAAAAAAATTAAAAAAAACCATAAAACTACAAAAATACATGGCTCGAAAAGGCCTTAAACTAGCTTACGGCCCGAAACCGCCTAAAACTATCATTTTTTACATTGCTTTTCTTTCATTCATACATTCTAACTCTATGTACGGCAGGTATCGCTTGATGTTGTTTTCTTCCTAGTTGATTTTTTTTGTAGGATCTTGCAGGCATGTAGCATGACCATGCATGCAGCATCACACTTTACACAAGCAAGGTAAGCATTAGTCCGTTATGACTATAAACTAGCACAGACAGTCCTGGATCATGACTTAAAACTGATACCACAGAACAGTCCTAGATCATGACTTAAAACTGATACTATAGAATTCTGTCCGGTATGACACTAAACTGCTACATCCGTCTGCCATGACATGAAACTAGCATCCAGAGTCCACTAAGACTATAAACTAGTTTGCCTCTTCATAGTCCGTCATGACTATAAACTAGAAATGCACCGTCCACTGCAACACTAAACTGGCACCATCCAAGGGGTTATGATGTGAAACTAATCCACAACAGTCCGCTAAGACTATAAACTAGCGACATCATTGATGACCAGGAAAAATTGGAAAAGATCTGTTATTGCAGTTGGCTGTTTCTGTTCCACAAAGACTTGTTGCATGATTCATCCCATGGGGCCTAATGAAACTGATGCTGTTCATGATTCTGTTTGCTTTGAAAGCCGCACGTGGTGACTCTATCTCCTTGTTTAAAGTGTTTAGCTGATTGTTTCAATTATGGTTTTCTTGTCTTCTTGGAGTTGTGTTTGCAGGATGACACTTCTGAGGCATTCGTGCATAGATGCACTTCATCATGACGACAAGGTATCATATTTTTCCTAACGCACGCGACTGGGTTAATCAATTCGTTCATAAGTACATTCCCGACTGCTGATACATTCCCTATTCCCCATCATGATTCTTTATCCTATCCAATTATATCCCCTTGATACATTCTGCTCACCACAAAACTCTTGATACACTGTTGCACATTGTAGCTCTCTAAGCAGCTGCAACGCAAAACACAATACACAATGCATGACATAAAATGCAAGTGCTCAAATATGAGCACGGCACAAAAAAAAAAGCTCTTTCAAAACGACAAAAAAAAAGGTCAAAGAGCAAAATGAACGGAAAAAGTCTTCAAGACCCCGTTGACATCATAAGACTATTAGCCATTCCGATACAAGCCCCAGGCGAGAAGGCAATTGTCTTGAAAAATAGTTACACTTGTGTCTCAAAGAGACCATGTTACACATCATCGCGTAGCTTTGGCTGTTTACAACGGGCCCCGCAAATACTGTATAAGAGTCCCGTTTCTCCAAAGAACGTACCTCATATGTCTTGGTTCTGAGTCTAATGAAGACCTGGTTCTTGATAAGGACCAATGACATGACTTATGCACAAGAAAGCATTTCTCTCCCACAAATCCCAGTAGTAATCATAGCCCTTAACCTCCTAGCCTCCCTGGTTATAACCAATTCCCTTGCATCTTGAACCACATTTCCTCAATCCCATGTACTTTTGAAAATGGTGCGATAATATCCGGCCAAGGGCTGATGATTAATGTTTGATGCTTTGTTGTTCATGGTGTTTTGCACTTCTTTGTCGATGCCTCTCGGGTGGATTCCTCTAAGCGTCAACAAAGAGGGGCCAATGAAACACCACAAAAATTTTAGCAACACTTCCAGACAACTTTAGAGCCTTTGAAATGGCTCCAAGTAGCCCACCATGGAGCAAGCAAGGTCCCCCTGGGGTCCACAGATCACGACGACAAGTCTCGGTATCAAGAATCATCCATTTCAAGGTCAAAAAGTCCAATTTTTGCTAAGTACAATGCGCTTGCACTGTGTTTATGCTGCACAACGTAAGGATTAGCGTCGCCAATGTTTGGGGCCCCAAAACTGAGTCAAAACATGCCGAAACTAAGCATAAGGACCCCCAATGACCTTTGCCAAGGTCCCCAGCAGCTCCCAACCTTCAAAAAATCAAGATTCGGGCCTTAAATGAGGTGTTTTCGGTTGATTACGCTGTGGCTACACTTTCTTACGCTGCATAGCGTAAGGATGCGTAAACACTATTCACAGCGTAAAATACTATTCACTGCGTAAAATACTATTCATCGCGTGAATACTATTCACTGCGTAAAATACTATTCATCGCGTGAACACTATTCACAGCGTAAAATACTATTCACTACGTGAATACTATTCATCGCGTGAACACTATTCACTGCATAAAACACTATTCACTATTCATCATGTGAATACTATTCACTGCGTAAAATACTATTCATCGCGTGAATACTATTCATCAACTTCCAGAAAATTTCAGAAATATTTCAGAAGATGGCAGAGAATTATTAGCATTAGCAACTTTCAGAACATTCCAGAAAATTTCAGAAAGACTCAGGAACAAAGAAGTTTCACGCAAACGGGGGTCAAATTTCTCTTGTTGTACATTTCATTATAAATCGATATGTGTGGGCATGTTAGGCCCTCATGTTTAAATTAAATGTACTTCCATGGGCTTGAATAGCCCATAAATTGTAAACAACGATGTACCTGGTCAAGAATGTAGTTTGTCGACACACATCCAACTCATGCACAACTATCCGACACATATCCAACTCTCACCAACATGCATCCAACCCAAGCACAACTGTCCATTGGACACATGTTACCAGATCCACTTTCCTCTCATCTCTTAGCCGTTGATTCCATTCTGAAATTCTGTGCCGGAGCATGGCCCAACCCTATAAATACCCTGTCAATTCACATAAATGGGGGAGAGGGCAATTTGAGAGATTAGCAATTCTGAAAAGGACAAAATCTGCAATCCTTGGGCACTCGGCACACCTGACTATTTGCATCCAATTATTTCTCACGTTCATCACATCGCATCATCACATCATCACTTCAGACATCATCCCGGGGCTTAGTGCTTGACCTGTCATCCACACATGCAACTACACTTTGACCGGTGCATACCTTTTTATTAAACAATACATACATTATTTACTTCGGTTTATGCTTTGTTTACAATATAGCTCGGTTTGTGCTTTATTTATAATTCAGTACGCTCTGTTTACATTTTTGTGTCATTGTTTGCATTCCATTTACATCCTGTTTACATTGTTCACGATAACCCCAGCGTTAGCCGTAGCTTACGCTCGGGGAAGTCCTTGGTTGAATTGCGTGCAAACCATCCAAGGCACTCTGCCTTCGTTTCCTTTTCTAACTTACCCTCAAGCGAAGGTAGAATCAGCTGTGGCTGCCCAACAATCTTTTGGTGTCTATTTCCATTCCAGTGTCACACTGATGATTTAGGTTAGTACAATGATTGGCCACATCGAAGAGTGTTGCAGTTGGAGCCTCACTTCTTTTGGCGCATTGTTGAGGAATGGTCCAAAATTTAGCTCTTAAAGGACCATTCACTGCATCTCACATGGCGTGATAGCATCAAGGTAGGCTTGGGTCAGGGTGACATCAAGCCGTGGTGCTATCCCAGGAGTCTCATCCCCTTGTGATTGCTCACTGGGAATCTCCTCTTTAGGAATCTGATGGACAGATTCCACGTCAGGTCCTTCGTGAAGAGGGCCAATTGCATGAGAGCCCTCTGCATGCTCTAGCAGTTGCATTCCTCATCCCCTTCTCGTGTGTGGGTGCTTGTCCCTTGGTTTTGATGGTCCTTCATCCCTTGCATGCCTTGGTTTGGGTGCCATTTGCAATCAAACATAACCTCCCGTTAGACTGTGCATAAGTAGCTGAAGATGGTCCTTATACACTTTCTCAGTTTGACCAAGTTATGTTGTTGGCATAAGCATTCCTTTAGTTCTCCCATAGTTTTAATTTATGGGTTAGAGCCAAAATTTTCATAATTAACTAGTTAATTAATTAATTACACATAGGCATCATCCCCCCCCCCCTCCCCCACAACTGAGAGCATACCTCTGGTTGCTTAAAAGGGGAAGGATTGGTTGATGCGGACACGCAATGGAATGTAGGTGCGTTGGGAAGGGTTAGGCAAAAAAAATGGTAAAATCTCCCCTTAATTTGGATTCCAAATGATGAAAATTTCAAAGTGCAGTGGGTGTATATATAGGGGTTAAGTGTTGTGTCGACAGGGCCGCGTATATGTAGGGGGCTGTGTATACGGGGCCCCGTATATGCAAGGATATTCACCTGTTGACTAGCATTGACCAACCCAGAAAAAGCCCAAAATGATGAATTTGAAATGCCAAATTGGGGTGGTTGAAGCACATGAGAGGCCCAGTCATGGCTGAGGACAGGAGGAGGGGAACTAGGGCTCGAAAAAAAGTCAAAAATAGGAGAACGGGACTCAAAAAGAACTCTGCGGGGAAGAAATCGAACGATGGGACCCAGAAACTAGTCAACTAAGAAATCCAAAGGATGGAAGGCTTAACAAGTGGGACCAAGGAGATGCAGGTGGATCCTCCCCATAGCAAGCAATAGCCATAGTAGTTCCTACATATCCCCAACACCGGGGTCCGTGGGCCCCAAGGCCAAGAAATGGTGCTTGCCCGTTAAGACTCCTACCCAAGAGATCCCCCCAAGGCATGGGAAGCACATGGAAATCACACTGAACCTTCACAACATAAGATAGGCAGTGAGGTGAGTTATGGGGCGAACTGGGTGAAGAGAGAGAGAGAGACGAGAAAATGGAATTTCGATCATCGGTCACATGAAACCCCATGTGCAGTTGTGGTTAACTGACCTGGTAGATCCTGTCTTGAGGTCAGACCCAAAACCATCCACATACAGTGACATCATAGCAACAGATGAAGCCATGGCCATCCCCCAAGGAAGCAGGAATGCACCCACAGAGAACCACCACTCCAACAATGTGAGAGGAAGGAAGTGAAACAGGATGAAGTTAGAGGGGACCAAGAAAGTCGCATAACTAGTGCTTGTAGCCCGTGAGAGGCAGTCTAAGGGGTGTGCTTTGAATTTTCACAATGATCCATTTTTCTTTTTGTTTTCGGGGGAACCACACCATGCAAAGATACATGCGTGTTTGCATGCATTTAACCAAAGGATGTGCTTTGAATCCTCATGTTTTTTTCTTTTCTTGTGTCTTTTTCTTCTCTTTTTTTTTGAATTTTTCAGTGAGGACCACACCCTGCAACGTCAAACTACCTAGAAGCTTCCTTGGAGAGAAGAACTCAGAGTGGTAGGAAATCCATAAGGACATACCAGCAACCCAGGGAACAGAACAGAGTGACAAATACTGCATTCCCCTTGAAGTCACACCTAATTCAAACCATTGGATCATCCCTAAGTCTAGGAACTATATAAGTCACACATTAATTATTATGTTTTTAAGTGAAGGGATTACATGTTTGCAATAGAAGGAAAACCATCAAGTGGGTGAATGGGTGGATGAAGTGAACTCACTGTCGATGTTATGAGCGGAAAATAGACGTAAAGTCCAAAGACAACCATGTAAGAGCGGGAACCAGACAACTAGGTGGACTAGTGTACATTACCCATCACAAGAAAACCATCCATGCCAGACATCTGAAGATAATAAGACAACATATTAGCCATTACGCAAAAAATGAAACACATACAAAGAAACGAAAAATAATTAAAGAAAGGAAAAAAAATGTATAAAGAATTTGCAAACATATGAACGATGGTAAAAAACAAAAAGGTGTAAAAAAAAAATTTGCAAAACAGTGAGGGGTGTAGTGGAATGGATCAGTAGGGATGATGGTCTCCCCCACGACTGGGTGGAAAGGAGGAGACACAAAAAATGGAGCGAGGCTATCCTGGTGATGATGAGGTGGTTGCACTAGTTGAGTGGAGTTCACAGAAAGGTTTCAGTTATTGGTGGTTGACCAACTACATTTTTGTGGGGTCCTCAGGTTTGTGGATAAGCAAGGCCCCGAATGGAAAGGTTTTGGAGATAATGTAGGGTCCCTCCCACAGTGTTTGAAACTTGGTCGGTTGAGATACATGTGAGGGGTTCCAATATAACACCTTGTCTCCACATCTAAATGTGACCTTCCGAATCCTAAGATCATGTCGTTTTTTGTTATAGGCCTTGTGGATTTCATTTGAATACAGGGCCACTAATTGGTTCTCATCTAGCACACTTAAATTGATAAGTCATTCATGTTGTGCTAGTGGGAGGTCAAGGCCTAAGTCACTAGTAGTGGATAGTGTGCAGAGTTCAGCCTGAATTGAAAGTGTTGATAACTTTCTGTACACTAACTCATAGGGAGAGTATCCTACAAGGAGTTTCCAAGTGGAGCGATAGGCACATAGGGCATCATTAAGTTTGGTGCTTCAATCCCTCCTATATTTGTTGATGGTTTGGGTAAGGATCTTGGTGATCTCCCTATTGGTGACTTCGGTAGGTGATAGGGTGTTGTAAATTTATGGGTGGCCCCCAAGTGTTGCATGAGTTTCCGAAAAGTGAAACCCATGAAATGAGTCCCATTATCATAAATGAGTGCATGTGGCACTCCAAACCTGTTAATGATTTGTTGTTGAAAAAATTGTGCAGCGGTGTTGCAAGAACAGTCGATGACGGCTGCCGCTTCTTCCCACTTTGTGCAGTAGTCCACAACAATGATGATATATGCCTTTCCATTAGATAGGGGTGTGATGGGCCCCATGAAGTTGATGCCCCAAATGTCGAAGGGCTCCAGTGGCTGGATCCACTATTGAGGTCTCTCCAACCATGCTATCATCCCTCTGTCCCTCTAGCATTATTCGCTGGAGCAAACAAACCATTTTGCATCCCTGAAGATGGTGGGCTAGTAATATCCTACAAGCAGGATCTTAATGGCGGTGCGGCATCCAGCATAGTGACCCCCACAGGGGCCCTCATGAGCATCTTGAAGAACGCACAATGTATTGTCATCAAGGACACACCATCAAACTAGGTCATCTACGCATACCTTGTAAAAGTGGCCACTGATTTCCGTGAAACGCTTGGCCTTATGGAGAAACTGTTGTTTCTGTTGATGGTTCCACTCCTTTGGCAACTCTTGAGTGGTGAGGTAGGTGAGGATGCAGCTAAACCAAGGGGATTCCTTGGGTACTTGCAGATCAACTACGTCTATGAAGAGGAGTTCATCTGGAAATTGGTCGGATAAGGGCTCCTCCTCTTTTGCATCATCCCACTGCAACCAAGACAAGCAGTCAGCAACCACATTCTTGGTCCCCTTCTGATCTACCATGGTGAGATCCAACTCCTAAAGAATCACTAGCCACCGGATGATGCAGGGGCTCACCATTAGTTTGTTCATCAGGAATCAGATAGCACGATGGTCAGTATGCACAAACACCTTGTATCCAAGCACATAGTGCTGAAATTTTTCCAAGGCAAACACCACCGCCATCAACTCCTTTTTGGTAGTGGTGTAGTTGAGCTGAGCACCCACAATGCTATGACTTGCACAGTGGATATAGTATGGATGTTTCTAATCTTCACATTATGTAATCATAGCTCCCAATGCATAATTAGATGCATCCATCATGATGTGGAAGGGCCTGGACTAATCAGGTGCTCGTAGAATTGGAGTTTCTATGAGTTTCTTTTTAAGCAATTGGAATGCAGATTTAGATTCCTTGGTCCAGATGAATGGAGCATCCTTCTTTGTAAGTTCTACCAACAGCTTGGCAATCTTCGAGAAGTTTTCAATGAATCTCCAGTAGTAACCAGTGTGGCCAAGGAATGACCGAACATATTTTATGATGCTTAGTTGGCAGGTGATTCCTTGGATGATCCTGATCTTTTCAAGATCCACACTAATCCCTATCTTTGATGTGCGATGCCCCAACACAATACCTTCTTGGATCATCAAATGGCTTTTCTGACAATTGAGCTGCAAATTAGTATCTACACACATTTTTAGAACCTTCTTAATATGGTCCAAACCTTGCTCAAATGTGGCCCCATAGGTAGAGAAGTCATCCATGAAGACTTCTAGACCATTGCCAATTTGTTACTGGAAGATGCTTAGGACAAGGCGTTGGAACGTAGCAGGTGCATTACATAGGCCAAAGGGCATCTTCTTGTATGCGAAAGTCCCCCATGAACTTGTGAATGTTGTTTTGGCTTGGTCCTTGGGTGCTATTTGGATTTGGTTATAACCACTATAACCATCCAAAATGTTGTAATAGCGGTGCCCTGCGACAACACTTGATCCACAAATGGGAGTGGAAAGTGATCCTTGAAGGTAGCCATGTTGAGCAACTAGAAGTCAATACAAACCCTCCACTTGCCATCTTTCTTCAGCACGATAACGAGTGGGCTGACCCATTCGCTATCGACAATAGAATAGATGAACCCCACCTTTAGCAATTGTTCGATTTCATCCTTTATGACCTACTTTAGTTTGGGATTCAATCATCTTTGTGGCTATCGTCGTGGCTTCATGGAAGGATCAATATAGATCCAATGCTGGCAAACCCTGGGATCAACTCCAGTCAACTCAGTATATGACCATGCAAAAGTAGCAACCCATTTTTTTACCACCTTTAGCAATCTCTTCTTCTATTCAGGAGCAAGGGTGGCATTGATAATTACCAGCTTTCCATTTTGCAAAAATGCATATTCCAAGTGAGCTGGTAAAGACTTTAGCTCCAAGGGCTCTTGTTTGAAGCTCTCATGGATTTGTAGCTTCCCCCAGTCATCTTGGTCATCAACAATGGAGACCTGTTGATGAACCTCTTCCATTTCATCCATGCTTTCAACATAGGCTTGCACAAGTCCCTCAGATAGTTCCATGCACAATGCGCTGCTAGTAGGATTAGCTGTCAGCCACTGGGTGCCCTCTTGGTTAGTGACTGCTACGTACAGGCACTGTTGAATAGGTGATTCCTCGGTACACCAACTGCATGCTTGAATGGATATCTACTTAGCAGATCATAACTACTGCACCCTGAGTCACTATACGCGATGCATGGAATGCGCTTCTTCTCAATCTTCCTGAAAGGATTTTCCTTTAAAATTTCAAGGGACAAATCTCAAAGTCCTAGTCATGCATCCACCATGCTTAGCTAGGCCCTTCCCATGATGATTGGGAAGTTTCCCTTGCAGTTCTCCACATGGATGACCAGGAAATCAGGAGGATAGGACCACCCACAAATGGTGGTCACAATGTCCTCCACCAATCCTAAGGAAACAATGATGGACTGGTTTGCTAACTCGAGCCGAATGTTGTTCTTCTTTAGCGGGGGCAAGTTCCAGTTCTTGTACATATCATGAGAGATCAAATTGATCCTTGACCCTGAGTCTAGAAGAGCTTTGCATGGCTCATTCCCTGCCACATGAAGATAGATGAGGGGGCTTCCCAGATCAGTTAATTTTTGGGGAAGATGACCTGCCTTGATCCAGTCGGTCATGGCATGTGTGAGCATGACCGTCTGGATGTTGGAGTGTGGTTGGCTTGAAGGTTTCTCGGGCGATGAAATAGTGGAGATGGTTGAAGGTTCAGAGGCACTGGCCACAGGTGTATGTGAGGGTATATTTAGATTATTGGGCTGGAAAAAGGGCACTTTCGTGGCTAGGGCTCCAGTCCACTCAGCTGAGGTGTCGATTGTAAGTTAATAGCCCTCGTAGCATTTCGTTGTTGTGGCTATGATGGTATTTCTCCCTGCATTGGTGGAGCAGGTGGCAACTGAGTGGAATGTTGTGGAGGAGTCGCACGAGAAGGTGATGAAGGATAGAAGAGATGTGGGCTCTTCCCCCTGGGTGATGGAGATTGGGGTCAGAAATACTCTAGGGGTGGTAATGACTTTGAAAGGTTGCATGACTGGAAGAGTCCTGTGGAGAGACCGGTTGCTGAACGTAGTACCCATAGGGATCTGGCTGTTTATAAGGGTACTTCTACCTTGGAGGTAGCATCCCCCATGCTTGTGGGTGCTACCACTGGTGGAAGTATTCGTACGGCTACGGTGGTGCTCCACTTGGATAGTATCCCTGCTGTTGCTAGTGGAACCGCCTGGAATTACCTTGTGGGTAAGGCAACCTTCAAGGTTTTTGCCGCTGCACCAAGTGAGGGTTCAATGTGTACACCCCAGACTCTTAAATATGTGACACCATAGGACAAAATCCCTTGGGATGTTCATATTGGCATATGCCACATTCGTCATCCTCCTCAGTGTCAGAGTCTACAACCTACTCTGCTACAGCAACTTTGCCCTTACCCTTATGTTGGGCATGTTCAGCTTCCTTCTTCCTGCACCGATCACAGTCATTACCTTGTTCTTTGGACTCTTCTGCAATTTTTAGCACACTTTGAAATCTTTCATCCAAAGATTCCCATATCCTATCAACCTTTTCCAAAATTTCAGATTCAAACTTTTGTAATGGCAAGGTTTTTTGGTTCACCACTGCTTCCAATGGTGATTTTCCCTCCTCATCACAAAATCAGACCTTCCTTTTTCTGAGGGAAGAATTCCAGTTGAATTCTTCTACACTCTCCTTTTTTCTAAGTTCCCCTTCCTCTTTGGCCACCTGTTCAATGAGGTGCTACAATTGATGGGCCCTTAGCTCTGACAGTCATCCTTGGGCGTACACGCCAAGGGACTTTCACATTTCAAAACAGAGCCCATCAATGATGTGGTGAAGCTATGCCCACTGAGAGTAACCATGACTAGGGCATTGATGCAACAATGAGTAGTACCTACTCATGGCGGCATCCAAGGGTTCATGATTCCCTTGCTTCCAACCTTACATCTACCATCTCAGATTCGCCACTCTAGAGTACGTTTGATACTTGTCATTGAAAATTTCAAGCATTGTACTCCACCTTTTGATTGATTTTGGCTCTAAGGACTGGTACCAACTTTTAGCTTCTTTGATGAGTGTGCGAGGAAATAGCTTCAGCTTCTGCCAATCATTGTCAATGTTCTACAGGGTGCAAGCATCATGGAACGCCTGCAGGTGAGTCTGCGGATCATAGTTGTATCCCCCTTCAAATCTAGGGATGGTGTTCATATCAACACACTTGATCTGGCTATCCTTCACGTGTCTACTGGGGATTTAAACTACCTCGGCAATCTAGAGCATACTCCAAGTAGCCAACAATGGCTCATCTAAATCATAGTCTTACTGAGGACCATGATGTCTGTGATGATTCTGGTGGCCCCTCCTTTTATGACGGTGAGGCTCACGTGATTGGTCGCATGTTTCCTCACGTTGTCCCTTACAAACCTTTTTACCACCATCCTTTCACTCCTTTCTACCCTGGTTACGATCAGAGCCTAAGCTAGATGAAGGTATAGGAGAGCGAGAGGATGGAGAAGAAGGAGAGGTATCACCACCGATTCGATGTCGATCTCCCCCTCTACCCTAATGACGGCCTCGATCATCTTGCCCGGCCTTGCTACATGACCCTCCATCCCCTTGAGGATCTTGGTCACTTAGAGGCTTGTTTTGAATGATGGACTGGAGAATCTGCTGCCCCAGGGGAAGTATGGTCAAATAGGTATCATGAAAGATGAGATCCCCATTTTCTTGCAGCCCTTGCAAGAATAAGGGGTTACTGAATTTTTTCCCCTTCAAGTATTCATATCTTTCTACCTGCTACAAGTCTCATGCTCATTGAGCCTCAGTGGGATGATAGTCCTGGTAGTCATGGTCCTCCATGATCTTGGATGCCTAGTCTGCCAAGATTATGATACAACATCACAGGAGCTGATCGGTCGGGTGGTAGCACGATGTTACCCTCCATGTTCTGCCATCACAGATACTCATCTTGATGCAGGATGAATGTGAAATTAGGGACATATTCATTGAGATGCTTGTATACCACCCAACATTCTTGTGGCACCAGTGGGGTGGATACCTCTCTCCTGTGAGAAGACATATTGGATGTTAGATGGTCCATGTAATCGATGTACCTTACTACTTACTTTAATCCACCTAATATGCGTAAATGTTCCTATCCTAGGTCCATTCCAATGAATTGAATGATAATTTCACTAAGGTTAGATGACACATGTAAGACTAATAGTCCTCGGCAACAGCACCAATGATGAGCGGCTAGGTACCCCTATCACGGGCGTTCACACGTGACTCGGTCGAAATCTGTAGACTGTAAGCACTTAACATACACCATACTCTAACCAGTGAAACCTTGGGTTAGAACAGTCGTTGCCTTCCTAATCTCACTTGTGATGTTCTGTTTGCGATGGTTAAGTGAGATTAAGGCTAATGATTTTTATAGCTTTTTACTTATCTTTTCGCGGCTAATTAAGGTATGAAAAGTAAGGAATAAACTATTATCTAATCTATAATTATCCTAGCTTGTACTCTAACTATTCCTAGCATAAGTATCTAATCCCATCTTCCAAGAACGTTCTAAGCATCTCCTAACACTTCTAGGTTACCAGACGTTAAGTGTCACTGGGTTTACCAAGTGTTTGATTTACGTTCGAGATGGTCGTACTTATGGCCTTTACGAACTATGAATGAGCAATAGCGATTGAGATAACAATAATAGAAACTTAAGTAATTAACAAAGAATAAAAATATTAAACTACTGAATGCATAAAATAGCTAAGTCCAAATGCTGCAAGGAATGCTTAAATAGTTCATCTTTATTTCCATCACGCCAATGGGCTCGAATACATCAACACTCGAATAAAGAGCCGATCACTTTTCTTACACCTGCTACGGGCACTTGGAAAATATTCTCTCCTGGGGGAACAAACTGCAAGAGCTTCACTACAACTAACTGAAAGGTACCTAAATGAGGTGGAAGGCCATTTTATTTATAGGCCAAAATAGGCTCTGCATAAACGGGGCCACGTCGACGCATGGAAGGCTACGTCAATGGGGCCGCGTCGACGTGGCCACGTATACGCGGCCTAGTCGATGCATCGACTAATGACACTTCATCACACATTATGAGGAGTTACAATTATTTATGGTACCCCTCGAGAATGGGTTTAACCTATGCCATTTAAGGTTGGGTTTAGAGGTCATGCCAGTATAGAGTTTTGAAGCCTAAATTGGCAAGTAATGGTAGTTGGATGAAGCAAGATAAGAAGGGACTAATCACTCCTTTGACTGGATAGCCTAACCATGGTGGTAGTGCCAAATTTCCTCTCAGGCTTAAGTGGTATGGGAAGATAACCTAGAGGGTGTTACAGTGTACCATTTTCATTAATCAAAGTTTTTCCTCCATTTTTCCTTCCTATTAAATTTAGTGCATCAATAATTTACCAAATTATTCATTTATCATGTTATTTCATGATATTTCCATTATAACACTCACAAGTCTGATGAATTAAGAAATGAATGATTGTGTTTTAATGACATTTGGGAATAAGATGTTACATTTGGTATTGGAGAAAATGACAATTCAAAAGCCAAAGTGGAAGAAAATGCTATTTTATTATTATTATTATAAATAAGAAGTACATCGAAGTGGAATACATGTAGTAAAAAAGAAAATAGAATAGAAAAGAAGATTGTACCGTCTGAAATCGTCGGTCTCCGGCTGGAAGGAAACAGAGACCGTGGAATCACCGGACACGCACAGAAGACCCCACCTTCACCTGAGGGTGAGCTGGAATGAACGAAGGTAGAGTACCTTGGATGGTCCACACGCAGAACAGGCAAAGATTTCCCCGAACGTACACTGAAGTGCTATACGCTAGGTTATACGTAAACGGCGTAACAGGCGTAAATCAGAGCGTAAAAAGCGTAAATGATGTGAATAGAGCATAGACCTAAACAAGCGTAAACAGAATACATGCAATAATTAATGTAAACTATAAAAAATTTTAGGAAGAAAATGTAACAATGGCATTTCAGAATGAGAGTAAAATGCACCAGTCTAACGCAGTTGTGACTTGGACACAAGGCGGATGAAAAGCCTCGGTGAATGCAAGAATGACTATGGGCTGGTTCACACTGTAGGCACAGCGTAGAGGCTGTATGCTCAGCGTACAGGATTATCCAACGTATAAGGTTCTCTGCTCTGTTTCTCGACGTCTCTGCTCTCCGGTTTTCTTTTGAATTTTCCAATCGACCTGGTTCTAGTGGAAAATTGGGGGTTTTATACAGGTTTTGACGTTAGACTCGGGTTGGGTGACACGTGGCGCATTGACCGGGTGCAAAAGGGTGAAATTTACAAGTGTACAACATGTTACATCTGCTAGGTGTATACACTGGGCATATACGCTGTATCAGGCGGGCGTAGACTCTGGGCGTATACGCTGGGAGTATATGCTGTGTGTGCTGGGCGTACACGCTGGGCATATACACTGTGTGTGCCGGGCATACACGCTGGGCGTATACGCTGTATGTGCTGGGTGTACATGCTGGGCATATACGCTGTGTGTGCTAGGTGTACACGTTGGGCATATATGCTGTGTGTGCTGGGCGTATACGCTGTGGATGTTGGGCGTATACGCTGATGGTTGCTGCCTTGTGCCAAATCTTGCTCTGCAATGCTACTTCCATGTCGTCTTTGAGGATTTCATGCTGGGCGTATACATCGGTTGTACCTGTTAGGTGTACATGTGAGGCGTGTACGTTGGGCGTCTACACTGGGCATCTACGCTGGATGTATACGCTGAGAATGTCGGGTGTATATGCTGGGCATATACGCTGTGGATGTGAACTTGAGCATATACGCTGGGCGAATATGCTGAGACTGTAAACTTGGGCATATACACTGAGAACGCATACTTAGTGAAATTAAATATCTGATCTCCGAAGTTGCCATGTTTGATACCAGATGTAGTCGTGGTCGTTTGCGGGTCGCAAGGACTTGCTTCTTGTCGGAGAAGTACTAAGCTCAAAATTTTATGGTGTTTCATTGGCCCCTCTTTGTTGACGCTTGGAGGAATCAACCTGAGAAGCGTTGACAAAGAAGTGCAAAACATCACAAGCAACTTGATAGAGACTTTGTCTGTTGCCACTTGACTAGACGTCATCGCACCATGTTCAGTAGTACATGGGATTGAGAGACGTAAAATTTGTATCTGGATGGGGAAATGGAGATTGTGGGTATTGGGAACTGACCAAGAGATTGTACTTGGTAAAGGGGATGCTCTTGTGTGTGTCATGCTAATCCTTGTCAATAGCCATTATTTATGTGACTCGAAATCCAGACATGCAATGTGCGCCCTTTGGCGGAACAAGACTCTTGTTGGCAAGGAGCCATGTAATGATGTGTTGCATTCTTTGGAGGAACAGGGCCCTTGTTTAGTGTTTAGAGGGAGCTTGGCGGAGAGCTAAAGCCATGCAACTAAATGTTTCTTGATTGTTTTTTGACATGAGTACTTGGTTCCAAGACAACTGCCTTCCCGCCTAGGGCTTATATGGGAAGTGCCAAGGTTCTTCATCCATTTTTTTTTGTTTTTTTTGGAAGAAGCTTTTTTTTGATCTTGTACTCATGCTCAAGTGCTATGTCGTGTGTTGCAACTGCTTCAAAGTATTACAGTGCATAATAGCGTGTTCAAGGTTTTTGAATGTACCGGGTGTATCAGAGGTGTGGCTGAGTAGAGTGTGTCGGTGAATAAATAGGAAATGTATTGGGGAATGGGGATGTACTAATGAGTGGTTTGACTTAGTCTTGCCATGTGTGCTATGAACATTGTCCCATCTTGCTGCTTATGATGAAGTGCATTCTTGTACGAACACCTCTGAGTGTCATCCTACAAACATAACTTAAAGGAGACAAGAAAACCATGAGTGAATAAGCGAGCTTAGACTTAAACAGCAACTGATGGAGCAAGGCACTGGAAGAGATTTCAGGCACTGTATGTAAATGGCAGCAATGTTGGTAAGATCATCTGATGATGGGCGATGCAGTGATTCTGATGACTGAATGTGGCCGCGGATTGAAGAACCAGAGATGAACTTGCTAGTTTATAGTTATAGCGGACTATCATGGGTTAGCTTTATGTCATAACCCATTGAACATTGCCCATTTAGCGTCATGGTAGACGTTGCATTGCCCGTTTCTAGTCTTAGCGGACTGTGAAGAGGCGAACTAGTTTATAGTCTTAGCGGACTCTGGCGAGTGCAACTGTACTAGTTTACTGTCATACCAGACGGGTGCTAGCTTATCATCATTACAGACACTATGTGATATCAATTTATCATCATGATGCCGGGATGAGCTGTGGTATCAGTTTTAAGTCATAATCTAGGACTGTTTTGTGGTATCAATTTATAGTCGTGACCCCAGGACTCGCACGTACCTGAGCTTGTACTCAAATGTAGAACAATTTCAGGAATAAGTGATTGGTTGGATTTGCAAGCTCATTCCCTTCCATATCAGCTAACTTAAATGCTCTGTTGTCATATGCTTTGGTGACCAAGTAAGGCCCTTCCCAGTTGGCTGAGAATTTATCCGGGTGTTCCCAAATGGCCTTGAGTACAAGATCGCCTTCTTTGATGGGGCGCTTATGAATGTCATGCTGATGTCGTTGCCGTTGTTGTTTTTGGTACCACTTGATCTGATCGAGTGCACATATGCACTCCTCTTCCACCGAGTCTAGGTCAATGATGCGCAGGTCATTGTTTTGCCCGTTGTCAAGGAATCCGGAAAGTGTGATCCTTAAAGATGGTACCTATAATTCCAAAGGTAAAACAGCTTCTGAACCGTAAACAAGACTATATGGTGTTTTACCTATTGAAGTTCAATGCGTAGTACGGTATGCCCACAATGCGTATACCAATTGTTCATGTCATCTTCTCTTGCTTTGGGTAAGCATCTTTTTAAGTATTGTAATAATTGTTTTGTTTGTTGCCTCTACTTGCCCATTGCTCTGAGGATAGTAAGGGGATGAAAACAAGTGTTTGATCCCAAGACTGTCACAAAAGGTTTTGGTCTCGGCACTGCTAAATTGTGGCCCATTGTCAGTGATGATTGTCATGGGAACGCCAAAATGGGTTACAATGTTTTCGAAACTGAAGTTGCACACGTGTTTAGATGTAGTTTTTCGAAGGGGAGAAGCTTCTACCCACTTCATGAAATATTCCGTTGCGGTTATGATGAAACTATGCCCCACAGAAGATGAGGGTGTTATTGGGCCGATAAGGTCCAACCCCCACTTTTGAAAGGGCCATGTGATTTGCACCGTATGCAACTCATTTGGTGAGACATGGATTAGATTGCTATGTTTTTGACAGATACTGCATGTTTTAGCCTTTGAAAGACAGTCGTATTCCATGTGTGGCCAATAATAGACTAAGCATCTGATCTTTGTTTCCATTGCTTTTGGTGCTATATGTCCTCTGCATAGTCCGTCGTGTACTTGTTTGACGATGGTTTGGGCATCGGTACTACTAACGCATGTTAGCAATATGCCTTCGTAGGACCGACGACACAACGTATCTCCTACCAGGGTATACTGCTTAGAACGTTTTCATACTGCATCCTTTTGTGCATTTGTTAGATGTCATGATGTTTCACCACGTAGAAGGTATTCTTTTATGTCTTCATACCATTCTATTGCATGTGTTGTACTAACGGATGCAATTGGCAACGTATCAAGAGTATTTGTTATTGGTTCGACACAATTGATTATGGAGCTTGGTAATGTATGGAACATGTCTGGCGATATATTTAATGCTAATGTGGCTAATGCATCTGCAATGGTATTATCATTTCTAGAGACGTGTTCCACATCGATGTTTTCAAATCGCCTCATTAGGTGTTTTGCCAAGTCACAGTATGGTTGTAAATGTTGGGCTTTGCATGTATAAACATCTATGATTTGGTTTAAGACTGGATGTGAGTCTCCTCTGACTACAAGTTGTGTGATGTCTGAAGCCAGTGCTTCTGCGAGACCTCTAAAGAGACCTTCGTACTCTGCTATTTTGTTGGTACAACAAAAATTGAAATGATAAGCAAAGGGTCAGATCTCCTCGGAGGGATAGGTGATGACAGCGGCAGCACTTCCCCCTCTAGAGGTGGATGCTCCATCAAAGTTTAGAATGGCATTGTAATCATTGGGTGCTATGTCTATTGCGCTTATATCATCCGGGAATTCTGGCTCTATTGTCGCTTGATCATGCGTTGGTGACATGGCCATTTGATTTGCTATGACTTGACCCTTAACTGATGATTGCGCTATGTAATGCAGGTCAAACTCAGCTATCATGGCTTTCCAACGGGCTATCTGACTTGTTTCGTAAATGTTTCCTATGATGGCTCTGAGCACATTATCCTTGCAAATTATGTTAACTTGGTTACAGAAGAGGTAATGTTGCCATTTTCTTAAAGAAAAGATCAAAGCTAAACATGACCTCTCCATGTCGCTATACTTTTTCTCGTGGGCAACTAATGCATGGCTTAAGTAATATACAGGGACTTCGGTTCCGTCATCTTGTTTCTGGCAAAGCATAGATGGGATTGATGAATCCGAAGTGGCAAGGTAGATGTAAAACGATTTATTGTTTTGAGGTGGATAGACCATGGGTAGTCGGACAAGTGTCATTTTAATGTTATCGAATGCTTCTTCGCACTGTGGAGTCTATTCAAAATGGACGTTTTTGCATAGTAGGTGGTTCATAGGTTTTAGTTTGTCTATCAGTTTTTCTATGAAGCACCTGATAAACTGTAATCTACCTTATAGACCTCGAAGTTCGGTAAGGTTGCCGGGTGGTTTCAGGTTTGTTATGGCCTTAACCTTATCGGGGTCTACTCGTATCCCTGCTTTTGAGGCTATGAATCTAAGCATTTTTCCTATTTTGACGTTGAAGACACATTTTTTGGGTTAAGTCTCAGTTCATACTTTAAACAATGCTTTAATACTAAGTCAAGATCTTGTACATGTTGTTCCGATGTCTTTGATTTAACCACAATGTCATCCACGTAATCGTTGAGTGAGTGTAACATGTAATCGCTAAAAATGAATGTCATCACCCGTTGATACGTGGCCCTAGCGTTCTTGAGGCCGAAGGACATCATTCTATAACAAAAGGTTCCCCATGGTGTCATAAAGGTTGTCCGAAGCTGATGCTCCAGGTTAATGCGTATTTGATTGTATCCTGAGAAGCCATCCATGAAAGATAATAAGGCATGCCCAGTGGTCGAGTCAACAAGTTGATCAATGCTGGGTAGGGGAAAATCATCTTTTATGGTTGCGATGTTTAAATCCAAGAAGTCAATGCATAAGCGAATGCTTCTGTTCTTCTTCGGGACAATGACCATGTTGGATACCCACTCGATGTAATTAACAGCCCGAATGAAACCAGCCTGATAAAGCTTGGTGATCTCATTGTGAACTACCAATGCCACCTCGGGTTTAACCTTTCATGCCTTTTGTTTTACTGGTCTCAATTTCAGATCAAGGATAATGTTATGCTGGACGATTCGAGGATCTAATCTAGGCATGTCCGTGTATGACCAAGCAAATGCTTTAATGTTGTCCCTGAGCATGTCCTCAATGTCTTTGGCTCATTGCGGTTGTAGTAATGTGCTTAATTTTAATATTTTAATTTCTCCATCGGGAATGGTGATGGGGGTTTCGGTCAATGGGTCTTCAGTGATATTTTTGGCTTCTATGTCGAGGGGTTTTGTCATATCTTTGTAGTTGTCTATTGTTTACTACGTTGAGGCTATGACTGCGTCGTCCGTTGACGAACTTAAGTGGATGAGGTTTATGTTGATTTCCCTTGCAATTTTGCCTTATGGTCCATCAATGATTAACGGTATGGTTAAATGCTGGCAATCCATTAGGCTTGCTCCTGCCAATAAACAGAGAGCAGAATGAGCTGATGGGTATCGTTCTATATTCTCTGGCAATTTAAATTATGTGTACATGCACGATGATGGTTTATCGTCACACCAGGACGCATGGCAGTTTAAGGCTGTACTGGGCCATGGGTGGCAGTTTAGGGCCTTACCGGGCCGTAGGGGTTTGTATGTGGCAGTTTAAGGCCTTACCGGGCCGTAATGGCAATTTAAGGCCGTACCGGGCCGTCATGGCAGTTTAAGGCCATACCAGGCCATATGTTGTTTGTGCTGGGATGTTTGGCGTAAACACGTGAAATGGGGTTCACAGTGGAACCGGGATGTAGTAATTTTTGTTTTATTTTAGATATATATATATATATATATATATTATTTTTGAGCAAATTGGAATTAAAATAAGTAAAAAAGGTAAAAAGAAGGCAAAAATGACAAACCATGAGGCGGTGGCGGTAGCATCGGCGGCAGCGGTGGCGGAGCGCTATATAAAGGGGGGTGGTCATTTGTCACATTGCATTCTGAGCGTAAAATCTGAGCATAAAGAATCCGAGCATAAGCGTAATCCGCTAAACCCTGGCGTAAGCGTAAGCGTGAGCGTAAAACCTAAACCCTGAGCATAGATGCCAACAACTAAACCTCAGCGTAGACGCAGAGCGTAGAGGTTCAAGCATCAGCACAAAGACTCAAACTCCGGCTTAGAGGCTCGGCGTAGGCGTAAACAGTTTCAACCCTCAGCGTAAACTGTCGATTCCAGCGTAGAGGACGCCGAGATGGGCAAAGGCAAGGAAGTGGAAGGCCAAGGTAGAAAGGGTCCTGACTTGACCTTCGCAGAAGAGAGTGAGGCCATGCTGCAGTGCCTACCCAGGCCGAGGATTCCATCGTGGCCTGGATCGTCACACAGGTAGACTCTGATCCTGCCTCTATTGATTATTTCTATTTGTGCACCTTTTGTAGCGTAGACAGTCTTGTAAAGGGTTTCAGCGTATACACCAAGCGTAGAGAGCGTAGAGGATTTTGGCGTATACGCCGAGCGTAAGTTCACAGCGTAGAGAATCTCGATAGCGTAGACTGTCATAGCGTAATTTGTTTCATCAGTGCATAGCATAAACACTTTTTCTTGCACAAAGCGTAGACGATTTTATCAGCGTAAACGCTGAAGGCTGTTACAGGGTATACGCTAAGGGTTTCTACAGCATATATGCTGAGTGTGAATAGTTCATTCTTTTTCAAGTATGATACAGCGTAGACCTGTTTTCATGTAAACTATTTTCGGTGTAAACTGTTTTTTCAGTGTCTAGCGTAGACTATTTACGCTGAGGGTTTCTATGGCATATACTCTGAGGGTTTCTGCCGCGTATACGCTGAGCGTAAATAGTTAGCAATTTTTTCTAAGTGTTGATCTACGATGTGAACTTTGGTTTTTCGTGTCGTTTTGATGCATGGCTGATTTACGGTGGCATTTTGGTTATTTACAGGGACACTAGACCTTTTCTCCTCGTTGTCGAGCTAGTTGGGGTACTAACATGGTTTGGCCCTATTGAGGCTGATGAACCTACCCCGAATCTAACTGTTGACAACAACGAGGTCTGGTTCAGAGAAGGTGCGTGCGAATTCCTGGCCTTCATGTTGGACAATTTCGAAGTGGTTATTTGGTCACACCAAAGTGAATTGGTGGCGCGGAGCGTGCTTGAGGCAATGTTTCCAGGAGCTGCGGAGTGTGTCACAGTCTTCATGGAAGACATTGATGAGGGGCTGCTTGTGATCGAGGGTGGCCCCTCTAGTGGGCCAAAATCCACTCGCCCGTTAACACGCATGGGGGCCCAATTGTCGTGAGGGCACGATTATCTGAACAACACTCTATTTTTACCTGCACGCGTGCACATGTTATTCTAGACCCCTCCTGGTACCGTGCACCGGGTGGATAGGTAGGACCGTTTAAGCTTGTTGTTTCTTTCCATCGTTTGGCATTTGCTTCTGTTTTAACATTTGTTCATTTGTAGGCCTAAAATGAACCTAGACAGAACATGCGTTGAGGATGACGAGCTTGCTCTAGCTCGCACCACTCTAGAGGCCTTTATGGTGGGTCCCACCCTTCGTGGGGCTGTATTAGCTCAAACCAAGTGTGAGATTGTACATTTTCACAAAAGATTCTCTAGAGCGTTCGCTCAATGCACAGCTTGTGGATGGTTGCATGGAGATTGGTCACCTAAGGGACCAATTTTTCCTCGTGACTCTGACTTGGGTAGCACATCTAAGTCCACGACTGAAGCTAAATGAGAATATTTTCTAGGTGTGCTAACGTGTTTGTTCGACTACCGGGGGTTATACTAATATGATGATCTTGAATTGTATTTGCAGTTGATGTACCTCCTGGCGGGGACCCTGTCACAATAGGACAAACTAAGAATACCCTGTCAATGAAGTTCGGAGAGGTCAGTAAGGCCCAAAAGTGGTTACGTACCCATGCCCCACCATCCATCGTTCGTTGTTTAGACAATGCTAGCCTCATGGAGCTTTTCACAACCCCGAGGCCTGATGTGTCAATAGCGGAAATGATCAAGATCGTGGATTCCTTCAATGAGTTTGTCTCCTACTACAGCACCCGGATTAAGGGTGTTAAGGTAGTTTTCCATCTGTCGCCTGAATTCTTTTGGAACTTATTTGGGGTATTGACAGATGGCATAAGTGTAGTTTTAGACAGGGCTCATAAAGAGCTCCAAATGGTTCGTGAGTTGGAGGACTGGTTGGGCATGGCCAAGGGTGCCAAGGGATTCCCAATGTAGGGGAAATCAAAGGTTGAGGAGGTGAATGAATTATATCCCCTGTCTAGGGCACAGGTATTCCCCAAATCCCTTTCCCAGGTGCGGAGTCTTGGGGTCAAAGTTGTACGTATCATGCGAACTGTCCTAGAAACTGGAATGCGCTATAATTGGGCCCAATTTTTGTTGTCGGGCTTGCATAAGGAGATAATGTGATTGTGCTTGAATGTTGAGGTGCAATCCCACTTCACCTTTGCCTTCTTTGCTGGTTACCTTCATTGCTTAGCCAAGTTTCTGGTAGTTTGCGCAGACAACAAGTATGTTCTACGGGATCAGGGTCAACTATCTCGCCCATGGATCAACCACTTATTTGAAACAGCCAATTCCCAGGATGCACCCGAGGGAATTGATGAATCCGTCTTTATCACAACAGGGGGATCATCTGGCACCTCAATCCACACATGTGACAGTTTGGGATTGGAGCCAGATGACGTACCCTATACTGTGAGAAGAGTAGAACAGGTCATCAAAGAGACGGTTGGTCAGGCCAAATCGAAGCTTAAAAAGCACGAACGCTCAACTGAGGAAGCCTCGAATGTCAACGAGCCACGAGTCAAGCACATAAAAGTCAAGATGCCTATCCAAGGTAAGTGGACTCAGTACACTTATTGCTTTATTGTTTTCGTTTTGTTCATAATTTTTACTTTGATTGCTTACATGTCACTGATACCTTTAGACTTGACTCGAGAAGTGAGGAAGCAGGCATTAGAGACTATTACTAAAGAGGAGGAGACTAACATGGAGTAAAACACTGAGGAGGAAAATGTGGAGAGAGACCAGGGAGGAGGGACGGAAGAATTGAAGGGAGGCACCACAGAAACTGAGCTGTTGGATGACCAGGGTGGTGTCGATCAAATGTTTAGTAGCTTTTTTAAGGGAAAGCTGAACTTAGGCGATCCCCCAGAAGGAGACAAAGAGCATGGTATGTTTTCTTTTTTATTTTATTTTGCTTCGTTAGTTGTCATTTCCATGGTATTTTATTTTCATGTTTTCATTTCTTCCAGATGAAGGCAGTGAAACCAGGACAGTGTGGCTGGATGTACCTATGAAAATGGTTTCCCATGAAAGGACCGTAGAGGTTAGTCCATCCCGCACTCGTGGGCCATTTACTTGAACAGAAATGCCAAGTAAGATGGATTTTGTGGCTGGAATCGCTGAAGAAGTTGTTGAATGAATTCAGGAGGCTCACCCCGAAATAGGTATAAATATTTCGAGTCATTTGCAGTTTTAGAGTTTCACACCTTGTTTTTGTTGTTTTAACGTCTGTTCTTTTCGTGTGCATAGGTGCCAAACTGAGGTGGGATCCTTCTAAGATAATCAGCATAGAGAGTTTGCCCACATTATCCCCAGAAGTTGAGCAGGTGCCAAGGCCTGTTTATGAAGAGGTAGCGGAAGGTCTTGTTCACAATGCCAAGTCGCTGTGGACCTGTAGGCATTCCGTCGAACAGTTGTGGCTGCAGATTCAAGCAAAGGAAAAGGAAGTCTTCGAGTTGTCAGTTGAGTGTGACGATCTTAAGGCTCAATATGAGTTCACCTCTGCCAAACTAAGTGGTGATCGCTCTTGGCGGACGTCCAAGGTTACTTATACCAGATCTGCTCAATCGTAACGCGTCACTAACACGGAGACTAGCAGAGCATAAGGCCCAAATAGATCTCCTGAACCTCAAATGTTAAGATTGGAAAGCTTTCACTTCCAAGGTTCACAAGTGGGGTCAGGATGAAAAGAACCACAAACATCATTACAAGAAGTCGTTAAAGGAAGTGTCCATTGAAAAGTGCCAACTAGAAATGTTTGTGGAGGGTTTGGGTTTGC
>MNCI01026467.1:111617-148771 GCA_015680685.1 Gnetum montanum
TTTTTTTTTTTGTTTTATTTTCTTGAGAGTAATGCACGGATGTAATCATAAATTGGAGTGTAATGATAAACGAAGAAGGAAAACAAAGTATAAGTGTGTGGTCTAGTTTAAGGCCATTTCGGGCCATATGCGTAGTTTAAGGCCATTTCAGGCCCCAGTGGTAAACAAGGAACATTTTGAATAACATGGGTGGGTTTTTCAGTTGACCGACCATTTCTGATCGTGGCTAGTTTTATGTCATTGCGGACATGATAGTTTAACATCATTTCGGATAGGTTATGTTGTCATTATTTTAGTAGTTTTTTTATTTTTCTTATTTTTACGTTAGGCGATGTGTCAGCGGGTATGATTCTATATTCGGCATCCCCTTCGCTGATCACGTTGAAAGGTAACTCAGCCCAAGGGACGTCTGAAGGAATGGTTCCCGTGTCAATATTTTCTTGCATTTCGGTATCTGTTGTGAGTTCTGTGCTAGTTTCTAATTGAGGAGGTGTATGTACAATGTCAAGCACAGGTATTTCTGTTTTGGGTGAATCTTGTTCTGTGTTTAAAGGATTACCGCTTACCAGTTGTTGTTCATTTACGTTTTGTTGTCTAGGCTCTTCGAGCTTGACCTCTGAGCCTTGGTCTGTGTCCATGTATGATGAAATGATGGGTGTGGCAGCCTCCCCATGTATGATGATTTCACCACCTTCATAAGGCAAATGATTCTCTTGGTATATAGGGGATGAAACTGCTTTCAGCTGGGCTAACCAGGGCCTTCCTAATATTAGGTTGAATCCTGGCATTTCATCGATTACTACGAAGTCGGCGGATGTGAAGAATTGGTCCCTTGCTATGAAGTCTAAGTTGATTGTACCTTTAACTATCACGCGTGACCCACTGAATGATTTCAGGCATGTTGTGGTAGTTGATCTGATTAACTTTATAAGGCCCAGTTGTTCAACGATAGGATATGGTACTACGTTTGTGGCAGCCCCATCGTCTACATGGACCCTATGTATCTTGAATTGGTTTACGCGTATTATTATGAACATGGGAGCTGTTGTTATCTCCCCTGTTTCCTTATCCACCTTGATGTTATCATTTTGGAAACTTAATGGTTTGGAAGTTGACCCTTGGCACGAGTACATTACCGCATGAATGGAAGGCTCATTCGGGGGCAAGTCCTCGCTTACGGGGATCGACGTTAACATGTGCACCAAAGCTTCACGATGTGTTTGGGATGTTAGAATTAAGTCATATAAGCTTAATGAAATATTCTTTTGTTTGAGTGCTTGCGTGACTTGTGTTCAGGCTGTTGCTAAGTCTCTACTGTTGGGCGCGTTTTTATCAGTAGTTACTGGGTCCATTGGGCCCAACAGTTTTATTTCGTGTGTCATTGGTCTGTCGTTTTTTCTCAGAACCATTGTTTTAGATGTATCATTTTTTTTGGATGGTTCACCCCCATGGCCTGCGTTTAGTTGACTGTTAGGTGGCATCATGGGTACTGCGTTAAGTGGAGTGGGTTTGGGTGGCCCTACAGTTAACGCTCCTTCTCCAAGCGTTCACACTTGAGTTTATCTGCTAAGCGTTCTCGTGTGTGGCGTGGAGGTGGAGTTGGTTTTAGAGCCTCTGGTTTCCTTGGGATTCGCACTACGTGTGGATTCGGGTGGGATTGCGGTTGGACAGTCGGATGTGGTTGAGCAGCAGGCTGGCTGGGCATCCTGATGACATAAGGGCTAGGTTTACTTTGCATTTGCGAGGTGAAGGGTTGGTAATCGTTAGCACTTTCAGGTGTCCTAACGACGTATGGGATTGGTTTAGGCGGAGGTTGGACCTCCGCTGTTGCGACTGCGGGTGGTACTCGGATTACAAAAGGGGCAGGCCAAGTAGGAGGGGTTGGTAGATTTGAGGTAGTGGCGGCGGGAGGTACACGCACCACGTATGGTTTTTCGCGTCTCGGGGTGTTAGACGTGGTTACGACGAGGGGCAGGCGGATAACATATGGTTGCTGTAGGGCACGTGATGGTTGAGGCATGGGTGTTGATGTAGTAGGAGGAATACATACTACAAATGGCTTGTTAGGAGTTTGTTGTTCATAGTTAGAGTAAATGGTGTTAATGGTCAGCTTTTCTGGTTCATTATCTAGGCAGATTGTGTTAATAACGTACGGTGCCTCTTTGGTATTCAGAGGATCTTTGTACATCCCCATAGCCTGGTTCTACGATTGGACTGGGTTGGCCTCATCAAAAGTGATTTGGCCCCCGTCAGTCATTCGTTGTATGTCCTGCTTCAAGGTGAAACAATAATACATGCCGTGTCCATTACGTTGGTGATAGACGCAGAAGCGATCCATTCTAAAACCTTTGGGTACTGGAGGCTCATCCGGTGTTACTAGGCTTGGGTTCTAAACGAGTTGACAGAACTGATCATGTCTCTAGATGGCCACGGGGGATAACTGTTTGTGTTTCATTAATCCCGCTTTCAGGAGTTGATCGAATAGCTGGGATGGCTTCATAGGCAATGGCGTATATTGGGAGGGTTCTTTCCTCTCAAAGTTTCTCATACGATTTTGTGTTGGGTTCTGCAATGATGATGATTCTGGTGCAGTTGCAGGAGTAGGTTTAGTATAGTTAGTAGGGGCCACCAGCGGTTTGTTTTGTTGTGCTACATTTGCTTGTTGCATTTCCGCTATTTCCGCTATAGTTTCTTTAGCCTTTTCTTTATCCTTTTTACTGTGTTGATTTTTAAAGGCTAGATAAGCAAGATCGTGGCTATTTTGAGCCACCTCCTCTATATTTTTAATTTGTACAAAGGCTTGGTTAAGATTATGCGCATTTAGATAATATAACTTGGATTTCAAAAAGTCGTTAATAGCCCCCTTTAGAATGGTGAGCAGATATGTCTGGGGGATCGGCTCGTGTAGCTCATTGAGAGCGGCACTCCACCTCTGGATGAATTTTTGTACAAGCTCCAGAGGTGCTTGTTTAACCTGTATAAGGCTATCAAGTGTCGCTTCAGGTTTCAAGTTATACTTGAACCTGGTCACAAATTGATGTAACAACTCTTCCAAGGAAAATATGGAATTCCTCGGTAAGGCCCGGTACCAATCAAGTGCTCTCCCTACGAGGGACATAGGGAACACTCGCAAAATGGCATGGGGCTACGCCTGGAGTAATGCGCATTCTAATCTAAATGTTATAAGGTGAGCATTGGGGTCTGTCTCCCCATTATATTTAGTTAGTGTTGGCAACGCTACACCTTTGGGCAAGGTTAGGGGAGGAACGGAAGGGCTGATAGGGTCATCGTGGTAAAAGTCCACTACCTTCAACTCTCCGTCGGCAGTTGTTTTGAGGTGTTTGACCTCATCAGTTAATTCATGCATTAGTTTCTTAGCATCCGCCCAGTCTTGAGTGCTAGGCGAGGTGGCTGCTTGGGGATGTGGTATATTGTACAGATTGGATTGTTGAATAGTAGGTTGGAAGGCTGAAAGCTGTGTAGTTGGCGGTTGTACTTATGGCACGTTCATAGCGGGTGGCACTAGGGATGACACATTGTAAGCGAGAGGTTGTTGTTGTTGTGGTTGCGGCTGTACTTGGGGAATGTTGGCCGGTGGCATCGTGTGAGATGGCATGTTGTAGTGAGGGGGTTGATGTGATTGAACACCCATTGCTGCCCATTGTTCGGCCATGTTTTGTGAAGGAACCCCCTATTGGGTTATAGCGGTGGAGGGGGCTCCGTGCGTTTGGATGTGGGGGATATAGTGAGTGAACGAAGATGTCGGTATCACATGTGGCATCCCGATCACACGGGGCGGGAAGGTTGCTCCCATGTTATTGTGGTGGGGTGGTACTTGCGAGGATGAGCCTGCGACTGCAGCAGGGATGATAGCAAGAGGGAGTGTACTGATTTGCGGGTCGCTTGGAGGAGGAGCATGAGCAAGTGTGGATGTTTCTGGTGGAGGTATTTGCACTTGGGTGAATCTGAGGGGTTGGAGGGGCATGATTTCCCCTGTGCCTGGATGAAACATGGGGTTGATATGGGTTTGTGGGCTAAGGGTGTGATAAGAGTCTTCATGTTCGGATTGGGCAGCAAACTCATCCTCCTCTTCCGATTGAGGATCTACTGCAGGCTGATCCCGAGATTGACTCCTTTGCAGGAGGAGTTGTGTGATGAGCTCAGAGTAAGGCTCTGGGACAGGGATGACATCATACGGGGAAGGAATGAACTCTTGCCCTCCCCTGTAGAAGAGTTTGTACTACCTCTTGACTTCTATTTCGGTTCAGTCCACAGCTAGGTCGGCTTGTATTTTCATGCATATGAAGTTATATTGGTCTTGGGTTATGATGTTTGATGATGGGTTCCTCCCTTGCAACCTAAGGGATCGGCGAGGCTCCGCTGTGGGTTGTACTGCTAGCTGTTGGACCACGAGCTGTTGGACAGCCATGGTGCCTACGATGTTGGTGACTTGGGTGGTAGTAGCGGTGGTGTTTGTAGTGTTCATGATGGACTGTTGAGAATATGACATGATATAGAGGTGTGAAGTCAGTGTACTTAGTGCAGTGTAAACCTACGGTGGTAGCGTACAGCGTATACGCTTCAACATCCAGCGTATAACGACAGCGTGGACAGCATATAGGTATGGAACGTATTGGGTCAGCGTAGATGAGTCTACGGCATAGGTCATACAGCGTATACGCTAAGCAGCGTATACAACGTCAGCGTATAGCATAAACAGGGTTACAGGGTATAGAGTGTAGTGTATATGGACGGCAGCGTAAAAGAGTTTGCAGCGTAGGATGTTCAGCGTAAACTTAGCAATGGCGTATACACCATGGACGAAGTCTTGTGTACAGCGTAGACAAGGTCTGCAGCATAAAGTGGGCAGCGTTTGTGTTAGCAGTGTAAACAGAATTGCATGCGCAGCGTAGACAAAGTCTACAGTGTAAAATGTGCAGCGTTAGCGTATAGCATAGACAGGGTCTACAGCGTAATATTTGGCAGCGTAGACGCTGGGGACTTTGCAGACAGAGTCAGCGTATGGTTGACAGCGTAGACACTGGGAGACTTGTAGATGGTGAGTTTTAAACAAGGCAGCGTAGACGCTCAACAACGTAGACGCTGGATAGTTTGCAGGTAAGGTTTTAAACTGTACAGTGTAAATGCTGGGAGGTTTTTCAGAAAGGGTCAGCATGTACTGAATAGTGTAGACGCTGAGAGCTCTAAAGCACAGCAAGTTTAAGGCAGAGGCCCTCCTTCTAGTGCCAATTTATGTACTGTCCGAAATCGTCGGTCTCCGGCTGAAAGGAAACAGAGACCGTGGGATCATCGGACACGCACAGAAGACCCCACCTTCACCTGAGGGCGAGCTGCAATGAACAAAGGTAGAGTACCTTGAATGGTCCACACGTGGATTAGGCAAGGATTTCCCCAAACGTACACCGAAGTGCTATACGCTGGGTTATACGTAAACGGCGTAACAGGCGTAAATCAGAGCGTAAACAGCGTAAATGATGCAAACAGAGCGTAGACGTAAACAAGCATAAACAGAATACATGCAACAATTAATGCAAACTGTAAACAATTTTAGGAAGAAAATGTAACAATGGCATTTTAGAATGAGAGTACAATGCACCGGTCTAACGCAGTTGTGACTTGGACACAAGGCGGACGAAAAGCCCTGGTCAATGCAAGAATGACTATTGGCTAGTTCACACTGTAGGCACAGTGTAGAGGCTGTATGCTCAGCGTATAGGGTTATCCAGCGTATAAGGTTCTCTGCTCTGTTTGTCCACATCTCTGCTCTCTGGTTTTCTTTTGAATTTACCAATCGACCTGGTTCTAGTGGAAAATCGGGGGTTTTATACAGGTTTTGACGTTAGACTCGGGTTGGGTGACACGTGGCGTGTTGACCGGGTGCAAAAGGGTGAAATTTACAAGTGTACAACATGTTACATCTACTGGGCATATACACTGGGCATATACGCTGTATCAGGTAGGCGTAGACTCTGGGCGTACACGCTGGGCGTATACGCTATGTGTGCCGGGCGTACACGCTGGGCATATACGCTATGTGTGCTAGGCGTACATGCTAGGCATATATGCTATGGATGTTGGGCATATACACTGATGGTTGCTGCCTTGTGCCAAATCTTGCTCTGCAGTGCTGCTTCCATGCCGTCTTTGAGGATTTCATGCCAGGCGTATACATCGGTTGTACCTGTTGGGTGTACATGTGAGGCGTGTATGCTAGGCGTCTACGCTGGGCATCTACGCTGGGCGTTTACACTGGATGTATACGCTGAGAATGTCGGGCGTATACGCTGGGTGTATACGCTGAGACTGTAAACTTGGGCATATACACTGAGAACGCATACTTAGTGAAATTAAATATCTGATCTTCGAAGTTGCCATGTTTGATACCAGATGTAGTCGTGGTCGTCTGCGGGTCGTAGGGACCTACTTCTTGTCGAAGAAGTACTAAGCTCAAAATTTTGTGGTTTTTGAAAGATGAATAGAGGAACAAAGGAAGTAGAAAAGTGATTAGTTGTTTAGCCTGAAGGCATTAAGAAAATCTAAAATTATCTTTAACTGGGCTTCTCGTTCTTCCTCAATAACATCCTTTTTATTTAGTATTGCCTTACATCCTACAAAACCATCACATAATTCTTTGATATACTTGGTGGCATTCTTCACTATAGCCCATGCCCCATCTTTCTTTTTAAGTTTGACTTCTAGAAAACTCACCTAAAGAGATCAATTGGTTATGCCATCCTACAATTATTTTTCCTTCCTCTATATGCACTGAACAAGATTAAAATTATGAACAAAAAGATCAAATGGAAGAAAGAAAAAGAAGAGTAAGAACTACTCACTCAAATTCGATCATTCTCAACTTGAAGGAAACATTCATGAGTCAATAGATAACAGGCAAGACATGTGGCACTTTCTAATTATGAGTTATTCCAAATTTCTGACAACTTTTGGAGCATCCTCAAAAATTAGATGGAAAGAGGATGTAACACCAACCTATACTAGTTCATAGTCCCCCTTGAAATCACATGATTTGGACTCCCTTATGTGATAAATCTCTTCATGAATAGAGTAGGATGTATTCCTTATGATTTGTTGATCAAGATTCTGAAAAATAATGAGTTCTTCTTCAATAGTCATCACCATCTGTCCTAGTAAGAAGGAGGAACCCAGGATGGTGTTTGAAGGAGTTACCAAAATAGACCTAGGAATTGATGCCATCACTACCTATGGTAAAGAACCCATTATCATGGTCACATGAGTAGATGTTGAAACACCACCAAATTTGGACTACAGTGTCTTGACTATGAATTTACCTAAGTGTTAACACAAGGACACTTTCTACAAATTATTCTATGTGCTAGGACTATGCTTTCCACTACCCTAGAGCATAGTCAACCTAGTGGAGAGTGTAGTCAACTCTAAAAACCAATTTTTTGTAATTTTTTCTAAGTGTCATCATGAGGCAAGGAGCTGAAAATTTTTCTAAGTGTTGGAACTATGCTCTCCACTACTCCAAAGTGTAGTCAGCTCAATAGAGAGCATCATCAACACAAAAGGCTAGTTTGCAAATTTTTCTAAGTGTCAAGCCAATCACTGCAGATTTTCTCGAAGTGCTAAGACTATGCTCTCCACTAGACCAAAGCGTAGCTAAGCGTAGTCAGTACATGGCCAAAATTTTTCTAAGTCTTGGACTATGCTCTCCCCCAATCTAGAGCATAGTCAAGCGTAGACAGCTAGAACAACCTCCAAAGGCCTCCACAATGCAACACTAGCATTCAACTCAACTCCAACACCTCTTTAACAAGCATAGTTATCTTTTTTGCATCCCCTTTGTCCCAAAATTGTAACTATGCTCGATCCTACTTGAGATAGTGGAGAGCATAGTCCCAAAGTGTAGTCTCCAAATTTGCATTTTTTGCATTTTTTAGGTACATTGCGAACCTCTTGGCACATGCACATGTAGCTGACAATGTAGTCACAATCTTGCACCCTCATAGAGCCTGTCAAAGCACAACACAACACAACACCACTTAGCTCACTAGAGAGCATAGTTGGGTGACAGCGCAGTCCCAACCATCCTGTTGCCACATGGTAGTCTCTCCACATTTTCTAGCAATCCTAGACATATAAATACCCTAGCTCTTTACATTTTAGGGGTTGGAAAATTTGTATTTTTGGCATTTTGGCATTTTAACATTTTAGACGAATGAGACCCAAAGGTACACCAACAAACTGGAGAGAGGCAAAGTTGCATATCACGGCCCACCATAGCTCCACCACCACCTAGTAGAACACCACGCCCATGATACATTGTGGTGGCCAACCTAGCAGGCATAAACATCATAGCAAGTGCCAAACTTCATGGCCAAACACCTCCAAGACTATGACTATGCTTTTCACTGTGCTTGTTGTACACTGTGTACCTTCTCACTTCTTTTGAAGTTAACTATGCTCAACCCCATTTGGGATGGTGTTCTATTTCTCTCTCTTACATTTTCTATACTTTATTTGCATTTTTGCTATTTTTAACATGTGGTCATGTTATAACTATGCTTGGGTAGTAGTCTTTGCATGTCAGCACCCTCATTCTCACTGAAACCCTTAACTACGTTTACCCCCTTAAGCACCCATGACTACACTCTACACTATTAACATCATTGACATTGTCGCCATTAACACCACAAACACTACTTACACACTTAACATCATTTGGTAAGTCCCTATTTGATCGACAAGATAGTTCAGGGCACCCCGTCTCTGCCTCCAGTAGGCCCTCACTCAGACTCAAGGTAAGGCTATGTGTCCATTGAACCCTTCATGATTCCAACCATTGATGTTTTTGATCATTATAGATTTCACATGTGGTGATCTTGATGGAGGAGTGGAAGTTTGTTCAAAAACTATATTTGTAGTACTATCTCTTTCCATTTCCCAAATGAAGTACCTTCAACACAAAGAGATATGCAACACAAACAAATGAATAACGAAGTCAACATCACACAAGAAGAAGGAAGAGAAGGAAAGTATTAAAACTTTAGAAATAATTAAATTTACCTATGGTTCCTTTCCTTTATCTTTTCTGGTACTAGCCTTTTGTTGTTTGGCACTTTCCTTTTGTTTGGAACTCAAAATCATCGAGCTACTAGAACCTTGTCTAATATGTTATCTCTATAAAAATAAATATTTATTAAAAAATAGAATATACAAAGTAAAAATAATAAAGTAGGCCATTAAATAAAAATATATATATAAAAACCTTACAATTGCTAAGCTCTATCATTATCCTTGGATTTAACTGAACTCTCCCAAAAGTTGGAACACCTTCAATCTATGCACCTTTAGTCTATGCACATTCTATTGATTTATTCTATAGCCCAAATTGCACTACCAATAAATACATTTAAAAATACATGAGAAAAAACAAGAATAATAAAATACATAACCATATATAAAATACCTCACTAGTTCCCTCTTGATTTTGGACCTACTACAAAGTCATTTGACCTTTTTTTACACCCTCAATCTGACTCCTCACAACTCTATATTCTTCAAGAAACTCAGGATGTAACCTAGGATTGAAATGACTAAAAAGATTGGTTGAAGAACTATAACTTAGAATTAGGGACATAATCATGGGTACACAACATATAGTGTAGGATTTTTGGGGAGTTTTTTTGGTGGCAGCAACTTGTTCCATGACGTGATGCAAGGCAGAAAAACAAGATAATGATCAATTATAAACACTACTAGTTTTAGCATCATGGAGAATATAGATGGAATAGACAATAACATAGGAGGGTTTTGGATGCCATAAAACTTTACTCTGAATAAATTGACACAATTCAAAATTCATTGCATTAATAAAATCACCATGACAAAAGTGACTTTAGTGGATAGCAAAATCATGAACATAATCAAATAATTCTTCTTGACAAAACATTCAAAAATTAAGAAAAAAAATTGTTGGAATTAGAGGATCCTCCCCTAAGTGAAAACCTAAAACTCTCTAAATGTCAGCTAGAATAATTGCTAATGGTCCAAAAACCATTTGTGAAGTATAACTTTTACTTTTATTATAAAGATTACACCATTGAATTATCAAATTTTTGCAATATGATGCTTTGAGAATAGGAAAGACAAGTAATTTAGATAATAGTAAAGTTATGAGATACTAAAACTCCTCCACTCTAAGTAAGTTACACACAAAATCAAAAGTAGCAAGTGCATTATTTCTCACAAAAGAATAGTCGTCAATTTAGAGCTACTTGAAGGAGCTTGTGCTTGAGAAGAAGCTTGAGCAAGATGCTTAGGAGGCATGATATCACTAGTAGAAATCTTTCAATCTTTTGCTAATGCTACACTGTGATGGGCAAACACATCTTCTCTTATGTATTTATGGAAGAAAACCAAGAACCTTAGTGGGGGAAAAGAGGTAGTATTAATTTAATCTAATTATTAATTAATCAAAGATAGCACTTACATTTCTTGATTTTGTGATTGATAGGTTAAGAAAACTATCATTATCTCTAGCTGAATGTATAGTACTCTCTAAAAAAATTCTAATGATATGAATTTCATCAAAATCTGACTTACAGTTTGGGAGATACAACATTTCTCAAGTCGTGTGTAATTTAAAATTAAAAATTATTTTTTAAAATTTTTAAAATTAAAATTTAATTCTATAAAAAGTAATAAGAATAATAATATTACTATTAAGGGAGAGAGAGTAGGAAGTTGTGGGTCCAAACCCAAGCCCACCACAACCTTCCACCACAACTTTTTAATTTAACTTTAAAAAATGTCTTAAGGGCTTTGGCCCTAACCTTCAAGGTTAGGGCCTATGGCTGCTCTATGCTACAACATTCAGACAACCACACTTGATAGCAGTAGCATAGGCCTACCACATAGCATCATGGCTAGCCAAGGCCATAGAAACACTCCCTGCGTAGCCCTAACAAGGGTAGCAAAGGCCTTGGCCAAGCAGCCACAAAAACCACTCAACCAAAGTGATGTCCTCTACTTGAACGTGCAACATCCTCTACTGTTGCTATGGGTGCTGCTCACTACTCATTGTCATCCATATTCAAAATGTTAGTTTAAATTAATAACATGGAAAAATAATTTTTAAAAAGAAACTAGAAATTTTAGTAGCAATTAGGATAAAAAGTTTGCAATTAAGCACACTTGTCTTGGAGCAGTACTGGGATGGGTAACCGCTCGAGAATTCTTAAATATTGTGAAATTTTATAAACTTAAAATGGCCATAAATCTTTATTCGAAATTCTATTTTTGACCAAACAAAAACTAGTTCTAGTAGATTTGAATCTTCCAAACATCATGGAATGGCTAGATTTAACTTTTAGATAATTAAAAAGTAGTTTTTAAGCCATCATTTAGGGATCTGAAAAAAATTAGGATTTCATGATTGGGTAGAAGTTCATGATAATTTTAACCTCTAACTATCTCAAGATCCATAAAGAAGGTCATTGAGGCCAAGGAACCTGAAGACTACATTAGAGAACGATAGAGACCCAAGTCAATGATCATATGAATGCCCTTGAGGAACAAACTAATGAAATTAGGAGTATTCAAGAGGAACTTCATTAGTAAAACCAAAGGTTCAGGATAGAGATGTAAACATGTCTAAAGAAATTAGAAAATTTTCCCACAATTTAGAAGGAAAATGGTCAAAAGTGCAAGGCAAGATGGATTCCTTTGCAGACTTCATTAAGCAACTAACTGACCATTTCATCCAACCTCCAGATCCAAGCCACTTTCCACCTAGGGACCAATACCAAGATTAGTCCCCACATTATAGAGAACAAAATCAAAATTAACTTTCCCCCAGGGATTCACATAGAAACCAATCCCCACCTATTGGACACCAGGGTGCTAATATCCCTTCATTAGGTCAAAGAATAGAAATTGAAGTTGAGGGATATTGGAATTGGAAAAATTCACAAAGAGAATCATTAACCTAAGTTCATGCCAGAAAGGTTAAACTAGATCATTATGATGGAGCCCTTGGATCTAGTGCCAAAGCAAAAAATTGGCTTGATACAATGAAAAATTATTTTGATATGTTGAATTTTTCATGCCAAGAATGTTTAGAAGTCATTAGAAGTCGTCTGCCTATACTTGAAAGGACTTGCGACAACATTGTGGAATAAACTAAGATCTCAAAGGTTGATGACAAATTAGCTCAACTTTTGTTGATATTTTGAATAAAAATTTGTATCGAATTCCTTCCTCAAAGAGTATAAGATGAGATTTGATTCCTTAAGATTGGGAAGATGATATGTGAAAGATTACTACAAAGAATTTTGTGATCTCTCTCAATATGTAAGTCACCGGGACGAGGCAGAATTAGCTTCAAAGTTCATTGATGGACTACATGCACAACTACGACCCTAGAAAAGAGCACATAACCCTCAAACAGTTAATGAAGTTTATAGAATTACTAAGGACTATGAAGAATCAAATCAAGTATGAGCTACCCTTCGACAAGCAATGATAGAAGAAACACCAACCAGGAGAGCTCAATTAGGAGGTTTTTCATGTGGAAAAGATCATTTCAAAAAGACTATCCAAAATTATGAGAAAAAGTACAAAGAACCAATCAAACCAAGAATCAAAAACCCAATCCAAACATGACCAAAGGACAATTCCAAACCACCACGATAGCCATGAAGAAGATTTCAACATTAGCTAAGTTAGGTTTGAGCAAATTTCAATTTTCTTTATTGACTTTTAAAGGACCAATTAAGGGTTAAAAAAATAAATTTTTAATCGATAGTAGTGCCAGTGATAACTTTATTTTTCCAACTTTAATTAAGTTATTGAAATTAAGTTTACCTTCCAAGAAAGTTGTTAAGACAAAACTTGCAAATGGAACAACCATGAGCAAGCATACCAGGTACAGAGAAATTACCTTTACTTTGCAATACATGTCTTTCATTGATATGAATTTGAATTAGGTGATGATAATGCAATCTTAGGCATGTCTTTTCTATAAGAATATGATATTACTACCCACTTTGGAACATGTATTTTAAAAGTACCAACCATTGATGAAGTTAGGGTTCAAAGGGGGGTAGGAACTACAAAGAAAATTCACATGATAACTATTAATCATGCGAAGAAATTAGTTAAGACAGATGCTATGATATTGGTAGTTAAAGTAACTCAACCTCAAAAATCCTCCAATATTGAAATTCCAAAAGAACTTGAGGAATATAAAGATTCAGTATTTGGTGAAACTAGGGAACTACCTCCAAAAAGAATTGTTGAACATGTTATTGATATTTTGCCTAGTACACAACCAATTTCAAAAGCCCCTTATATATTTTCCACTTTTGAATTAAGAGAATTGAAAGTACAATTAGACCAACTGTTGGAAGAAGGAAAAATTTGACCTAGCATATCACCTTGGGGTGTACTAGTCTTATTCATTAAAAAGAAAGATGGTATGTTAAGATTATTCATTGATTATAGGACATTGGATAAAGTGATGATTGAAAACACTTATCCCTTGCCTAGAAATGATGACTTGTTTGATCAACTTACAAGTACATGTTATTTCTCAAAAATTGATTTAAAATCAGGTTACCACCAAATAAGGATTAAGGAAAAAGACATTGAGAAAACTACATTTAGAACTAGGTATGAATTATATGAATTTGTGGTGATGCCATTTGGATTAACTAACACACTTGCAACATTCATGGCATTAATGAATAATATCTTTCGTGAACACCTTGATCAATTTGTTATAGTATTTATGGATGATATACTTATTTACTCTAAGTCAAGAGATGAACATGTTAAACATTTAAAAATTACAATGAAAGTCCTTGAAGAACATCAATTAAAAGCAAATTTAAGTAAATGTGAACTCTTCAAAGAAGAAGTTTCATACTTGTGCCATATAGTTTCTAAGAAAGGAGTACAAGTAGTTCCAACAAAAGTTAGTGTAGTTTGGGATTAGTCAAAACTAAAAGATGCTACAATGGTTCATAGTTTCTTAGGCCTAACATGTTTTTACCAATGTTTTATTAAAGATTATTCTATCTTGGTAGCCCCCTTGACTAACCTTTTGCAGGAAACATGTGTGTTTAAGTTTGATGAAAAATGTAGGGAAGCTTTCCTCAAGTTAAAGATGTTACTCACAACAATGCCTATTTTCAGAATCTTGGATGAAGAAATACCATTTAAAGTATCTACAAATGCTTGTGAAATAGGAATCAGTGTAGTCCTCTCACAATAAGATAAAGTGGTATGTTATGAATCTCATAAGTTGCGAGGAGTAGAGGTAAATTACTTAATTCATGATTTAGAATTATTAGCAAGTGTTCATGCTTTGAAAGTTTGAAGACACTATCTTTGTGGAAAATTATTTGTACTAAAAATAGATCATAAAAGTTTAGAATACTTCTAGAGACAACCTATTTTAACACTTGACAACGACAATGGGTAAAATTATTGGCTGAATATGATTTTGAGATTAAATATATTCCTAGAAAACAAAATGTAATAGCCAATGCTCTTTAGCCAAATGTGGAACTTGATGATCAGTGTGGTGACAACCCCTATGGAAGAAGAAATTAAGGAACAAATAAAAGAAGATCCTTACTTCAAGAAGATCCTAACCAATATTTCTTCTAAGCCTCATCATTAACATGCCCCTAATAGTTTATTGATGAAAGGACAAAGAGTGTACATTCTAGAAGGAAATTGGAGACTTAGGCTATTGTGTGAAGCTTGTGAAGTACCATACGTGGGACATCTGAGTTATGTTAAAACTTATATGATGATACGCAAATCCTATTTTTGGCCTAGAATGAAGAATGATGTATCCTTATACATTAAAAATTGTCCAACCTACCAAAGAATAAAAACCAAACCAGAGAAACCAAGTGGATTACTGCAACCTTGGGAAGTCCCAACCTAGAAATACAAAGATGTTACCATGGATTTCATTGTGGGATTGCCAATAACCAAAAAGGAAAATAACTCGATCTTGGTAGTGGTTGATCATCTATCAAAGATGGCACATTTTATAGCTTTGAAATCTACAAACATAGCTAAAGAATTTGCCCAAAAATTTCTACGAGAAATTTTTTGGTTACATGGGTGTCTCAAATCTATCACTTTGAACTAAGATCCCAAGTTCATATCTGAATTTTGGCAAAAAGTTTTCAAGGAACTAGGAACCCAACTAAAATTTAGCATAGCTTACCACCCCGAGATAGATGGACATACAGAATAGGTGAACTGAATATTAGAAGATATTCTAAGAAACTATGTTGGGAGTAGATTGGAGATGTGGGAGAATTACTTGCATTTAGCCAAATTCACCTACAACAACAATTATCAAGGTTCCATGCATCGAACACCATTCGAAGTAGTATATGGACGTAATTGTCGTACATCACTAACTTGGGTAAATCTGACCTTAACAATAGAATGGAAGGAAAAAGAAATGAAAATAATGGAAAATATTATCACAAGAGTTAAACAAAATTTGTAAGTTGCCCAAGACAAATATCAGGGATATGCAAATCAACATCGACTTAAAAAGGAATTCCAAATTGAAGATCAAGTACTATTAAGAGTAAAACCTACCAGGAGTTCCCTTAAATTAAAAAAAAATACTAAGCTAGCCCCAAGATATCTTGGACCCTTTGAAATCTTTGAAAGAATTGGAAAAGTAGCATAACAATTAAATCTCCCCACAACCTTAAGAATTCATCCAGTCTTCCATGCAAGTTTGTCAAAGAAATTTAATGAAAATGGTGTGCCATATGTGCTAGATTAGAACACTTTGCCCCTAAGATCCCACACCAACTTCGAGGTCAATCAAATTACCATCAAGAACCACCAAACCAGGAAGCTTCATAATAAAAGCATCAGAAAAGTACTCATTCAATGGTCAAATTGTGATCAATAAACTTGGGAGAACAAGGAGTTCATTCTCAACACCTACCCCCAACTTTTTGATCATGATGATATTGAATGATAAATTGTATCTATTACTAAAGTAATGAATTATATTTAATAAATTATATTCTTTTTGTGTACAAACGATAATGAAGATAATAATGAAGCTAAAGTTGAGAAGCATAACGAGGAAGCAATAGATGAGCAACTGGATATAGAGGAAGCACTTAAGAATGAGATGGATGCTTAAGGGGGGTAGATTATAATGTCTCATCCCTTGTTAATAGTGGAATTGTATTGTAACAATGTAATTAACCTTTGAAAGAAGGGGTGCCTCATTATAAGGAGTTACCATTATTTACGATACCCCTCAAGAATGGATTTTACCTATGCCATTTAAGGCTAGGTTTAGAGGTCATGCTAGCATGGAGTTGTGGAGCCTGAATTGGCAAGTAATGGGAGCCAAGTGAAGTAGGATAAGAAGGGATTGATCATCCCTTTGGCTAGATAGCCTAACCATGGTGGTACTTGTGGATTACCTCTAAGGCTTAAGTGACATGGGAAGATAACCCAGAGGACGTTACAGTGTACCACTCCTATTAATAAACGTTTTTCCTCTATATTTCCTTCCTGTTAAATTAAGTGCATCAGTAATTTATCAAATTATTCATTTATCAAGTTATTTCATGGTATTTCCATTATAATGCTCATGAGTGTGATGAATTAAGCAATGAACAATCGTGTTTTAACAACATCTGGGAATGCGATGTCACACCCACACTTCATAGGTATGAATAAAATATATAGATAACATGTAAATCAATAAGAAGAGAGATGGCATAGAACAATAGCTAAAGAAGCATTCTTAAGTCAAAAGAATACAATGATGGTGATTTGTAGAACCACAAGTAAAAAAATCTTAAAATCATAAGTATGAAATGAAGTAGAAAAAGAAGCAGTGCTCAACTCTACCAAATAGTACTTGAGGAATATGTGAAGTAAAGGAACATTGAAGTTCCAAATATGCCTAACACCAAAAGGTATACTGGTGCATCATGGACCCAAGAAATTTAGCACTGTGAACCCAAAAAAGGATTCACAAAATAAGTACATTTGAAGGCCACATAGGTTAGAAGGACCTACTAAATTTGAGATAGTAGTCCATTAGTTGTCATATACTAACTAAACCAACTTAGTGGTGGATTGTTAAAGGAGTCCAAAATGGCCCAACCCATGTAAAACTAAGGATAATAGTTCCAACAAGCATCATAAGTGTTCCATGAGCCCACAATGCCATAAGATGCTACAACAATATAGAAGTTGGAGCACTACTAAAGGAAGGAACAATACCACTAAAAAATAAGTTCTTATGAACTTAGTATAGTCAAATTTGAAGTAACTGCAAGTTCAAAGATTATGCTAAAATTTACCATAACTAGCATTAGTACTTGTTATAGACTATCTATGATAGCTTATGATAAGTATTAAGTTATGAATTAGATCAACGTGACTTTGTTTATCATTAAGAAGATTTGTAAGCAATTAGTAAGGCTTATGATACTCATAACCATAGGAAATATTACAAAACACATTTATCATAAAGGTAAAAGTTATAATCATACTTCCAACTCAATTTAGATCCTAATATATTAGAGTTGTCAAGAGAAGGGAGAAAACAAAAACTCTAACAAATTGGAGCATTGATTATAGGTAATGGACTTGTTTGTACTTAGGCACTTTTTGGCTTTGAATTGTTACTTCTATTTCACCATTGGTTATGATATTATTGAAATTGTATTCCATATATTTTATCTTCTACTAATTTTTAAAACTTTTGATTTTAAAGCATATCTTTACTTCTCCATTTTAGAAATAGTATTTTGTGAATTAATGTCCACCAATACAATATCATCTACAAAAAGCATATAACAAAAGATTTCATCTTGTATTTTCTTTGTTAATTTATCCATGAAAATGGCAAATAAGTAGAAGCTAAGCTCATAGCCTTGATGTAGAGCTATTGTAACTCAAAAATTAGAAGTGATTCCAAACTTGTTCTAATTTTAGTGGTATCTATCATACATATCTTGAATCACTCTAATATATTTATCAGGATGTTTTTCCTTTGCAAATCCCACCATATAATATCTCTAGGCACTCCATTATATGCTTTTTCCAAGTTAATGAAAATCATATGTAGATTTTCCCATGTTTTTCTAATTTCATGATCAATTGTCATATTAAGAAAATAACCTTTTCATCAATTTTTCATATCAAGAAAATAGCCTCTATAGCAGATCCTCCTAACATAAATCCAAACTGATTTTTTGATGTGATTGATTGAAGTCTTATATGTTGGTTTACGACTCTTTCCCAAAGCTTCATAGTATAGCTCATTAGCTTGATCCCTCTATAGTTTGCACAAGTTTGCACATCTTCTTTGTTTTTGTAGATGAAAACATTAATAATTTTTCTCTAATTATTAAGAATTTCATCATCCTTCAAAATTTTGTTAAACAAAATTCTTAGATGATTAATAATTAATAATTACAAACATGATACTCATTGAAGTTACTAGATTCAAAGGATCAAATTTTAAGTAAAATAAACACACATGATACTAGTTTGAGTATTATACAAAAATTCAAAGAATAACTAAATTTGAAAATTTTAGTGTGATTATTTTTTAAATTTTTGTATAAATTATTATAGAGATAATCATCATCGTCATCTTAGCTTTATCCGAACAAAATAGGATTAGCTTCATCATTCACCTCTTTGAAGAGCTAGATCTTTGTTTATTTACAATTTCTTCAATTCATATTTAATCATTTTTTTCTCATGTCCTTTTTTAGTCCTTCTAGCTTTCCTAGAACATGGATGTAGCAACCTTTTTTAAAAGAGTGCCAATGTTCTAAGTTCACACACAAAATTTTGGCTAAACTTACTTTTTCACCTACACTCATTTTGATGTGGGAGCTCTTGTCCACCTTCTACAACAAGGTGATGATAAACCCTTTCTCATTTTCCACAATAACCAATCATGTATATTGCTTGCTCCTATACCCATACCCATCTTAATGTGTAAACCCTTATCCACATTTCACAACATTTAGGCAATGATAAATCCTAGCCCATTTTCCACAGCAATCTAACCTATGATTGCTAAAATCTATAAAATTTAAAAAAGAACTCATCCATGAGTTTGACATGGTTTTACAACCAATAGCTAACCTATCACTAACCCTCCTTTCATATCCAAGCTTGGGACCAAAATTAGTAAAGTTAGCTCATGAATGATCATATTCAATAAGAATTTTTATAAAACATGCCAAAATTTATACATGTTACCTTGCCTTGTTTAAGACACTTAAAGTTATAGTATTCATCATTAATCATGACGAATTACAAAAATAAATAATGCCTGTGTTAATGGTAAGTTTAAGAATAAACAATTGAATAATATAAGAACCAATTTTTGGATTAACATTTCTCTTTTTTTTTTAAATGTGATTTTACTAAATCTTCACCATTTACTATTAATCATTTATGATTTTTAAATGATTTCCCTTATACAAAGGCGAAGATTTAGTATATCTTTCAACCATTTTTTAGTTTAATTGAAAAATTCTACCACTGTTCCATGCAATCGTTATACAATATTTTCTAATCCCAACTATTATTTAGTAGGTCATTTCCGTAAATGAAAAGACATTATTCTTTGTATCATCTGAACATTTAAGAGAACATGTAGTTTACTTCGGCATTATTAAATCCCATTTTTGCAAGATTTCAATATTAGCCTTTTTATCAAAGTCGTTAAGTCAAAGAATAATTACTCAAAGTGTTAATAGAGGAAGTAATATTTGAAACACCCCAAAATTCAAAGGCATGCTTGCTTCACCAGGTCTTTGGAAATCGTGCAACATCACGGCAGTTCTTCAAGAGATGGATGCTCTGATGTTCAGACTATCCAGTTCGGCAAGTTTTCTACCCTAGGTGTCAACAGGCTAAATGGATCCTCCAGCCTGCCCACCTGAGCAGTTCACCTAGTGGACCGTGCACTTAGGAGCGATGCATGGAATTGCTAGCGGTGCTTAGAATGCGCAAAACGCTTCAGCAAGTTTTCTAAGTCAAGGATTTTTGCTACGCTACACTACGCTATGTAGCATAGCAAACTTCAAAAGACGTTTGCAGAAGCGCACTGCTATGCTCTGCTATGCCACGCATCATAGCACAACGCAACAAAAGCTGGACTATCAGTTCCCTCGCCCAACTCAAAGTCCTTCAGCAATGTCTTCTTCCATCAAAAAGTGGCGAACTTGGAAAAAGCAGGTCATGTTTGCTACTACGCTACACTAAGCTACATGGAGCAACAAGGTGTAGCAATTCTACAAAAGTGAAAAAAGGCATCTCAAAGGGCAAGATCAGCAAGTTCGCAAGCTTCGCAGTGCAAAAGGCAAAGATTGCAGATTGGCAACATTTTTGTGACTAAGGACAGCTGCTACGCTATGATACGCTACGTAGCATAGCATAGCGTAGCAAACATGCAATAAATAGTTAGCGCGCTTCAAAGGTTTCCAATGCATGCAGCAGGACACAATGCAACACTACGCTATGTTGCGTAGCATAGCACAACGTGACAAGATGCTACGCTACACCAAACATGCTACGCTACAAAGCATAGCAAAGCGTGGCAAGCAGTTATGCTACATCAATGCACTCCACCTAATCGCACCGTTACTCTAACAGCGCAATCACAACGTGGCAGGCTTGTAATTATGGCATAGCAGACTTTCCCAACGGTCATGCAGGCACGTGTAGCATAGACAGGTCAGCATAAGCCCAAGGCACGTGGCGTCCAAACCGCATTATTCGCGTGCCCTCGATCCTATAAATACCCCAACGAGCAATGGTCCCCAAGTCCAGTTTTTTGGCAATCTTGGTCGGCTAACAATTTTGTTGGCTGACAAGCAAAAAAAAAAGTTAGCACTGCAACCTTGAGCATTGTAAGCTCTCTGTTTGACATTGTAAACAGTTAGCACTCTCAGTTGGCATTTCGTTCTGCTTTTCCCTACCATCTTGATAGCATTCTGCATTGTCGACTCCCAAGTCTACGTTCAAGTATCCAACTGTCTTGCTTTGAACACCTTGGTTACCTTTGGGATTTCTGTGCTCCCCGGCGCCGCGCAACCAATTATATCCACCTTGATAGAGTAAAGTCATAATCTTGAAGTGGTGCATTTCCCTAACTGCATTCTACTTTGCTTTCCTGTTTATCATCGCATTTTACATTGTTGCCTACATCGTTTATGTTTAAAATATCATTTTTATGCTATAAACTTTGCTTTCAAATTACACGTTGCAAAAGGTATTGACACTGACTAAGTCCCTATTTGATCAACCAGACCGTTCAGGGTGCCCCGTTTCCATCCCATCCAGCACGGCCCTCCCGCGGAAATGGGGTTAAGACTGTCAACGATCGATGACCTATTGGTGTTTTCTTCAGCCACCAATGTTTTCGATCGCTATAGTTTTTCTAGTGCTAGAAGGAGATCCTTGGTGCCCTTTCTACATGTCACGGTAGTCTTGTAAGCCTTCTACACCCTGATATGCATTAGCATAAACTTCACACCCGTCTGTGGTTGTTCACGTGTCGTGAGGTGCAGATCGGTCACCTCGACAGTTCCTCGGGAACCCTACAGGACATAAAGCCTCCGATCACCAGCTGACTTGCCTATCCTATGGTAGTCTTGCACGCGTTCTGTACCCTATCGCGCACTAGCATAAACGTAACACCCTTTTGCGGCTGTTTATGCATCGTGTGGTAAAGATCGATCGCTTCGACGGTTCCTCGAGAGCCCGGCAAGACATAAAGCCTTTTTGATTGCTTCCAAATTCCTTTGTTTTTCTCATCTGCAAAACTGTTTAGCTTTCCGATTTCCTTGCTCTTCGTGCTTGCAAAACTGTCTAGCTTAATAATAATGGCTTCCGCAACTACTACTGCTAATACCTTCAACGTTGAAGTTCCCATCATGGTTCAAGGTATCACAGGTGCCAAACAACCGCTCAACCCGATGCTGGAAACACGTTGATCCCTCAGGATCCAAAATTAGGGACCTAAGGGCTTGGCCCAGCAACATGAGTGCTATAACTTCCTCTATGCAAAGGTTCAGGCAAACCTACCTTTGGATGTACATGAATTTGAAGACAAACGTAGCTTCGAATTCGCTTACTACGATGGAAAGGAGTTTGTTCCCACTCCCGGTGCTTCCATACCTTTGACACAGATAAACCAAAGGCTTTTAGACCAGGTAATCCAGTTGGTCAAACTTAGGGAGCAACAAGATACAGCATCTAACTAGGATGACGCCTTCCAGGATGGACAGGAGGAACTCGATTCCCAATTCGACAAGGGACGTCAAACCAGCCTCGTTCCTGTCCCTCCTACCTAGTCCTTCTGGGCCAATCTGTTGTCTATCACCGCTCCCTTTGCGATCACGCCTACGCTCCTGCAGCCTACTATCACAATTGCAATGGGTAGCCATGTCACATTCCCATCGTATCAACATCCTTATTCCCCTATTTCATTTACAGCAACTATGCCTCCGCAAACCATTCATCAGTCCATTCCTATAGCACATCACATACCAATCATGGCTACCCTGCAGCATGTTATACCGTACCTACTTCATAGCCGAATGCAACTTCGGTTTCCATTCCTACGTTCACATCCATTCCATCCACCACAGCGGGTCCAGGCCCATCCACATGGTGGACCCCATTTACTTCTTCGCCTATTCCACAACAATCGTAGATATCATATTATGTTCACCCTCAAACCTACCAAACCCCATAAACAATACAACCCAACACAGGACTATGGTCTATTCCGTTAACAACACAAGCGATCTATCTGGCAGCACAACCCGTGGTTGCTGCTCCAACAACACCACCTAATGGATGGTGGAAAGTGCAAGCAACACCGTTCGCAGGGGCTATCCTAATGGTACCGCCTGTGGGTCATGCCACCACCCCCACCATTCCACAGATGGGAACTACCTCAGTAGTTCCCCGACCGTCCACAACGTCGCAGGATCTAGACCAAGCGTTCCAGCTCATCCAGACCCTCACTGAGGAAATCAAATGCCTCAAGGCTGTCAAGTCTAACACGGTACAAGTCATGGACTTTTACCAGGACAACCCCATCAGCCTTGCAATCCCTGCACTGACACTACCCCCAAGGATGTCTCTCCCACACTTTACGAAGTACAATGGGGAGGGGGATCCCAACACACATCTTGTTACCTTTAGATCTGAGTCTCTCCTATTGCAATAATGGCCGCACACAATTATTCGTGTCTTTGCTATGTCCCTAGTTGGGAGAGCCTTGGATTGGGACCATGCGCTGCCATGCTCATCCATTTCAACTCTAGAGGAGCTTCTGACCTAGTTCGTGACACGCTTCAAGTATAACTTGAAGCCAGAAACCACGCTGGACCAGTTGATGAGCGTGAAGTAGAATCCTCTGGAACCAATCCAGAAGTTCATCCAGCGATGGAGTGCAACCCTTAACAAAATCCGTGAGCCCATCACAGAGGCCCACTTTCTGGCCGTCTTTAAGGGTGCAGTGAATGACTTTATCAAGTCTAAACTGTACTACCTCGCCCCTCGCACTCTTAGTCAAGCCTTTGCTTAGACTAAGAGTATACAGGACACGGCTGAGGCAAGCAAGGACCCGGCCTACATTGCCTACAAAAACACCTTTACAAAGAAGGACAAAGGTAAGGCCCCAACAACCACAGTGGTCACTGTGGAGACCGAGGCCAAGCCCAAACCTAGTAACAATGGTAACAAGAATAACAAGAAACTATCCGTACCCGCAACTAACCCCATGCCCAAGTAGGGCAATGTGCTGCAACCTCTAGTACCCGCACCTGAGACATCTGCACAACCCAAGCCAAACTTTGAGCGTAAAGATCGCTCAAAGTACACCCCACTGTCTCTCAAGCCTTCAGAACTTCTGAAGCAGCTATTGGCAACAGGGCACATTCAACACAAGTAGATGTCGGAAGAAGGAATTAGGAGACATTAACACTACTGCGAGCTCCTTAGAAAACCTTCTTTGGTCCTGCCCAGCGAGTCCCTAGTTCCTAAGGGTTTCAGACTGGACGGGTTTTGTGACTATCACCAACAATGTGATCACAACATAGATTACTGTATGGCGTTGCAGGATGACATCCAGAGATTGATTGATCAGGGAAAATTGGTGTTGGACGAAAGCAACCCAGAATGCCCTGAGAACCAATCTATGCATATCTACATAGACCCCCTCAATGCCAACAATTTCCGTTACGTCATCAATGCCATCGGTATTGACAATGATCTTAGGCCACCCCAACAGCCATTCGTGGTCCGTGTGTCTTAGTGTAGTGCACCAGTACCACTAGCGGCTAGCTGAAGCTCGCAACAGCCGTTTGTCCTGAGAGTCCCTCCCCGGACATCCATCTCTGCACCACCTATTAGCGAAACCACTCTACCCCACGCGTTAACACCATTAACTCCATTTATCATCAGGGGGCTGATCCATTCGACAGCCCTCGTCCCACGCAAGACAGTTGAACAACTTTCTCATCCTAAAAAATGTGAAGTGCGTTTCGCAGGTGAGACATCGAGAGGAAGTATCGTCCCTGGTGCTTCCAAGCTACATCTCCACCCCCTGCGTCTATGCCCTCGTCACCAAAGAGGAACATCAACCATAAAGTCTGTGCCACCCTACCAAAAGGGGTCTGAACCTAGACCCGAAATCACCCCTACTTGGGAAATTCGTCTTCTGGGATGAATAGAAGAAGAGGAAAGCGTTAAACAAGGGGGGTGGCCAAGACCTCTTGGATGCCCTCACTCAGGTCAAACAAGCTCTAAAACAAAAAAACACTACATTGAGCTTGTACAACCTAATCATGACATCTATCCCCACCATGAGGCTCTGATCCGCATGTTGACGACAATTCCGATCAATGAAGACATGCCAATGGAAGAGGAAGCGATCCACTCGGTCATGCTTCCCTCTGCACCCACAGAGCCAGAACTGCCTCAACTAACTTTCTACGATGACGCATTGGGGAAGATTCCGAGAGGGGTCAGGTGACTACAACACCCCTATTCATCACAATTCGGGTCGGCCAACACCAGATCCAAAGGGTACATGTTGATGATGGGGCTGCCACGAGTGTCATCCCCTTCCCTATTGTGGACAAATTAGGCTTGGTCGACCAGATCAAATCCACAACGACGTCATGCCTGAGGTCGTTCAATGGGGCACACATCCTGGTGAAGGGCATAGTCCACATAGACTTTGTGGTAGGGGACTAGTTTCCCAAAAATGCGACGTTCATCGTGGTTGAGGAAATGCCCAGGTTTAACCTAATCTTGGGGAGATCATGGTTAGCACAACTTAGGGCTGTCTCTTTGCCCATTCACCAAGAGATCCACCTACCATATGCAGGCAGGGAGGTGGTGATCCATGATGACGAAGTAGCAGTGCAAGCAATCAATAACATAGACATGAAGCAAGGCTCAGAGGTCGTAACCTTTGAGAATGAAGCACCTGCTTATGCATACATTAACCATCCAGCAGGAGAATCAGCTCAGCAGACCGGTCTCCAAAATGAAAGCGCGTGGGTTGAGTTGCCCTTCCAAGCGGGGGACAATAATGCAAACGAAGGCCCTGGCAAAGTGCCTCGGCCTTATACTTTGCTCAATCCACAATGGATCAAGAAGCAACTACGCATAGCATAGCAACCCCGCTGCTTCCTTCCTAGTTGTCATCCTTTGCACATTACCATCTTTCGTTGTTTACAACCCATCTATCTACGAAAGTTACCAGTTAGCCATTGTTCAAGTTGTTAACGTATCATCTCTTTGGCATGCCTACGCAGAGGCCCGAAATGACCTAAAACTATGCTATACCATGACCCAAGATGGCCTAAACCTAGCAATGGCCCGAGATGGCCTAAAACTAGCAATGACCCAAAATGGCCTAAAACTAGCCATGGCCCAAAATGGCCTAAAACTATGCTATACCAAGGCCCGAGATGACCTAAAACTAGCAAAAGCTCGAGATGGCCTAAAATTAGTAACGGCCCGAGATGGCCTAAATCTAGTAACGGCCCGAAATGGACTAAAACTAGCCACGACCCGAAATGGCCTAAAACTAGCACCAAAAAGCATGAAAATACATAAGTTGATGCAGAATCAATTTCTTTTCCAAAATTCTCCTCTTGATTCAAAATTTTTTCCTTTTGGGCAATGTTTGCAAAAATTGTTATAAAAATTCAAAATTTCAAAAAAAAATCCCATGCTATCATGGGTTGTCCCTGTTCGCATCATCTTCACCATTCGTTTCTATATCATTTCCTTTTGCATCGCCTTCCCCTACGTTGTCCTCTACCGATTCTTCATTCCTTCCCTCTACGGGCCCTGCACCCTCATTTGGAGCCTGCATCATAGTAATGAAGTGGTCAGCTAAAGCAACACACGCGAGCTACAACAGAGCATAAGCATTAATACAGTAGAAAACAACTAACCTGAGAGGGGCCTACGTCTATCTCGAAGGGTATCCAGTCTAAACCAGGCCCTAGCCGGCACCAAACCTCCTCTGCCGTAATGTCCACCCAACACCTATTGCTTGGTTCAGCGTCCGCAGCAGCTCTCTCCCTTTCGGCGGTCGTCCACCTTAGTGATCCCGGAGAAAAGAAGGCGGTTGCGGTCTCTCCTGTGGGAAGGTCCACTTTCCACTCAGGAGATTCTGTAACCTTTACCTGCTCTTTAAACTTGGTATAGGCCTCAGAAGCATCAATGGCATTTACAAATTCTTTGTACAAGTGGATCATCGACCTCGACTCAATAGAGGAGGAGCGCGCACAAACGCTGAGCCGCATAGAATGCTACCAAAGTAACCAATAGCAAAAGCACCATGCAGACCCGCATCGATAGCCAGTACAGAAGGGAGACCTCATCCTCAAAGCTGTCCGTGAGCATGTGAGCAAATTTTCAACCAACTGGGAAGGCCCTTACATGGTCACTAAAGCCTTCAGGAATGAAGCCTTCAAGCCGGCGGACATGGACGACAACGAGTTCGCCAACCCGGTGAATCACTCATACCTCAAGTTGTACTACATCTGAAGCATGAAGACAACAAGCGGCGTCCGCAACAACGTTAAATTAGCGACAACAAGCAGCATTCACAACAACGTTAAATTAGCAGCAACAAGCAGCGTCCGCAACGACGTTAAACTAGCATCAACAAGCAGCATCTACTACAATGTTAAACTGGCGGCGACCATCCACTACGACGTAAAACTGGCACAGCTAGTCCGCTATGACGTTAAACTAGCATGTACGGTCTACTAGGACCTTAAACCAGCACAACAATCCACTGAGACCCTAAACTAGCACACGATCTACCAAGACCTTAAACTGGGTTAGCGTTATGTCCCTAGCATGCATCTGCGCCAAGTACACATCGAACGAGTGTGCATAGTGCCGATGTGGGGGTGGGACGTTGCAACTCTAAAATGTAATTCATGACGCAGTGGGAACATGATCTGGAACGTACACGATGCTGCCACCCTTGGCATCATGCTAACCCTCCGAAGATGTCGTATGACATCGCACTGGCCCTCCGGACCTACCGTCGCCACGGCCCACCGCCCTGACGAGAGTTCCTTGGCCAGTGCCTGCCGCTGGAGTTCCAGCAGTATTGTGGCCCAGCCACAATATTGTTATCCAACAACCCCTTCCCAACGCCTTGGCTCAAACGACATTATCTATGTGGTAGCTGATCCCATAGCTAAACTAAGAATGCATGCCTTTAGCAAAGATTCCAAAGCATCTGCACTCACAGCAGCTCCCGGCGCCTTCGACGCTAGCTCCACCATGATGGTGCTGCCAAGGCCGCTACTGGGCATCCTACTTTGGACACCATGCACCAGCACGGATGTCCAAGAGCTTCAACAACATCTGCAGCAAGCAAGACCTTTGCCCTCACTTCACATCATGGTTGTTTCGCTCTCCGTCGTGCTTACAGGGTGTGGTCGAAAGTACGTCTTGCCACAACAGCAAATGCTACGGTGTCGCAAAGTGAGTGCCACGACTAGCTTGGCTACTTCAAAGTGCAAATTCCATGACATGCATAACACAGCTCGCTGCATGGAAAGCATCTGTAGGCAGGTCAAAACCCCACACGAATGTAACACAGCTCATCCTGGGAAAGAAACACTCATCCTACAAAGGGTCGAAGGTTAGCGAAAGTAAAGATGAAAATGCGAATGACTCCCTCATGAGCACTCCAACGAGGGACTCTGCTAAGCCTCATCTTTACTCTTTTTCTGAACATCCTTTCTCCCTGCTTCACCCTTTCACTCTCAAGCACAGCCAAGCGACGTCTTGACGATCACCGAGCAGTGACATCAGCGTCGTGTCTTCCATGGTGTTTTGTATTCTTTGTCAACGTCTCTCAAGCCCATCCTCTAGACGTTGACAAAGAGGGACCAATGAAACACCCCAAAATTCAAATGCATGCTTGCTTCACCAAGTCTTTGCAAATCGCATAGCGTCACGAAAATTCTTCAGGAGATGGATGCTCTGATGTTCAAATTGTCCAGTTCAGCAAGTTTACTACCCCAAGTGTCAACAAGCTAAACGGATCCTCCAGCCTGCCCACTTGAGTAGTTCATCTAGCTGACCATGCACTTAGGAGCGATGCGTGGAATTGCTGGCGGTGCTTAGAATGTGCAAAACGCTTCAGAAAGTTTTCTAAGTCAAGGAGTTTTGCTACGCTACGCTATGCTATGTAGCATAGCAAACTTCAAAAGACGTTTGCAGAAGCACAGTGCTACGCTATGCTATGCCACGCAACGTAGCACAATGCAACAAAAGCTAGACTGTCAATCCCCTCGCCCGACTCCAAGTCCTTCAGTAATGTCTCATTCTATCAAAAAGCAGTGAACTTGGCAAAAGTAGGTCATGTTTGCTGCTACACGACGCTAAGCTACATGGTGCAGCGAGGCGTAACAATTCTGTGAAAGTGATAGAAGGCATCTCAAAGGGTAGAATTAGCAAGTTCGCAAGCTTCGCAGTGCAAAAGGAAAAGTTTGCATATTGGTGACATTTTTGCGACTAAGGACAGCTGTTATGCTATGATACGCTACATAGCGTAGCATAGCGTAGTAAACATGCAATAAACAATCAGTGGGCTTCAAAGGTTTCCAATGCATACAGCAGGACACAACGCAACGCTACGCTACATTACGTAGTGTAGCACAACGTGACAAGATGCTACGCTACGCCAAACATGCTACGCTACAACGCATAGCAAAGTGTGGCAAGCAATTATGCTACATCAATGCACTCCACCTAATCGCACTGTTGCTCTGACAATGCAATTACAACATGGCAGGCTTGTAATTACGGCATAGCATACTCGCCCAATGGTCATGCAGGCACGTGTAGCATAGACAGGTCAGCATAAGCCCAAGGCACATGGCGTCCAAACCGCATTATTAGCGTGCCCTCGATCCTATAAATACCCCAATGAGCAATGGTCCCCAGGTCCAGTTTTTTGGCAATCTTGGTCGACTAACAATTTTGTTGGTTGACAAGCAAAAAAAAAAGTTAACACTGCATCCTTGAGCATTGTAAGCTCTCTGTTTGACATTGTAAACAGTTAGCACTCTCAGTTGGCATTTCGTTCTGCTTTTCCCTACCATCTTGGTAGCATTCTGCATTGTCGACTCCCAAGTCTACGTTCAAGTATCCAACTATCTTGCTTTGAACACCTTGGTTACCTTTGGGATTTCTGCGCTCCCCGGCGCCGCGCAACCAATTATATCCACCTTAATAGAGTAAAGTCATAATCTTGAAGCGGTGCATTTCCCTAACTGCATTCTACTTTGCTTTCCTGTTTATCATCGCATTTTACATTGTTGCCTGCATCGTTTATGTTTAAAATATCATTTTTATGCTATAAACTTTGCTTTCAAATTACACGTTGCAAAAGGTTATATTGACACTGACTAAGTCCCTGTCTGATCGACCAGACCATTCAGGGTGTCCCATTTCCGTCCCATCCAGCACGGCACTCCCACGGAAATAGGGTTAAGACTGTCAACAACCGATGACCTGTCGGTGTTTTTTTCAACCGCCGACGTTTTCCGTTGCTACAATATTAATGATGTTGGCTAATTAGAGCCATGGAAGTTTCTGACTGAAGGGCTGAGTAAACATAGTTTTAAATATGTATCAATGTGTGTCTTTCCTAAAAAAATTCAGAGTTAGAAATATCAATTGAAAACCTAGACCTATATCTATGGAACCTGGCATACAGATAGTTCCATAGAGATTTCTTAACATGCATGAATTCTTTCGGGTAAGTCCTTGAGATAACATCACCTTAGGATTTTTTAAAGAGATCCACATATTTAATGGGTATTTAGAAAACATTTATCCTGTTGACCCAGATTTGCAGCTAAATTTTGTCTCATCTCCAAAGTGGAACAGCATCTAAATAACTCCCTGTAAAAGAGACCTAGCAAGATGTTCCCGCGCTGTTGCAAGTGCTTGGGATATGGTCTGCAAGAGAAAACAAATTAGTATACGTTGGAAAGAATTAAATGGCTGAAATTTTCAATATCCATTACAAACCTGCTCAGACAGTGGCGCTGTTCCATCGCTACTAAGCGTTGTCACTTTGTTTGCAATAATGGATGGCTCAGTGTCAAGGATAATGCTGATATTTCATAGGAAAACATAAGTATAATGCTGAAACTTAAAAGTAGAATACGAGTACACAAATTTGCAGATACATGAATACAACTAAATATCCAGAAAAATAATAACGCACTTCCCAGTATACATGTGGATGAAGAATATAAGGAATTTTAAAGACAAAAAAATATGAAATCCTCGGACACAACATATAAAACATAAATACGGTCAGAAAGATATACCCTCTGTCAACAATTTCATCAATGCAGAGGAAAATGAGATCCAAATTCTCAAGGGCCACACTCTTCTCAACGTTACTCCTGAAATCCAATAATGATACAGAAATCAACATTTTCATAAATACTCAGAAGAATGTGGTTTACTACATATATGTGCAAGATATTGTAGTGTGATTTGTTCAATAAGGCATGTGGCTTGCATCCTACAAGTCACAAGTCCGATCCTAATAGGCTATTGAGATATACAAGCATCATGCAAAAGTTTGTTGAAATTGAACTAGTCCAATAGATCCATAAGATGTAATTAAAGACTTTCAATTTCAGTTGCAAAATTATCAACATGATCACCTTTATTACATTAAATTAGGAAATTGTTAGGGTGGTAATTTTATATAGTTGGCGGTCTCTCTAGCACCACCCTTGATGTATATTTTTACTCTGCCTTAAGTTAAAGACAAGTGACTCGAACCTCAAACCCAATGGTTATAAGAAGAATAATCTATGGAAGTTATACATTGAAAACAATATGGAAATTTTCTGAATTAAGTGAAACCTAAGAAGAGTTGAAATAGCATCAACAAACCCTTGAAGTACAGCAGCCAAAATAAGAACGTTTTCCTCATCCGCACCCATAACATAGAAATTTAAATCAAATACAAACTTGTAGACAACACTATAGCCATCAAACATGCCAATTTCCGTTGCAAAAATATTGGTTAAACATATCAAATTAAATGTATAATCATGTGCCAAGTGATACAAATTTATGGAAGCTACCAAGTTTATCATTCCCAAATTTTTAAAGCTCAAAGGACTACTACTATGTCACAGATCCTAAAACATTATGGAAAATGCAACTCAAATTTTTCATAATATATAGACTGTAGGCATGCTTATTGACAACAATGACAAGATCTTATGATTATATTACAAACGTACAAGCTGTCAATAAATGACCACCTTCCAAGCAATTAAAACTTTACATGATAAACGCAGCATGCTAATTATATGACATAGTTACACTTTTGGCATACTCTAGAGAATGCACTCATGAAATCAGTGCTGCCATCAAGACTTGTAGACATCATCAGTGCAGGCAGATCATTCTATACACTCCAATCCCAATATTGCAACATTAAGGGTTTTGACATGAAAGATACCTTTAAGCTTTTAAGAAGTTTTTTTTACCAACCTAGATAGTAGATAATGTTTGTAGCTACATGGCACTGCATGATGCTTTAGATTAAGCTACATCAACCATCAAGATGATAGAAGCTGATCAAGGCAAAGCAGCAAAATAGAAGAATTAAGAAGAGAATCCATTTTCTCCAGCAAAAGAGGTATTGTTAACTCACCTAAGATTCCACTGAGGGCGGATTCTGTAGTCAAAGATCCAAGATCATAGAAAGCTACATTAAGGATATATCTATCAACAGACCAGCGTTCATAGGTGGATTACATCCTGTTGCAAGAAGACCAAAGGAAACATTGTTGATTCAAGATTAGAATAAAAAATACTCAAGGCACTCAAAACAAGTGGCCTTTCAAAAATTTGTAGAGATGTGCCTAATCCAAAATATCCCCAAGCCAAAATAAGATTGTAGTAATGATAATGCAAATTCAAACATTGTCCTTCAGATTAATCTACTTGCGTGAATTCTGCACTACTCTATTACAGTCTACATGCTTATGGGACTTAAGTTTACCTTGTGCATAAAAAAGTTCATATCTTTTTCACTCTAAAGCTTCAAAGTCAACCATGTGGATTTCAAAATTTTACCTATTGTAAATCCATACATGCAGGCTAAATTTCTAAACTAAGAAACAATGTGCCTTCCAATCGCAGAAAAAAAAGAGCCATAAACTTCAATGGAGCTTGTAGTTGAAATTGCATTAAAAGTGAGAAGTAGAGACAAAGGCATAATGGAAGGTTCATTTAATTTTGTGAAAGAGCCTTGATAAATATGTACTTAATGAATTTGCAGATCTGGAAACGATATGCCAAGATATCCATAGCACTACCAAATTAGAAAGAATAATGTGAATGACTGTTTTCTGTATCTCAAGATCTCTTCCAACATCGAAGATGTTTTGCTACCAACATGATTTTAACTTAAATGACAGTTTGATAAGGAACTGCCTCAGCAAACCCTAAAAGGACCCATTCCACAACCTTTCTAGGGGAAATTGGCTTAAAAAACAAGATCATAAATAAATGAAGAAATAAGGAAACTCCTCCTATAGAGAATTACAACAATAATGAGGAGTCAAGCTCAACAATGAGAAGCCAAGTTCAACTCATATTAGAGGCCACATTCCTGTCTCAATCCCTCAAGTGCTCACCACTGGAGCTCAAAGCTCAAGACAACAAGACACTCGCAAGAGATTCCCTTAACCTCTTTGAAGTGCTTTCCCTTGCCTCTCACTCAATTGGACATAATTGTCCTAACACAAGTTGACCCTCTCACTTACCTTCTCTCTTGTAACTCTTACACAAACTCAGGCCTTTGATGTCTATTTATACATTTTGAGTGACTTTTCATCTCCCCTGGCACTCCAAAATACAAATTAATGTCCATTGGTATTTGCCAACAAAAAAATACCACCATCAGATAAAACATCTTCGATAAGGAGAAGACATCTTTCCTGAGCTAAGCTGGTTATACAGTAGACATCTTTTGCAGAGAGTAAACATCTTTCCCGAGCTGAGATGATTATAGAGTAGACATCTTTTGTAGAGAGTAAACGTCTTTCCTAAGCTCACATGTTACACAAAAGACATCCTGCAGCAGAAGTAGACATGTATGCTACAGTAAAATATGCCTTTCTCATGAAGCAGACATCTTTCCTTCAGAGTAGACACATTCCACCTGGAGTAGATATCTTTCTAGGCAGGTTTGCCAACGATGGATATGTCTGGAGGCCCGAACTTCTCAAATAAGCGCCCCTCCCCTTGGCCCCGAATACATCATGAACATGCCAAAAGACATCTAAACTCATGAGAACATGCCACAACTCCAGAAAAAGACACAATCCTTTAAGGGATGACACATTGATCTAGGTGATGTCCTCATCACAGTTATTCCATCCTAAGTCCCCCACAAACTACCTGGCTTCAACTGACAAAAAAAAATTAAAACTGTTTCCACTACAAAAATAGTGACAATGAATTAGGTATATGCCTGTAGTAAATGTGATCAATATTTCAACGAGATACAAAATTATACATGCTAGTTTTCCAGCATTTTGCAATATTTTGTTCTCTTCTGTGATTGTGCTTTAAAAAAAACATCTTCTATATGTGAGTGATCTAAGCAATTTCCGACAACCCTAATGCTCAGAATCACTATACTCTGTTTGCTGGTGAAAGCCATCAAAGAAATTACCTTCTCCTCGTGCATTTGTTTTCTGAGTTTTGGTAAAAACAGATTTCTCAAAACTTAGCTGCAATGCTAGTGTTGGCCAGTCATCAGACATGTACTTAACCGCCACACGCTTGCCTTCCGAATCCAGAACCAAAACATTTTTGATTAAAGGGAAAGATTCCTGGATAAGCAACACATTGTCAGAATGTAATCCATAACAATTTGTCCGTTTCCTTTTTTATTTTCTTTTTCTTTTTTTCCTTTTTTGTTGTTTTTTTTTAAAGTTTAATCAACTGCTTATGCTAAAGATAACAACAATGCTTCTAAAATTCACTAAACCTTTTGTACAGTTTTGGCGTTTTAAAATAAAAAGAAAATAATTTTAAAAGATGCCATGAAATTTCGCCCGTGTCCGTGGTTGCTACAATACAAGGTGAAACCAAAGATTCTCAAACTAAATAAGAAATATTAAACCGTTTCGAAATTTGCTTCCATCATCTATGATCTTCAGCAGCTGTTCGAGCAACAACGCCGCTAAAATGTTGACAAACTAAAATAGGATATCAAATACACAAACAACGCTAGCATTACAAAGAAATCGGCAGGAAATTGGCGTACAATGCAGTACCATTTCGGTTACCGGAAAGTCGTATCAGCTGCAGCAACTCGTCTCGCCGTAGATTTAAATGCACCTTTCCTTTCCTCTCCCCTCCCTTCCCTTCCCTTCCCTTCCCATCCCAACACAACAGCCGTTCCAGGGTTTTGAAATATATCGCCTGCGATAACGCTCCTTGTTTAGCGAAATATTTCCGATCGAAATATATTCCTGATTTTGGACGTACTTCCGACATGCCAGGTGGTAATTTAAAAATATATGAATTAAGAAAGAAAATTCACTCAACCATATTGGGATAACGAGTTTGATTCTTAGCAACTGTAGGTAATTAATGATCTGAAGTTAGAAAGCAAGTTACATGCTCAAAACCTTGTTAGTCTAGTTTGTTTGTAAAGCAGTTATTATCTTTGCATCATAATATTATCTTTGCATCATAAGACTAGAAGATAATAAAGAGGTATTAATTAGGGTGTATTTATGTTTCACTTATTTTGGATTCCCCACCATTTTCATAAAATGTGAGGATAGTTAAACATGTATGTTACTTAACCATAGCTTGCTTGAGTAGAAGGTGTGGCTTTTAGCTATGTGAGTTTAATATTAAATGGTATGCTAAGACATGGTTATATTGAAATAATTGTAATATAGATATAATTGTAATATAGGTATAATCCAAGATATATTGAAATAATTGTAATATAGGTATAATCCAAGATATAATTCAAAAGTCTTTACCACTAGGCTAACACCTCATTGTTGACATGATTATATTTTACTTTAAGTTGTACTAAAGTATTGGGATAATTTAATCTCTCTTTCTTTTTCTCCTTTCATTAGTGATTGCATATTTTAATTGATAAGTTTGTTATTCTATGTGTAATATGTTACAAGTTTGAATTATGTTTAATGTATCATTTTTTTTTCTACTTAGTGGATTACAATTCCTATGATTTGGAAGCTTCAAGTCATAGATTCGATTCTAGTAGGCAATGCTAAGTTATACATAGTTCTAATTGGACTATATATCTTGGAGTGTACCTATGTTTCACTCATTTCAGGTTCCAACACCCATCCCCCAACCTCCACCTCTTACAATTCCTATGAATTCTCTTTTTTTTTCTCTTACAATAAGAAATTAAATAACAAAGGAAGCAAATGAAGGATTGCAAGCCAATGTGTAACATCCCTAATAGAAAATCCTTTGATTGTGATTATGGCTTGTGTTGATTGAGATCATGACCTATTGTGTCTCTGTGATATGATTTTGCATGTGATAGAAATCATTATTATAATGATGGTTATGGTTGTTTTTGTATTCAAATGCACACTAACCTTGTGGGCTTTGTGAGACAAGTACAATGAACTAATAGTTGATGTACATGGAGAATGTCATCAACATTGATGTGTATGTAATGTGTGTTTGTTTTTTATGATTTCTATTTTGATGTGTAGTTGGAATTTTAAGAATTCCATAGGTTTAGATAGTTCATCAATTATGTTTCAATTAGAAATTATGAGCTTTTGAAGTTATTTAAGTTATGAAGTTGTGTTGGTTATATATGTAGAGCTAAGAGGCATGTTAGCCCCTAGGGCCACATAGGGTCAAATTTTAATAACTTATAGTTTTTCATAAAGTGAAAAGGAGCAATTTGATTGGTCAATGAAAATGAAACTTATTCTATTAGAGATTAAATGATACTTGTGGAATTTAACCCTATGCTATAAATACTCATCACAGGAAGTTCATTTTTATCATTTTGACATGTGTTACATCAAAACATAGGATTTTGTTGAGTTAGTGATGAGACGGGATTCGCATGAGTTGCGATATCACGTACGCGATATCGAGGCCGCCACGATATCACATCCCATGCGATATTGCGTACGTGATATCGTGTCATCCCCTACGATGTCGCATACGCCCCTTATTCCTCATCCTAGGCTAGAAGTAGGGAAACTCTGGCAGATTGATCACTCCAGAAATAGAATATTTTCCATGTGCCCACAGTAGGAGTCCCCAAGTGAACAGATCTTTATTCAAGTAGCTTTGTACCTGAACGCAAGTTGTGTACGACAATAAAGACGAGCTTTGTGGATAAACCTTGTAGTGCATGGAATAGGATTTTATTACCTGTTATTTATTACATGTCATTTCCTACCTATTATTTATTACCCTGCAGTAGTGCGGCATGAGTACGACTTGATTACGAG